>OY804585.1:47539084-48139084 GCA_963680875.1 Bathymodiolus brooksi | reverse complement strand
TCAGGTACACACAGAATAACCTTCATCAGGTACACACATAATAACCTTCATCAGGTACACACATAATAACCTTCATCAGGTACACACAGAATAACCTTCATCAGGTAAACTCAAAGTCGAAAGATTGGAAAGCCTGGAATAACCTTCATCAGGTAAACTCAAAGTCGAAAGATTGGAAAGCCTGGAATAACCTTCATCAGATAAACTCAAAGTCGAAAGATTGGAAAACCTGGAATAACCTTCATCAGGTACACTCAAAATCGAAAGCTTGGAAAGCCTGGAATAACCTTTATCAGGTACACTCAAAGTCGAAAGCTTGGAAAGCATGGAATAACCTTGATCAGGTACACTCAAAGTCGAAAGCTTGGAAAGCATGGAATAACCTTTATCAGGTACACTCAAAGTCGAAAGCTTGGAAAGCCTGGAATAACCTTCATCAGGTACACTCAAAGTCGAAAGCTTGGAAAGCATGGAATAACCTTTATCAGGTACACTCAAAGTCGAAAGCTTGGAAAGCCTGGAATAACCTTTATCAGGTACACTCAAAGTCGAAAGATTGGAAAACCTGGAATAACCTTGATCAGGTACACTCAAAGTCGGAAGCTTGGAAAGCCTGGAATAACCTTTATCAGGTACACTCAAAGTCGAAAGCTTGGAAAGCCTGGAATAACCTTCATCAGATAAACTCAAAGTCGAAAGATTGGAAAACCTGGAATAACCTTCATCAGGTACACTCAAAATCGAAAGCTTGGAAAGCCTGGAATAACCTTTATCAGGTACACTCAAAGTCGAAAGCTTGGAAAGCATGGAATAACCTTGATCAGGTACACTCAAAGTCGAAAGCTTGGAAAGCATGGAATAACCTTTATCAGGTACACTCAAAGTCGAAAGCTTGGAAAGCCTGGAATAACCTTCATCAGGTACACTCAAAGTCGAAAGCTTGGAAAGCATGGAATAACCTTTATCAGGTACACTCAAAGTCGAAAGCTTGGAAAGCCTGGAATAACTTTTATCAGGTACACTCAAAGTCGAAAGATTGGAAAACCTGGAATAACCTTGATCAGGTACACTCAAAGTCGGAAGCTTGGAAAGCCTGGAATAACCTTTATCAGGTACACTCAAAGTCGAAAGCTTGGAAAGCCTGGAATAACCTTGATCAGGTACACTCAAAGTCGAAAGCTTGGAAAGCCTGGAATAACCTTTATCAGGTACACTCAAAGTCGAAAGCTTGGAAAGCCTGGAATAACTTTTATCAGGTACACTCAAAGTCGAAAGCTTGGAAAGCCTGGAATAACCTTGATCAGGTACACTCAAAGTCGAAAGCTTGGAAAGCCTGGAATAACCTTGATCAGGTACACTCAAAGTCGAAAGCTTGGAAAGCCTGGAATAACCTTGATCAGGTACACTCAAAGTCGAAAGCTTGGAAAGCCTGGAATAACTTTTATCAGGTACACTCAAAGTCGAAAGCTTGGAAAGCCTGGAATAACCTTGATCAGGTACACTCAAAGTCGAAAGCTTGGAAAGCCTGGAATAACCTTTATCAGGTACACTCAAAGTCGAAAGCTTGGAAAGCATGGAATAACCTTTATCAGGTACACTCAAAGTCGAAAGGTGAGAAAGCCTGGAATAACCTTGATCAGGTACACTCAAAGTCGGAAGGTGAGAAAGCCAAATAATTTAAAAAGTTTGTGAGCAAATAAACGAAAGAACCTAAGCAGGATAGCCAAAATCGGTTAAGGTCGCCAATGAAGGAGGAGAATCTATTAATAAATATATGATCGACGATACTCTACTTTCCTATTAGAAAAAAAAAAACAAAATAAATTGCACACTGATCCAGTACAAACTGATCAATGTGTTCTTTATTCTCCCAAAGTACGTGAATAAAGTTGTAAAAAATATATTTAATTGACATACACGATTTAACCTGAGAATGTCATGAGATACAGATCCGTGTAGCGTTATTTATTTTGTAAATATTAAGTTTGAGATACACTTGTCCTGTAGCAATGGCTGATCACGATGCATGTAACAGAGCAGTTATTATTCAAATATATTTTCTTCACATACTTATAAACTTTACAAACACTCGATTGTTTCTTTAATCAGTGGTACAACAGGTGTATACGATTTTAAGTTTATTCTACAGTTTTAATGCACTATATAATATATATATGTGAATAATGTGTGCGCTGTACATATAAGTTAGAATAGCCCCTGTAAAGGATGGTCATTATTTTGATGATTTTTTTTCTAATTTGATATGAATACATGCATCTTTAAGAAATGGTAACGTTTTCACGGTAACAATCACAGACTTTCGTGGCACGGAATTACCACCTCTTTTTTAACTTTCTGTTTACATATTTATTATTCAATACAATTTCTTTATTTCTTAATTAATTTATCCCTTTTTCCTTATTCTAACTTGTTTCATGTCCAACATTAAACCAACAATCATATGTTAACAGCAACTTACATGTGTCGTCCCTATATATATATATACGTCTGAAAATTAAACCAAACAGTGTTAGAATTAGATTTTTGAGCTGTCAAATTTGTGTTCTTCCCTCGACGGGATTTGAACCCACACCACTGATACACTGCAGCACCATTCGCTTAGCCTTACGTCCAGCGCCCTAGACCACTCGACCACATCCACTCATTCTGATATATTTTTTTAAGTTGAATTATATGAACTGTCATAAAACGTATCAATCAATTACATCCACATAAGATTGTTAAAATTATTTTCATTCATTGCCACAATTTAAAAGAGTATTCGAATCTCAAAGGGAACCAACCACATCGGTGGTGTAATGGTTAGCGTGCTCGCCTCGAGTGTGGTAGATCGTGGGTTCGAGCCCCGATCGGGTCATATCAAAGACTTTGACATTGGTATTTGTTGCTTCTCCGATAAGCAAGTAGCATTAAGGAGAAAGATCAAAGACTGGTTGGCTCGGAATCAGGATAATGTGTCCGAGTGGGGCGAGATTTCTATCCGCGGACTGTTGTTTCAGTGAGCTAGCACAATAAAAATCAAATTAAGCGTTGTTTGTCTAGTACAAAGCGGATCTCATCATCATCTCATTGAACATTGTTCTCGCCATGATATATATAGCTGTAAAATTCCCGAGTTGGCGTTAAACAACAATCACTCACTCAAAAGATAAAACAAAAAAAAACTTACATAGATAACACAGTTGTCAGTAGTATTATACTATCTTCAATATCTATATTCCCAAAGGAAACTGATTAGGCAAACACACACAAACTATTCCCAAAGGAAACTGATTAGGCAAACACACACAAACAAAAAACGTGAAAGTATTGATGTTCAGCAGATAATAATGCAGTAAGTCTTATAATATTCTGGTATTTCTGAATCAGACAAATTTGATGCATTACATCACTAGAGATTCCTATTTGATTATTGACATAACAATATAATTACTTAATAATATCAGTTATCATAATTCGTTTATCTTGAAGAAGAGTCTGGTGGTTATATGTTTACTCCCATAACATAACTATAAGACAAGAATTCTTTACACGTACATCACATTTTACAACTGAGAGTGGGTTAATGTAGAGAGTGGGTTAATGTCCATATAAAGTTGTTTTCAACTATTAATTAATCTTACAAATTTCCCAACGAGAACCCTTGTTATTTAACTGTGATGTATACATATTGATGATGGTATGGATAAGAATACTTTACTATAATATTTTATCATCTTTATAACATCCCGCATCTAACAGATGCACGGTTGACGTAGACGAGTGTAAAAGTCGAGTATGTCGCTCATATATAACCCAGTGGGTCCACCTCACATTCCTTGTAGAGTATGTGTTATAGATTTTGATTATTTTACGGTGATTGTTCGATGAAGAACAACAATGATTTTTAACTGAGTTTTAGGTGGAGTTTCATTTTAAGGACGTCTTTTTCCCGATTGTATTAAACCTATCATAATATGTAATGGAATGTCATTATTTTCAGTAGAGATAATAATGTTCTAATTTATTATTGTTAAATGAGAGCAATCTACATCAGTGGTCATCACATACAATTCAACTCAGACATAGCGTATCTGGTATTCAGCCCAGAGACACGCGTATCTGACATTCAACTCAGAGACAGCGTATCTGACATTCAACTCAGACATAGCGTATCTGGTATTCAGCCCAGAGACACGCGTATCTGACATTCAACTCAGAGACAGCGTATCTGACATTCAACTCAGAGACAGCGTATCTGGTATTCAACCCGGAGACACGTGTACCTGGTGTTCAACTCAGAGACACGTGTACCTGGTATTCAACCCAGAGACACGTGTACCTGGTGTTCAACTCAGAAACACGTGTACCTGGCATTCAACTCAGAGACACGTGTACCTGGTATTCAACTCAGTCACGTGTACCTGGTATTCAACTCAAGAGTCACGTGTACTTGGTATTCAACCCAAAGACACGTGCACCTGGTGCTCAACTCAGAGACACATGTACCTGGTATTCAAATCAGTCACGTGTACCTGGTATTCAACCCAGAAACACGTGTACCTGGTATTCAACCCAGAAACACGTGTATCTGGTATTCAACTCAGTCACGTGTACCTGGTATTTAACTCGGAGTTACGTGTACCAGGTATTCAACTCAGAGTCACGCGTATCTGGTATTCAACTCGGAGACATGATTGTGTACCTGGTAATCAACTCGGAGTCACGTGTACCTGGTATTCAACTGAGAGACATGATTGTGTACCTGGTATTCAACTCGGAGTCACGTGTACCTGGTATTCAACTCAGAGACACGTGTACCTGGTATTCAACTCAGATAAACATGCATAAAACAATGTCATGATTAATACGCATTTCACGCCAGGCCTCAGTACATTACAAAGAAACTACGTTTTATATGAATGACAAGAGGAATCGGTGATCACCCAGCGGTGCTAAATAACACCCTATGATGCACACTAAATGTAAAGGTCAGTAGTGAAACTATTGATATAATTATTTTAACCATGTTTATATGTTTGTTTGATGGTGCTTAACGCCACATTCAACAATGTTTCAGTTATATCGTGGCGGTCAGTTTTATTGGTGGAGGAAACCAGAGTACCCGGAGAAAACCACTGACCTGTCGCAAGTCACTGACAAATGTTATCACATAATGTTGTACACTTCGTCCTGAACTGGATTCGAACTCACAACATCAGTGGTGATAGGCACCGATTGCATAGGTAGTTGTAAATCCAACTACCATACAATCACGGCCACACCATATTTATATGAATTGTAATAGACAGATGGAATGTTAACAAAGCAAACTTGTTATGCATTCTACAAACATATCATCTATATCTTGTATACATCTCTTACAGACTGTTATTGTTGTTGTATATATAGTTGTTGTTTCTGCTCATATTGACTTAACATATAGAAATTGTAACGGAAACAAAAACAAAGGGAGAAATAAAGATACATGCATATGAATTTGTCTCAAACCATGATTATAAAAAAAATCATTAAAACCCACAGGAGACTCACACAGACTTTCATTGAAATGATTACAATGTTAAATATGAACTGTACGATATGAAGACAAAATTCGGCATCGCGGGTATTTGTTTGGGGTGGGGGTATATTCACTACCTTCGAATGACCCCCTATGCTGCATGAAATGCGTTTATAATTGTACAACATGGGCCGGGTGGGGGGTTATATGTTGCTTGACCCATATGAGTTTAAACATGCTCTATTGGATAACAATACAATCTTTGTTAAAGTACATTTGTAGTAAAAAAGATCTCTTCACATCCTCAAGTCAACACAAGCTAAGACGCATTTATTTTGGCACAAGAGAGTGTACACTTGGTATGAATGATTGCAAGGCGAGATTAAGTTTGTAAAGTATTGATAGACATGCGCATGAAGTCACACAGCCTGCTTCATTAACTGAACTAAATTGACTTAAAGTGTAATCGATTTCTATGTCATCGTACAAATACACAAGTGTTGATATCTTATTAATATTAGAATTGTAACATATTTCTATATGATTATGATATTACAATATGAAAAACTACTATGTATGATGAAGATTACCACCCCATCTCCCCTAGCTAACATTCAAACTAAATGAGAATTCTACAAGTTTCTTGGTAGTTATTGAGTAAGAGGGAATGCTATAAGTCATAAGTCATAAGTTTATTGATTCACCCACATGGGGCATATACATATACAATATGAGCATTTATTACAATTGTTTTATATTTTATATTAAATTGCAATGAAATATATATATATATATAAAACATCATCATTACATTGAGTGATAACGGGCACTCGAACATTTTATGGGCTTTGTATAGATGTAGAACACAAAGTTTGTAGCAGATTTGTAATTTTGAAGGGACTTCATAACATTAATCAGTAAACAGTATCGTCTCGTTATTGTCGACATTTTACCAAACGGCACATCAGAATAACGTACGTACTAATTGAAGGAAATTATATAGATTTAACATCAACTTTTACGAGTGAACAAAAGATTAAAACCTAGCTGTTATATTTACCCTTCAAATTAAACAGCTGATCATCGATTTCCCAGACAAGCTATAAATTGAAACCAAAAAAATCAATAATCGTATACATTCAATAATTAATTAATCAACATGTCTACACATCAGTCAAATCGTCAAAAATGTCCACTTAATATCAATTAAAATCTTACCTTACGTAGCCTGGTGATTTATTTATAAATAGTAGCTGTTTTGTGGTGCGTAGATAATTCCAGAAAAAATAGAATGCTAAATTTATCTCCGGCTAGCTGCTGTAGTGTGATGCATAACTCTGACTTGAGGCTACATAGGGGGATGGGTCGGTCGTGTTAGATTAATGAAAGTAGACAGATAATATTACATCGATATTTCTGAAGCATGAAGTCCGAACCAAAGGTGATCCGCCGACAGCAAATAACTATGGATTGTTGTGATAATATATCAAATTCACAAATGATTAATTCGGGATGGTTTGAGATACACTGAAGGCCTTTATTATAAGCTAACGTGTTATTTCGTGTCTATAAAGAATGCAAAAGAAACTAACTACCTTGAGTCACTACTTTACTCATTGTTAAAATAGTCTTATGGACGAAATAAACCTTTTGTGATAGTGCAAAATAAAAGTGTAACAATTTATATGTAAATTGTTTGCGCCTTTCAACGTTTTACATTATAGTACATGGAAATCAATCAGATACATACATAGGGGTTAGGGTTATGGTGTTTAACGCCACTTTCAACAATATTTCAGCTATATCGTGGCGAACAGTTCTAGATCTATTGGTGGAGGATAAATCATACACATATACAAACGAATCCTCAATCCGAATAAAAAAATATATAGCAAAACTAAAAAAAAAAAAAAACAACTGGCAACCATATCAAGATTATATCCGTTTCCTTTGATATAAACATGTTATTTCTATTGATAAAATATAGATAAGTTTTATTTGTAGAACAACTGCTCCATAGATCAACTTCATGAGTCATTAAATGTAAATGTTTGTCTGACCTTTATAAAGTTCAATTCAGTGAAAAGTCACAAAAGTTCAATTCAATTGTAAATTAATTCACACAAATCTACAACAATCACTAAAAGGAAGAGTGATTACATTTTTTATTTTTTTTCATTAAAATAACTTATTTCCAATGTCGATTCTAGAATTAGAGCCATGTTTACTTGAATTAGTTTTAAGCACCAGAAATGGGGGGGGGGGGGGGGGGGGGGGGGGGGGGGGGGGTAAAACAAATGACCAGATAGACCCAAATCTGCAGTTGAGTGGTACTCTTACCTACCAACAGATTCGATACACCAGATCTGAAAAAAAGGGGAGGGGGGGTAAAACAAATGATGACCAGGCAGGCCCAAGTCTGCAGTTGAGTGGTACTCTTACCTACCAACAGATTCGATACACTAGATCTGAAAAGGGGGGGGGGGGGGGGGGGTAAAACAAATGATGACCAGAAAGACCCAAGTCTGCAGTTGAGTGGTACTCTTACCTACCAACAGATTCGATACACTAGATCTGAAAAGGGGAGGGGGGGTTAAACAAATGATGACCAGATAGACCCAAGTCTGCAGTTGAGTGGTACTCTTACCTACCAACAGATTCGATACACTAGATCTGAAAAAAAGGGAGGGGGGGGGGGGGGTAAAACAAATGATGACCAGGCAGGCAGAAGTCTGCAATTGAGTGGTACTCTTACCTACCAACAGATTCGATACACCAGATCTGAAAAAAGGAGGGGGGTAAAACAAATGTTGACCAGGCAGACCCAAGTATACAGTTGAGTGGTACTCTTCACTACCAACAGATTCGATACACTAGATCTGAAATGGGGGGGGGGGGAGGGGGGTGGTAAAACAAATGACCAGATAGACCCAAATCTGCAGTTGAGTGGTACTCTTACCTACCAAGATTCGATACACTAGATCTGAAAAGGAGGGGGGGTGGTAAAACAAATGATGACCAGATAGACCCAAATCTGCAGTTGAGTGGTACTCTTACCTACCAAGATTCGATACACTAGATCTGAAAAGGAGGGGGGTAAAACAAATGATGACCAGATAGACCCAAGTCTGGAGTGGTACTCTTACCTACCAACATATTCGATACACTAGATCTGAAAAGGAGGGGGGGGGGGGGGTAAAACAAATGATGACCAGGCAGGCCCAAGTCTGCAGTTGAGTGGTACTCTTAACTACCAACAGATTCGATACACTAGATCTGAAAAGGAGGGGGTAAAACAAATGATGACCAGGCAGGCCCAAGTCTGCAGTTGAGTGGTACTCTTAACTACCAACAGATTCGATACACTAGATCTGAAAAGGAGGGAAGGGGGGATAAAACAAATGATGACCAGATAGACCCAAGTCTGCAAGTGAGTGGTACTGTTACCTACCAACAGATTCGATACACTAGATCTGAGGGGACAGGGGTTAAAACAAATGATGAATAACTGTATCCATGGTGAAATGGTTAGTGTGCTTGTCTCGAGTGTGGTAGATTGTGGGTTCGAGCCTGATCAGGTAAAACCAAAGACTATGAAATTGGTATTTGTTGCTTTTCCCTAACCATGCAGAATTAAGGAGAAAATGCAAAGACTGGTTGGCTTGGAATCAGGATAATGTGTTTGAGTGGGGTGACATGTGTATCCGCAGACTGTTGTTTAAATGAAATAGCACTATAAAGATACAACTAAACATGTTAGTATAATACAAAGCAGATCTCATCATCATCTCATTGAAAATTAACTTGTTCTCTCCATGATATAGATGAAAAATTAGTTGGCGTTAAACAACAATCACTCACTCTACTTGGTTGAGCAGTTTTGCAGGAAATATTAAAATGAGTAAAATGACAACATACAACTGATGCCAAGTGATACAAAAAGCTCACTTGGTCAGTGCCCAGATGAGCTACAAATTCTTCTGCAAGTAATTTAACAACTAGAGGCTCAGCCCACTGAGTCTGTGTCACTCCCCTTTCATTCTGCTTTGAGGAAACTTAATACAGAACCTTCCATAGGTGCTTCCCACCAAATTTCTGTTCATTTTGGCATAGCAGTTTCAGAGAAGAAGATTTTTAGAAATTGACCAATCTAAAACAAGAATTGCCTGTGGCAGCCATGTTTGTTAATGGATCAAAACGAAATGAGCAATCTCTATAGAGGACCTTCCATAGATGCTTCCTACCAAGTTTCTGTTCATTTGGCAAAGTGGTTTCAGAGGAGAAGATTTTTAGAAATCGACCAATTAGAAACAAGAATTGCCTGTGGCAGCCATATTTGTTAATGGATCGGGACGAAATGAGCAATTTTTATAGAGGACCTCCCATACATGTAGATGCATCCTACCAAGTTTCGGTTCATTTGGCAAAGCGGTTTCAGAAGAGAAGATTTTTTTAGAAATCATCCAATCAGAAACAAGAATTGTCTATGGTGGCAATATTTGTTAACGGATTGGGCCGAAATGAGCAATCACAACAGAGGACTTTCCATAGATGCTTCCTACCAAACGGTTTCAAAGGAGAAGAATCTAATTTTTTCAATAGTTTTCTATTTTTTACTGATTTTTTTTCCACTAATTTTCAAGTTTGAGAAGCGGCAACGGCCATGTTTGATGGCCGTCGGGGTCATCATTCATGGTCTGAAAGAGAACTATATATGCATTGTTCCTTTATAGTTTGGTAGCAACATTGGCTCTTTACAATATTTAAAGAATTAAAAAAAAATCTATTTTTAGTAACGATAGCAGCCATTTTTCATAAGCGATCAGGGTTAGCAACCATAAGTCTGAAAGTGGATCATATATGCATCATTTCCATAAAGATTGGTGGCAACTGGCTTTTTACCAGATTTTAAAATATGTTTTTTGACAATAATTTTCAATTTTTTGTAAGTGACAGCCACGTTGGATGACAGCCAGAGGTTTTCAATCAAAATTTTGAAAGAAGACCACATATGCATTCTTTCCATATGGTTTGATTGCATTTGACTCTTTACAGGATTTTAAAATAATTTTCTAATGAATTTTTTCACTAATTTTCTATTTATAGTAACAATGGTGGCCATGTTTGATGGGGGATGGGGTCCTCAACCATAAATCTGAAAGAATATTACATATGTATCAAATTTAATTGCAATATACTCTAAAGGATTTTTCTGGATTTTTTTGCCGATTTTACCCCTATGTTCTATTTATAGACATGGTGGCCATGATGGTTGGTCGGCAGGGTCACGGACATAACTTTTAAAGGAAACCCCCTAAGGATGATTCAGGCCAAGTTTGGTTTAAATTGGCCCAGTGGTTTCAGAGGAGAAGATTTTTTGAAAAAGTTTACAGACGGACGACCGACGCCAAGTGATGGCAATAGCTCATACAGGTGAGCTAAAAATTGCAGTGTAGGTAAATCTTAACATGCTGAACATGTTTGCAGCTTAAACTTAACAACTATCTCTTATAGTTTTTGAAATAAAGGACGAAAAGTATTAACATTTTGAAATTTTGATGAAAAAAGGGCAATAACTCCAAAATGGGAAATAGGATTTACTTACAAATTGCAGGGTAGGTAGATCTCGACATGCTGCATATTTTTGCAGCTTAAACTTAACATCTATCTCTTATAGTTTTTGAAATATAAGACGAAAAGTATTAATTTTTTAAAAATGTGATGAAAAAAGGGCAATAACTCAAAGATGGTTAATCAGATTTACTTCAAAATTGCAGGGTAGGTAGATCTTGACATGCTGAACATGTTTGCATTTAAAACTTAACATCTATCTCTTATAGTTTTTGAAATACAAGACGAAAAGTATTAAAATTTTGATGAAAAAAAAAGGTCAATAACTCCAATATAGGTAATAAGATTTACTTCAAAATTGCAGGGTAGGTAGATCTTGCTGTGTTGATCATTTTTACCCCATGTCAGATTTCTGTTTTTATTAACGGTTTTCCTGTTTTTGAGTTAATACCCAAAAACCTGCAATTTTACCATGTTCTATTTATAGACATGGTGGCCATGATGGTTGGTCGGCAGGGTCATCGGACATGTCACATAGCTTTTAAAGGGAACCCCCTAAGGATGATTCAGGCCAAGTTTGGTTTAAATTGGCCCCATGGTTTCAGAGGAGAAGATTTTTAAAAAAGCTTACAGACGGACGACGGACGCCAAGTGATGGCAATAGCTCACACAGGTGAACTAAAAACTAAGCACCGATTCTTTTATAAATTTTATTATAAATATGATGTATGAAAAAAATGTTTTTTGTTTTCAACCACCATGAACCTAATAACAACTTATGTATAAATAAAGAACCATAACAATTAAATGTAAAGCAATAGAACATAAACTAGCACTTTACTTTTATACTCAGCTTTCACTAGTTTGATAAACAAGAATTATACTTAGTTCTCACAAGTGGAATACTCAGTTCTCATAACAATTTTTATACTTAGTTTTCTATAGCACGTTTTATACCCAGTTCTCATAACAATTTTTATACTCAGTTCTCATAACAATTTTCATACTTAGTTCTCTATAGCAAGTTTTATACCCAGTTCTCATAACAAGTTTAAACTCAGTTCTCATAGCAAGATTTATACTCAGTTCTCATAGCAAGTTTTATACTCAGTTCTCATAGCAAGTTTTATACTCAGTTCTCATAGCAAGTTTTATACCCAGTTCTCATAGCAAGTTTTATACTCAGTTCTCATATCAAGTTTTATACTCAGTTCTCATAACAAACTGTATACCCAGTTCTCATAACAAAACACAGTGGAATCAGGGAAATGTGTCAGATTGTACAGGATGTCGGAATCAGGTTTCATTTTAGTTAAAAGGAATACTTTGGGACCATAAATTTTTGTCGGATGTCACAGGATGTCGGAAAACTCAGGTGTCAGATTGCACAAGTTCCACTGTATATACTCAGTTTTCATAGCAAATTTTATACTAAGTTCTCATAAAGAGTTATATTCAGTTCACACAACAAGTTTCATACACAGTTCTCATAAAGAGTTATATTCAATTCTCACAACAAACTTTTTACTCAGTTCTCACAACAAGCTTCATACACAGTTCTCATGAGTTATATTCAGTTCTCACAAGCTTCATACACAGTTCTCATGAGTTATATTCAGTTCTCACAAGCTTCATACATAGTTCTCATGAAGAGTTATATTCAGTTCTCGCAACAAACTCTTTACTAAGTTCTCACAACAAGCTTCATACACAGTTCTCATATGATAAGCTTTAATTTATACTCAGTTCTCACAACTAGCTTTATACTAAGTTCTCACAAAGAGTTGTGGTAAGCAGAAAATTACTGTAGGACATTTAAATTAATAATAAATGAAAAATTAATCTTTATTCATCCATACATTTGGTTGGTTGGTTTATGGTGTTTAACACCACTTTCAACAATTTTTCAATTATATTGTGGCGGTCAGTTTTATTGGTGGAGGATAAAACCAACAACCTGTCCCAAGTCACTGACAAACTTTTAACACAATATATTTTATCGAGTAAACCTCGCCATGAATGGGGTTCGAACTCACAACTTTGGAAGTGATAGGCACTGATTGCACAGGTAGTTATAGATCCAACTAACATACGGTCACAACGGCCCCCCCTCCCCATAAACATGAACATAATAACTTTTTTTCTTTATCTTTGTACTACTGTTATCATAAATGAATATCTTTATGACAAAAATGACTCTAATTAGAGAGCACTGTTGTCAGATATCTCATGGTTTGGAATAAAAATGGACAGAGAATTCGAAGTAATCACAGTTGATATAATTATTAGATTAAATGAATTTGAAATTACCAAATTTTGGTCGTCAATCTCTACAAAAGAAGTAAAAATACAGAAATACACAATCAACTCTTGGTATTTTTGATGTTTTAAACAAACTATAGAGAAATAGGGTTTAACGTCACTTTCAACAATATTTCAGTTATATCGTGTCGGACAGCTTTATTGGTCGAGGAAACCAGAGTACCTGGAGAAAACCATGACCTGCCGCAAGTCACAGATAAACTTGATCACATAACGATCATGACGGCCCCCATATAGAGATATATATGACTGAGTAGCATATTGATGTCACTGAAGAGTAATACATTTTAAAGTAGAAATGAACATCGATCAAAAATAAAAATAAGAAAAAATAATTCATAAACTTATAAGAGGACAAGTTTTTAAGTAGTTTCAGACCATTATTATTGTACAAATGGAGCGTTATCAAACAATTCTGCCCTTTTTTACTACACTATATGCATAAATACCCTGATATCTACCAGACATGGAGTAATCGTAATCAGTTGTAATCGATTACATTTTTTCATGTAATCACATGTAATCTGTAATCAACTATTTGTTTAGATTACATGTAATCGTAATGTATTCAATTACATTCATTTTGACCCTGTAATCATGATTACTTTCTGATTACATTTAGATTACATTTCTTCATTTTGACTTAACTGAAACATATATCTCCTTAGATATTTAATGTATGATTTATGTAAATTAATTTTCTTCATGAAATTTATTAAACAAATAATGTAGAATGGATTACTAAAAAAAATGTAAAGTTTGTTGACATCTAAATAAAAAAATATGTTATGAAAATCAATTGTTAAAAACTCCAAAAAATCTATTAAAATAAGATGACAATCAGAACATGATCAACAGATATTATTCTATGTTTAATTGCAATCAAAACTATAACAGCTACAAACAATATTAAGTATTAATTATGGCATCAAAGACTTGATATCAAAACAAATAATATCTCAATTTTAATTTCTTTAGGGTTTCAAAATTTCAGTGAAAACAGTTCGTCGGCTTGTATAAAACACAACAAGCTCTACAATTTTAAATTATCTGACACAACTTTCAAGATTTCATATATGAAATTGTTTCTATGAAAGACTATCACCATGTCCTCATGATTCCCATAAGATAAAGAAATATTTTATATGAACCAAACCATAGGTATATCTCATGAAGATTTCTTATACAAGTTTGAAAAGAGATCTAAATTTCAATAAAGATATTATATAAAAAGCAATATGTAAATTATAATTTTCAGAAACATTTATTTATGATGCTCGTAGTAGAATAACAAAATATTTTCAATCATGCATATTACAAATTAACTGATAAATAGCAAGTTGTAATATTTGTAAAATTTTGGATTTGGGGCTTGTACGATATTCAGAGATATGTGATATTTCTGCTTCTTATTTTGGTGCAGATTTTCCTTTTAATATTGAATTATATGATAATTTTCATTATTTGTGGGTTATAGTAATACTATGCAACTTGTAATGGATATTTTATTAAATCTATTTACATAAATTAAGGATTTAGTTTTCATATTTAGACTGAGAAATTGTACATATTTTTAAGCAAGTTTTTAGAATCAGAATGACTTGTTTTTTTATCTTCTGAATTAAATATCAAGAATACACATTAAAATGGTGTGAAATTTAGTAATGGTGATTGTTACATAATTTGGTGTCATAAATAAGACCTTAATTACAAATTTTATCTGTGGCACAGGTTAACTGCTAGTTTATTATCCACAATAAACTTTTGACAGGATGTTTGAAATTTTTTGATATATATTATTAAAATGTGCAAATGTATGTTATAATATTTACTAATAGTATAAGATGGAATGAATATTGATTAAAGTAATAAGACACAACATATTTTATTTTATGAAAAAAGGAAAATGAGAATTGCTGTTAATAATTTACAATGTACTGTATGTTATTGCATCATGCAATGATCACATTAAACTGAATAGTTTTGAGTCAGAAATACATTAAATAAGAGATATTGGACAGATGCACATGAGACAAAATAACATAAAACACTAATATATTGGTTGTCATGACATTAAATGTAATCAGTAATGTAATCGATTACATTTGAATGTAATTGACCCCAAGTCTGAATTATCTACACTAAATCACAGCATAGGAACACAAATCACAACTACAGCCTGAATCTTCCTCACAAGAAATCACACGAAAATGAAACGAAAAAGGAGAAAGATACAGACTAAAGTCTACAACACGGAAGGTTATTACGGGAAGAATAGCTGGAGTACAATGATGGTTGGCGGCCGGAACCCACAGGTGATTACGCTCTGATGCTCTTGACTCCTCACCTTTGGGTCAATGCCTATGAACACTTGCTTGTGGTTTGTACTAGTGATTTGTATTTAGCAATTTCCAGAACAACACAACAGCTTTCAAATTTTCTTCTTAGCCGGATTGAACAGATTAGGAAGGATAAGATCTGACTAGTCAATATAGCATTCATCGTTGATAATCCAAACGTAATACGGTTGTTTCGAATCATTTCCATTCCGTAAAAAACTATTTATTTTCGTCTGCCAAACCACGTGATTTTGATGGAATGTTAGGCACTGGACTTCCGGTGTCAATGTACACAACAAAAACTCCAATCGATAAGTGCCGTTTTAACGTTACTCAACAAAGAATTTTTTACATTTTCTGTAAAAGACAGATATCAATTAAATTATTTTATTTGTATCAAAGACTTCAATGCACAGACAATTACCTCTTTAAAATTAAAGTTGTTTCATTTCTTTATTTACTGCTGTCAGCATCATTAAAGGAAAACGAAATGTCTTGATATATTTCTGTTATCAGACAGACAGTGAGGTACCGAACACCAGTATTTACTCAGCCGTTTTCTTGGCGTCTCCATATTACAATTACTTATAATCTACCGCATCTACGACTATGATATGTTGACGGTGTCACAGTAATAGTGTAAACACCGGAGGTAGTCTGCCAAACATTTCAGACGTCATGACACGAAAGACAGAACGTGATCAGAATTGACACGATTCGAAACAACCGTATTGCAGCCCTTTTCTCTCCTCTTATCATTTTAATTTGCAAGGAATCTTTTTATTTTTACAAACTTTGATTTGATTGCAATTGACTCATGAAAAATTAATGACTACAATGATTTCAGTCAGTTGACCCATGGGTGAGTAGTGGAGCGTGTGAACAGCCGTGGTTTACTGACAATGGGTTAGGGTTTTGGTGTTTAATGCCACTTTCAACAATATATGAGTTATATCGTGGCGGTACTGACAATGAAGGAAGGTAGATGTGTAACTTTTTGCTACAGGAAATTCCTGACAATCTGCTTGGAGATTCTACAAGAAAATATAATATAATTCAGAAAGTAGTTAATCCTAAAATTGTCTAAAAATCAGAACTCTTGAGTTAAAACTATACAGTACAGTCAGAGACATCATGTCACATGGCATGATAAATCACTGTGATAGACGTATCTCTCATCTTGGTGATACTGATATATCTTTTGGTCTGTTTAATCTATTTACTTATTTCGATATGCCTTTTGGGTGATGGTAAGTAACACTCTAAATGTAAAAGAAATTTTGAAGATATACTAATAGAACAAGAGATATATCCAATTCTAACATGACGTCCTTCTTTCGCTTTGTAAACATACGAGCGATTTATCGATTGGGTATAATCTCATTAGCACATGCATCGGTGCACACATTTAAGCCAGGTAATAAAATAATTAAATAAAATTATTTACACATTATATTCACCAACCCATGTTAAAACTCAAAACACATTCTGGTTTCCATGATTTATTTCTTAAATCACCAAGATGAGTGATACGTCTATCACAGTGATTTATCACGCTATGTCTCAGATTGTAAGTGTATAACTAGTCCAATCAACACTCATTTATCTATCAACTGCTTTCTCAAGTTCGAGCTCTCACAAATCTGTCCACTTGCAGTATTGAAATGAAAATAAAAATACTAAAAATTGGGAGGGAAAAGATAGTTTACAAAAGTAATATACACTTAAATGTTTTTTAAACATCATTCAATGAAACAATTAAACCAATTATACCACATATCTTTTTGGATGCTAGAGAATCAAATATTTGATCTTACTCTGATTTAGACACAATGTAATATTTTCCAAACATACTATTTTAAGAGCAAATTTTGTATATTGTATCGGTACATTTTCCCAACTCAAACAAAAATGAAAGCTATTTAACAATGATGGACTGAGCCTAGAACTGAAAAATCCATCTTATTTCTGACCAAAAATGGGAGCTTGTTATAAAAAATATTAGAAAATTTACTAGCAAAATGCATACCAGTAAATACCAGAAAACAATAACTGGAAATAATGTAATCTGTTCAGTTTTATGCTTATAAATCTTCAATTCAACTATAATGATCTCAAATTAATCAAAATACTCTTTGCACCAAAAATAGTTTAAAAAAAAGTACTTGAACTCATCCACAAAAGTTATGGTTCACAATCAAAAAGTTACTATTACGACACTTGAACACATTTTGTATTGCACACAACTACTAATGGAATTGCAAGTTAACAAAATTTTATAAAGCATTGAACAAGATCTTGTAACCCTGTAGCTAATAGAACGACAAAAACACATCATACCTATCACTATATAATCACAAAATTGTAGATGTTGCATAATTTTTTAAAATATCTACTCAGTTAAAACAGATACACACTCCATTTTTACCCCCTACAATATCAAGAAATCTAACTCATTAGTTTTAGAATACTGTATTGATCTAGCACTTTATCTGAGGATTGATTTGATTTTCACTGCTGTCTACTTGTGCAGTATAACACTGATACTTCTAAGATGATACAACTGCACAATAGGATGGATATGCTACCACCATATGTATTTAAATGTTTAAAACAAATGCCTCCAGTGAATAGTAGCATTCATGTTATTGGTGGATAGGTAACAAGTAGACAGTCACCCAGTTTTCTGGGAATGTGACCATTAGACAGTAAACCAGTTCTCTAGATAGGTAACCAACAGACAATCAACCAGTTTGATAGATAGGTAACCAGTAGACAGTAAACCAGTTTGTTGGATAGGTAACCAGTAGAGTAAACCAGTATGTTCACATCATTGATGAGGATGTAGGTGACCAGCAGACAGTAAACCAGTGTTATCATGGTACAGGAACATTGTAATGACGATCATCCTCAGCTATTAATGACACTTGGGGCCAGTTGTTACCAGCATCATCAGGATAGTATGCTACAAAATCTTCCTGGCCAAACTGAGACAGTCTTATAACCTGGATATGTACACCTAATGTGTGACCCAACAGATACATCTCAATCTACAAAAAACAATTTCCAAGGTATTTTTTAATAAGTACAATCTTGATTGAATCATAATTAAACATGTCATGAAAACTTGAAGTCACAAAACATTGCATTGACTGATTGAGCAAGTGAGTGATTGTTGTTTAATGCCAAATGAAAAAAAATTCCAGCTATACCAGGGAATGAAAAAGTTAAATTTCATGAAATGATAAAGATTTCCGCTTTGTACTATATCAACACTCTTAGTTGGATTTTGATAAATAAACAAGTCGATGGGTAAACATGTTGCTCCACTCTGACACATTATCCTGATTCCAAGCAGTCTTTGCTCTTTCTCCTTCATGCTGTGTGCTTAGCGGAGAAGCAACAAATACCAACTTTATAGTTTTTGGTTGGACTCGACTCGCTACACATACTCCAGTGTATGTATGAGCTGTTAGTGTAAGAAAGTTTCTCAAACATTCTCATGAACCATTGGACTATTATTGAAATATTTTGATTGTCCAAAACTGAAGCAAACAAACATAAATAAAAATTCAGATGATTAAATTAACTGTTCCTGTGTTTTAAATCAATTCATGGGCTAGGTTAATGGTGTTTAACGTCACTTTCAACAAATTTCAGTTATATCGGTGGAGTGCCTAAAGAAAACCACTGACGGTGACCTGCCGCAGGTCACCGACAAACTATATCACAATGTTGTATAGAGTACACCTCGCCTGAGTGGGATTCAAACTCACGACGTTAGAGTTAAATTCATGAAAATAAATGTCAAACTAATATTGATGTCTTGGATTAAAGGGAGATAACCTCTACATCACAGTAATAACAGATATTACACTGCAACAATCATAATCTGCCTCACAGGTGTAAAAGTTTGATAAGCGTTTGGACAATGCCACACTCTTGCATATAGGAGTGAGTGAGTGATTGTTGTTTAATGCCAACTCAGCAATTTTTCAGCTATATAATAGTGAGAACAAGTTAATTTTCAATGAGATGATGATGATGCAGCCTGCTTTGTACTAGACCAACACGTTGAGTTGGATTTTTATAGGGCTAACTCACTGAAACAACAGTCCAAGGATAGACATGTCGCCCCACTTGGGCACATTATCCTGATTCTGACCAACCAGACTTTGCTCTTTCTCCCTAATGCTGTGTGCTTAGTGGAGAAGCAACAAATACCAATTTTATAGTCTTTGGTTGGAACCGATCGGGACTTGAACCCACAATCTACCACACTCGAGGCGAGCACACTAACCATTACAGTTACTAGAATACGTCTATGCACAGACAATAGAAATTTGAATCATGTGTTACTCCTCTTATGATGCCATTATTCATTGCAATAGGTGTTACGTTAAAAGAGGCGTCAACAGTACCACATATTGACCATTTTTTAAAATGAATAATCATATAACTTGGTAGTTACCTGTTCTATCCCTCCACTATCACCTAACGTATTGAGATGGTTCTTTAAAAACATCAACGGTGTTTCTGATGTATCTCTGGCAAACAATAGCCACACAAATATAGGTACGTCTTCTCCTATTTCCTTACTGTCATTTAGATCTAGACTGTCTAGGAACATTAACAGTTTAAGTCCTTCCATCAGATAAAGGTCACAAATGGGATCAGAATTTAAAAGGTTGCTAGTCCAAATTACACGAGCAGATTTGGAGTCGTATGACCTGCATTCTTCAATCTGAAGTGGAAAAGTAGATTGGTAATAAGTATATATAACAATATGTAGCTAACGCCAACTCAACAATTTTTCAGCTATATCATGGCGAGAACAAGTTAATTTTCAATGAGATGATGATGAAGTCCGCTTTGTACTAGACCAACATGCTGAATTGGATTTTTATAGTGCTAGCTCACTGAAACAACAGTCCGCGGGTAGACATGTCACTCCACTCGGACACATTATTCCGATTCCGAGCAAACCAGTCTTTGCTCTTTCTCCTTAATGCAGCATGCTTAGTGGAGAAGCAACAAATATTAATTTTATAGTCTTTGGTTTGAACCCACAATCCATCGCACTGGAGCCGAGCAGACTAACCATTACACCACCGATGCGGTTAGAAATAGTAGAAGTTATTTCACTTTGATCACAAGTGTAAAATAAGACTGTGTTTATCTATTTTTTATTCTATCTTGGAAGGGAAAAACATGCATCAATTTACAATGTACATTTTTTAACTCAGGTGTTTCATGGGGATCACCTTTTTTCGGGGGGATGTTTATAACTAATTGATATTAAATCTAAAAGGGGTATCAATTGTGAATTGTTCACAACCAATAGATTCTACTTTATTCTCTGTTAGTTAGTCTACTACCTTCATTCACTCATCCTACTTTTTTGTACTTTCATACTGTCCATGTTTATGTTGTTGTAATTTGTATACGACTGTTTAAGTGGAAATGAATCTGATCACTGGAGTTCTAGCATCAAGAGCGAATAGTTGTGATCTCATTTAACTTGGTTAAACCCTGCCACATTTCTGTGCTTGTCTCAAGACAGGACCTAGATTTCAATCAGCTTCTGTCTTTGATATTTCTATGTTTAGAAGCTTGACGTTTGAGGATGTGCTTGGTTCATATTGTTGATCATTACTAATCAGTGTCTACTGTGAGTAGTTCTCACCAAAGTACTCATTTTTTTTTTTACAAAAGTAAAGGAGATAATACCTCAACAATTTTCACACAAATATATGCTTGACAACATGTGCACTGACCTGAAATTGATTATATGGTGAGAGTTGTGACTTGGCAAAACTACTACTCCTTACTGGTCATTAGGTATCTTTTTCAATTGTACAGAATGTAAATTTGATCATGTACCTCGTGTATGTATGCTTTTTAATGATATGTGTCATAAATGTTTTCATTGATAAACAGTTAATTAAATTCAACAAAAAACTTTTATTTGCGGTCTCATTTTGAAACTGAGACGTTATCTGTATTATATAAATGGTGAATATATTTCCTCTTTCCTAGATATGCTCTAGAAGAGTGAGTGATTGTTGATTAACGCAAAGTAAGCAATTTTTCAGCTATATCATGGCGAGAACAAGTTACAATGTGATGTGGTTGATGTCCGTCCTATACTTGATCAACATGCTTAGTCGGATTTTCAGTGCTAGCTCACTGAAACAATAGTCCATGGTTAGAAATCTTGCTAAACTCGGACACATCTTCCCGATTCCGAGCCAACCAGTCTTTTCTCTTTCACCTTAATATTGTGTGCTTAGAGGAGAAGCAACAAATACCAATTGTTTAGTCTATAGATTGACCCCCACGAACTACCACACTCCATTAATGTGGTTTCATGCTAGAAAAGTAAATAAGACTCTAAGTTATAATGTGACAAAGAATGTTTACACAACTATTCATCGGCAGAAATATTTTCGTATTTACCTTAGAAAATAACAAGGAGATACAGTGTGACATCATAGACAGATGCTGATCATCTGGACAAGTGAGACGATTAGCAAACGTCCATTGTTTTAATCCTGAGTTAGTTTCACTATATCTTTGTGCTAGTTTATCTGTAATATGGTTTAAACTTGGCCATCTATTTGACAGATCTATTCCGTGACAAAGGCACTGAAATAATGTTCCTCTTAATCCACAGTAGTTATCTCCTCTGATCCTACTAAGATGATGACATCCTGTCTCTTTGGGAATTTCTTTGTAAGCCTATACAAATTCAAATGTTTTTATAGCAATTTTCAGTGATACTACAAACATGAAGATATTCTGTCACTAAGAATATCTTTGCAGATCTATAAAATTTAAGTAATTAAAAAAAAAAGAATTATGCCTAGTGCAGCTCGATATTACAACAGCTACTCAACAAGCGGCTCCTCAGTGCCAGTTTTTCTTTCAGTAACTTTAAAAAAATAAGATAATTTAAAAAGTTGAGAAATCTCCAAAAATGAAAATAGTCGAAAAATTAGAGAAATTATGATCCAATGATAGATTTGTTCTAAGTTCATGTTTACAAATTGTAACTGTTCATTCTGATGATAATTAATCTTGATTAAAAGAAAAATTGTGTATAACGCCACTTTCAACAGCTATACCGAAGCGGTCAGTTTTATTGGTGGAGCAAACCGGAGTACTCGGAGAATACCACCGATCTGTCGCAAGTCACTAACAAACAGAATCAAGTTGGAAATGTGCATATGGTCTATTGACCATATATCTGATAAGTTGTGAAGAAGAAAAAATTTGACAAGTATTCAAGAACAGATATGGTTAGAGCATTTACTGAAGAAGAACATAGGGAACGTCGTGATCGTATGGTAGTTGGATTTATAACTACTTGTGCAATCAGAGCCCATCACCACTAACGTTGTGAGTTCAAATCCAACTCAGGTGAGGTGTACTCGATACAACATTATGTGATAAAGTCTGTCAGTGACTTGCGGCAGGTCTATGATTTTCTCCGAATATCTCCGCCAATAAAACTGACCACCACGATATAACTGAAATATTGTTGAAAGTGGCACAAAACATGACTTTACTATTAAAGCACAAACACAATGTCAGGTATACAATAGATAACATCATAATCATATTGGCTGAATTATTTAATACATTGTGACAATACATTTAATTTACCTGTCTGATGGTGTTAGCTTTGTCTGTCTGTCCTTTCCATTCTCTCTCTACATATTCTGTGATGTCAATCTTCTCACTGACTTGAGTTGTGCCTACTAAATTAATTTTACAATTTGTATTTCAAGGAACAACTAAATTTTGGGTTTATATTTTTGAAACACACTAAATGAAACAGGAAATTTCTTTGAAACCCCTTTTTTCTTCAATAAAAGGCAGGTCACATGCTAACTTTTTTCTAATGAAAGTAATTACAGCAGGTTACAGAATCTTTTGTCTTTAAATTAAAATGGGGCTGTCGTGGTCGTGATCGTATGGTACAGGCCTCTACATTAACACATTTTTTAACTTGTCCCTTCGGACAACTAACTAAAAAAAGTACTTGTCCGACTCAATCTTTTAGTTGTCCGAAAAAATTAATAAAAATTACAAAAACTAGAGTATAATTATCCAGGGCTTCCACTACTTTCAAATTAGAGGGAGAAGTGACTTCTCTTTCAGAGAGCTCACAGGGAGAAGTGGGGAGACTTCTGGGAGAAGTCAATTGCGATTAATCGAAACATTGTTTCACAACCCCTCTGACATTACCCTGCCCAAATTTAGTAAATACAATGTAGTTAAAGCTGCCTGCACTGATTTGTTCTGGGTTTTTTTTTATTCATAACTACCTTCAGGACATTATTCAATGTCACATTTTTGTTTCTGTCTACCTTGATTGGAGTCTTGCATACCAGTGATTTTTATATGTACCCCCCCCCCCCCCTTTTCCTTTTGAAATATTACTGTGTTGTGATCCATTACCACACAAATTGTAATAACTCATATTTGTGTTATATAAATCCTTGTTTCTGGTATGTTGCCTGTGATATAAATAAAGCAAAGTATTTTATTTAAATTCACAGAGAAATAACAATTTTAGTGGATCTTTTCAACCAGATCAGGAAAAAACTTGTAATATTAGTCCATTTCAAAGGTTTCAATATTTCCCAAAAGCCTAAATCAAGTCCTCTATCGTATTTTGCACAAAAGACAAGTTTAAATTTGGCGCCAAATTGATATCCGATAATTCTTACGTGTCCGTTCCGGAGTTATTCTTGTTCTTATATTTCAAATATTGATATTTCCGTTCTTTAAAGCGTTTATGAGATTGCGACTTTAAAATTTTGTCAATGTCCTTGAACTTCATCCAAAGCATGTACAATAAAAGAGTTTTGATCTGGCATTTCACTTTAGTTTTAATCAAAATAAATTATGGACAAATTGGAGATAAAACAGGGCTCTTTTATACAACAAACCCAGTATTTTATACCAGTGGAAATAGATTTGTCCGTCGTACCGGCACGTTTGGGAATCTCTGAATTTTGCACTTGTCCCGTCGGACAACCGTAATACAAGATCTACTTGTCCGACGTCAGTTTTCACTGGTACCGGACAATCGGACAAACGTTAATGTCGAGGCCTGCCTATATATGCAATCAGTGTCTATCACCACTAACATTGTGAGTTTGAATCCCACCCAGTCGGGATGTACTAGATACAATATTATGTGATAAAGTTTGTCAGTGGCTTGCGACAGGTCAGTGATTTTCTCCAGGTACTGCGTTTCCTCCAATAAAACTGACCGCCACGATATAACTGAAATATTGTTGTAAGTGGCATTAAACACCATAACCCTAATCCATATTTAAATCGTTACCGTTAACTTTGGTTGAATTCTTTTTCTGTGAATTATTACTCCTGATTACACCACTAGTTACTGTCCCATGTTTACGGTTATCACCAATGCTAACCAAATCTGAACTCTGACTAGAATCTCGGGCACTTTCAAAGGCACTACTAGAAAAAGCTCCCGACATACTGTCCGATTTGCTGTCTGTCCCCATTGATTCTTTCGCAGAAGAACTAAAATCTGTTTTTGAATAATTTTCAGATGAAGAGTCCTCAGTCCAATCACTATGACTACCAATTTCAAAACAATCGTCAGTTGATAAGTTATCCAAAGTTCCGTCTTTTTCTACATCGGTTTCCATGGGACTTTCAAAGCTTACTCCGTTATAACCGTTTGTACATTTACTCATGAATTTTGTATGTAATCTATTTCTTAATGAAATGGCAGGTTCGCTACCTCTTCGAATGTTTGGTGAAGACTTATTAGAATTATCACCATGAAGCCCTTCAGAATCCCAAGACAGATCGGGCATGTCAAAACTATACACTGGAGAACTATCATTACTACTGCCTGACACACTATGAGATCGACTCAACCTTCTCCTAGTCCTATCCACGATTTCTACAGCTTTTTTAGCTAAAGGATGACTTGGAGAGTATTCTAAACTACTACTATCACTGTTGACAGCTATATTTTTAAGTTGATTTAATTTGTTTGCCAGACTTGCAAACTCCTCTTCTATATCTAATACTTCCTCTTCGAGATGTTCAAACTGGTCTTCTGTTGAACGCCCTACTTCACAATAAGAACTGAAAATTTCACTATCTGGTGTTCCCTGTTCTGATAAATTGTCTATTTCAATACTGTATTTACGATTTCTTGCATATGGGGAGAATTCTGGTGATGAATCTAATGATGATGAATTACTAGAGGCAGCACCATTGTGACATTCTTGTAAACGATGGAGTAATGTTTCACGGAAGAATCGATCGGGAGACCTGAGTTTTGGTAATGAAGTTACAGAGTCTTTCTCGTCACAACTACACGATTCATCTGCTATAGAAACACAATAATCGTCTGTGCCAGATTTTTTTGAATCTGTATTATTGTCTGAACTAAAGGATGACAATGGGAACTGTGATAGATTGTTACAATCGTGTAGCACCAATGGATTTCTAGTAATGGAGTGAGGATTATGAAATCTACTTGAATTTACGTGAGAATCATCTTCCGACGGAGGTGTCAATAGTATACTACTAACTGTTAATAAATCATCTGACAATTCTATGTGAAACTTATTTGAAGAAGTTTGTGTATCACAATTTTCTTTATTTGATATATTGTCATTTTTATTACGAATATCGTTATCTATGCTTAAATCAGGAATACAGTCAAAATTTTGTGTTTCGGGCAGAAGATGCTGAATAAATAAATCAGTATGAACAGAAGACTGTGAAGCTCCTTGTCTGAATGTTTCTATATCTCTCATATTTCGATCACTTAATGATTGTAAACTGACATTCGCTTTCAACGAGCCCTCTAATTCCACGTTTGACACGTCTGACGCAGAATGAATAAGACGATTGAGACTTAATTCACTGTCACTAGAAGGTAATTTCATTGGCATTGACTTTGTCAGTTCATTTTCTGTAGATGTTTTTCTACGTTTTGTTCTCTTTCTTTGTCTGACACGTGAAGAGTCTATTTGTGTTTTGAGATTTTCCCTGCTTTGAGATTTTCTTCCAACGTTTAAAGCTACACCAGTTACTGGACTAAAATAAGCTGAGGTATCTGCTTTGTTAGAGCTAGAATTTCCCATGCTTGTGTCAATCTCAAGGCCATTAATATCCTAAAATATACAATGTGAATATCAGCAATGTTCATTTTAAGAGATTTATTATAAAAACACATTAATATGTAGACATATATTACCAGTAGCCATACAGTACAGTCAGAGACATACCATGAGAAATCACTGTGATAGACGTATCACTCATCTTGCTGATACTGATACAGTAGTCAGAGACATACCATGATAAATCACTGTGATAGACGTATCACTCAATTTCTTGGTGATACAGATACAGTACAGTCAGAGAAATGCCATGATAAATCAATGTGATAGACGTACCACTCTTCTTAGTGATACTGATACAGTACAGTCAGAGACATACCATGAGAAATCACTGTGATAGATGTATCACTCATCTTGGTGATACTGATACAGTAGTCAGAGACATACCATGATAAATCACTGTGATAGACGTATCACTCAATTTCTTGGTGATACTGATACAGTACAGATACAGTAGTCAGAGACATGCCATGATAAATCAATGTGATAGACGTACCACTCTTCTTAGTGATACTGATACAGTACAGTCAGAGACATACTATGATAAATCACTGTGATAGACATATCACTCTTCTTAGTGATAATGTTACAGTACAGTCAGAGACATACAATGATAAATCACTGTGATAGACGTATCACTCTTCTTAGTGATAATGATACAGTACAGTCAGAGACATACCAGGATAAATCACTGTGATAGACGTATCACTCTTCTTAGTGATACTGATATATACAGTACAATCAGAGACATACCAGGATAAATCAGTGATAGACGTATCACTCTTCTTAGTGATACTGATATATACAGTACAATCAGAGACATACCAGGATAAATCACTGTGATAGACGTATCACTTTTCTTAGTGATACTGATATATACAGTACAATCAGAGACATACCAGGATAAATCACTGTGATAGACGTATCACTCTTCTTAGTGATACTGATATATACAGTACAATCAGAGACATACCAGGATAAATCACTGTGATAGACGTATCACTCTTCTTAGTGATACTGATATATACAGTACAATCAGAGACATACCAGGATAAATAACTGTGATAGACGTATCACTCTTCTTAGTGATACTGATATATACAGTACAATCAGAGACATACCAGGATAAATCACTGTGATAGACGTATCACTCTTCTTAGTGATAATGATACAGTACAGTCAGAGACATACCATGATAATTCACTGTGATAGACATATCACTCTTCTTAGTGATACTGATATGTTTTTTGCTCTGTTTTAATCTTGTGAATTTTGGGTGATAGTATGGGTAACACTCTAAATAAAAAAGAAATTTTGAAGATATATTCGACAGAACAAAATATATATCCATGTCACCATTGACCAAGATATGTCTCTCACAGTGATTTATCATGGCATGTCTCTAACTGTACGCTGTACATGTACATGTTCATTGTAACATTCTAATGCAAATATGACATCACAAAACACTAAAAATAGAACAAATTCAATGCAAGATAAAGCTAATCAATACCTTATATGGTCAACTCAGAATCTGATTTAACATATTACTTGCATAGTACATTGGTAATATGGATTTTGCAAACTCAATCATGGCCATGAAAATAATCATGAGGAAAAAGAAACTGGTTAAAATGAATTATTTCAGATGTAACACAATGTGGTGACTTTGACATTTTTGCTGAAATCACCACTTGAAAAGGCACACCCTCTTTTTTTCATATCTGGCCTTTCAATTTCTTGTAGAAAATACAAATAAATATGAAACAAAAACTCTTTAATCGTATATTCCAGCTTAATGATGATTTTCAGGATTATCAGCCTATATACATGTACATGTATGACTGCAGTTGTAGGTAGCATGTTGTTCTAGTCTGGAATACATGCAGTGTAACAATTTTTTTAACTAGAATGTGCAATAACTACTGACATTGACATATATATTCACTCCCACGTCAGACACAAAATGATTTCAAGCGGATTGGTTACATAAGATCTATCAATGAATATAAAGCCCTTTGGTTTCATTGCTCCCAGTTTTTTTAATTATTAAGTTTTCCGGTCTTTTGACTTTGAGCGTTCCGGTTGTAATATCTTGATTTAATTAATGATCTTGAAAAGTAAATAGTTTTAAAAGATCAACATAGGCTACACTGATAAGATCAAGATGTTGTGTCAAAAGATATTGTAGCACGATTTATAACTATCTCTGCAATCAGTGCCTTGTGAGTTGAAACCCTGTTCATGGCAAGGTGTACTTGATTCAACATTATGTGATAAAGCTTGTTAGTGACTTGCTGTGGTTTTCTCCAGATTCCTATACCAATAAAACTGAATGCAAGGATATACCTGAAATATTGTTGAAAGTGGTGTTAAACACTACAGCCCTCTAGCCTGACTAATATAAAATACACTCAACAATGTCGAAAATATTTATCTTCTATGATCATTAATTTTTTGCTAATTTAAATCCCTGAGGTATTCATAATAAATTAATACTTAAAATAGAAAGTATTTCTAGTCTATAGTACATGTATACTGAAAATTAATCTACCTTCCATTAGTCAGAGGTAAATTAATAAATTTGTATGACAATATATATGTATACATTGTACAAGTAGGTTAATGATTAAAGTCAAATGATCATGAGCTAACCGATTTGTGGTGACACTTGATCTATCCAATAAAAATCATATAAAATAATATTCTTATCAATACTAATCATGTGTATTTTTATATTTATAAAATTAAAAAAGTCTTTGTTTCCATTTTTAACCTACCCTTAATGTTACTGGTTCACATAATATTACATTATTAGATAAATTCATCCATTTGAGTTTTCATGACAAACAAAACCTAAATATGTCATTATTATATAGAATTATTGACTAGCTACACTTCCTGTTGTTTACATAGGGGAAGTAACTCTAAAATACACTTGATCAGAGGGCACATTTCAATAGTGAAAAATTCTTATAACCAGAGGCTCCCAGGAGTCTGTAATCGCTCACCTGGATCAAAGCTGCTTTCAATAACAACGCAACTGCACTGTGGTGGCCATCTTGGCTGGAAGTCGGGATCAACGGACACAATTTTGGAAGGGGGCCATCCAAGAATCATTTCAGCAAAATTTAGTTGATATTGGCTCAGTAGTTTCCGAGGAGGAGATTTTTTTTAAATTTCATCCCCCCTTTTTTCTAATTTGCATAATCGGTCAAAATCGGCAAAAGTTCAAAGTTCATAAAAAATCCTGTAATATATGCTCAAAAGCTCATCATTATGCTTACACAGTTCAAATTTGGGCACATTCTGGCTTAAAATAGAGCAGTTTTGGCCATTTGAAGAAATTTCTATTTTTAGTAACAGCGGCCATCTTGAATGGAGGGTGGGGCTGTCGGACACAATTTTGAAAGGGACCCACCCAGGGACCATCCCTGCCAGGTTTGGTTTAATTTGGTTCAGCGGTTTCAGAGGAGAAGATTTAAATGTGATCTTTTATCAAAATATGCCTAATTTGCTTAATCGGTATAAATCGGCAGAAAGAAAAATTTCAAAAAAAAATCCCCGAACATATGCTAAACTACTCCTTGCCATGTAGCTGCAGTTCAAATTTGAGCTCATTTTGACTTATACTAAAGCAGCAATGGACAATTGAAGAAATTTATATTTTTAGTAACAGCAGCCATCTTGAATGGAGGGCGGGGCTGTCGGACACAATTTTGAAAGGGAACCACCCAGGGACCATCCCTGCCAGGTTTGGTTTAATTTGGTTCAGCGGTTTCAGAGGAGAAGATTTAAATGTGATATTTTATCAAAATATGCCTAATTTGCATAATCGGTATATATCGGCTGAAAGAAAAATTTCACAGAAAAACCCAGAATATATGTTAAACTATTCCTTGCCATGTAGCTGCAGTTAAAATTTCAGCTCATTTTGACTTGCACTAAAGCAGCAATGGACAATTAAAATTTCATCCCCCCATTTTTCTATTTTGAGCTTGGTGGCCATCTTGGATGGAAGTCGGGATCAATGGACACAATTTTGGAAGGGGGCCATCCAAGAATCATTTCAGCAAAGTTTGGTTGATATTGGCTCAGTAGTTTCCGAGGAGAAGATTTTTTTTAAATTTCATCCCCCTTTTTTCTAATTTGCATAATCGGTCAAAATCGGCAAAAGTTCAAAGTTCATAAAAAATCCTGTAATATATGCTAAAAAGCTCATCATTATGCTTACACAGTTCAAATTTGGGCACATTCTGGCTTAAAATAGAGCAGTTTTGGCCATTTGAAGAAATTTCTATTTTTAGTAACAGTGGCCATCTTGAATGGAGGGCGGGGCTGTCGGACACAATTTTGAAAGGGACCCACCCAGGGACCATCCCTGCCAGGTTTGGTTTAATTTGGTTCAGCGGTTTCAGAGGAGAAGATTTAAATGTGATCTTTTATCAAAATATGCCTAATTTGCATAATCGGTATATATCGGCTGAAAGAAAAATTTCACAGAAAAACCCAGAATATATGTTAAACTATTCCTTGCCATGTAGCTGCAGTTAAAATTTCAGCTCATTTTGACTTACACTAAAGCAGCAATGGACAATTAAAATTTCATCCCTCCTTTTTTCTATTTTTAGCTTGGCGGCCATCTTGGTTGGAAGTCGGGATCAACGGACACAATTTTGGAAGGGGGCCATCCAAGAATCATTTCAGCAAAATTTAGTTGATATTGGCTCAGTAGTTTCCGAGGAGGAGATTTTTTTTTAATTTCATCCCCCTTTTTTCTAATTTGCATAATCGGTCAAAATCGGCAAAAGTTCAAAGTTCATAAAAAATCCTGTAATATATGCTCAAAAGCTCATCATTATGCTTACACAGTTCAAATTTGGGCACATTCTGGCTTAAAATAGAGCAGTTTTGGCCATTTGAAGAAATTTCTATTTTTAGTAACAGCGGCCATCTTGAATGGAGGATGGGGCTGTCGGACACAATTTTGAAAGGGACCCACCCAGGGACCATCCCTGCCAGGTTTGGTTTAATTTGGTTCAGCGGTTTCAGAGGAGAAGATTTAAATGCGATCTTTTATCAAAATATGCCTAATTTGCTTAATCGGTATATATCGGCTGAAAGAAAAATTTCACAGAAAAACACGGAATATTTGTTAAACTACTCCTTGCCATGTAGCTGCAGTTAAAATTTGAGCTCATTTTGACTTACACTAAAGCAGCAATGGACAATTAAAATTTCATCCCCCCTTTTTTCTATTTTTAGCTTGGCGGCCATCTTGGTTGGAAGTCGGGATCACCGGACACAATTTTGAAAGGGGGCCATCCAAGGACCATTCCACCAAAGTTTGGTTGCAATTGGTCCTGTGGTTTCTGAGGAGAAGATTAAAATGTGAAATGTTGACGGACGGACGACGGACGAAAAGTGATGACAATAGCTCACATGGCCTAAAGTGAGCTAAAAATGTACCAGTATTGGATTTATATTTGACATTGCAGATTTTTTATTCATAATTCAAACATAGAAAATACTTGATATCATCATATCATATGACACACTTCATGTTCAAATTCCATTGAAAGTCTTTAATATTTGTACATATAACCCCTTTGTTTGATAGACAAGTATGTTTTATTCCTAAGGTTCTTGTAGGTGTCTTAAGTAAAATTTGTTCACACCACGATATAGCTGAAATACTGCTAAAGTTGGTGTTAAACACCAATCAATCATAAAACTTCTAAATATATATATCAAACCTTAGAATCTTGTGTCTCATTCCTTTTCTCCACCTTTTCCTTTTTTGGAGGGTTCTTTAACAAAGGTTGTATAAATTTACAGTATAACTTGTACAAAATATATCCACCAAACCCAAATGTGATCCCAACAGCACATATCACTGTGGCTGATTTGGCTGTAAGAAAAAAAATACATTGTATACAATAGAGTGAGTGAGTGAGTGAGTGATTGTTGTTTAAATGCCAATTCAGCAATTTTTCAGCTATATTATGGTGAGAACAAGTTAATTTCTAATGAGATGATGATGAGGTCTGCTTTGTTCTTGACCAACACGCCGAGTTGAATTTTCATAGTGCTAGCTCACTGAAACAGCAGTCCGCAGATATACATTATGCTGATTCCGAGCCAACCAGTCTTTGCTCTTTCTCCTTAATGCTGCGTGCTTAGTGAAGAAGCAACAAATACCAATTTTATTTGTAGTCTTGGGTTTGACCCGACCAGGGCTCACACCAACGATCTACTGCACTTGAGGCGAGCACGCTAACCATTACGCCACCGATGAGGTTGTAAACAATAGAAGTTATACTAGAACTAGAAGTTAGTCGCATACAACTAAGATCACTTGTTGTTAATAGTTGATGACTCAAGCTAGAATATAAATTACTGGGTTAATTACTCAAAGTATTAATTAATTGTTAAATCCTTTTAAGGGTGGTTAATTGGGTTATGTTGTTCAACAATATTTCAGTTATATCATGGCAGTCAGTTTTATTGGTGGAGGAAACCGAGTACCAGGAGAAAAACAATGACCTGTCACAAGTCACTGACAAACTTTATCACATAATGTTGTATCAAATACAATCATGTACATCTCGCCATGAATGGGGTTCGAACATACAATTTTAGTGGTGATAGGCACCGATTGCACAGGTAGTTGTAAATCCAACTACCATATGATCACAACCATGACTGCCCCTGTAAATAATAGAAGTTGTACAAGAAGGAGTATATAATCCAGATCACTTGACATGTATAATAGTTGATGACTTAAGCTAGAATATAAATCACTGGATTAATTACTCAAATCTTAATTAAGTGTTAAATCTTTATAAGGAGTGTGTAGCATTGTAGTACTAATAGCAGGGGCGCACCCGGCCCTAAAATTGAAAAAAATATGATTTTTTGGCGTAAAATCGTGCTTTTTCACATGAAATACCCCAACAATTTTCGCGCCTCCCTCCGCCATTGAAAAAGATATGATTTTTTGGTGTAAAATCGTGATTTTTCACACGAAATACCCCCAAAAAAATTGCATCTCCCTCCGCTCGGCGCATTTTTTTTAAGTGCACCCCCCTAACTTAAAATCCTGGATCCGCCCCTGAATAGGGACCAGGGTTGTAGAACACAATGTTGAAAGAGGACTCAGTCTTAAATTTAAAGGTAATATGTACATACATATTGTTGCCCAGGAGACAGGCTTGTATGACACAACATTGAAAGAGGATTCAGTTTTATATTTTCATGTGCAATGCACATAAATGTTCAAATATTTCTGATGGAAAAAAGATGGATAAAAATAATGACATTCCCATCACCGTTATTATAATATTGCACACAATTCTGTGACCTCATAAAAATTATAACCTGCATCTATGAAATTGTTGACCTTCTACTGAATCCCATAAACATGATAGCTGTACATTTCAGTTAGTATTCAGGAGGAGATCGCTGGACCAAGAGAGCTAGTTACACTGATATATAGTAACAAGGTGACAATAAACCAGCATCCAATCTACTTTTCCTTTATATCTCTTTAGTGTAATTTGGTTATTTATGAGAATAAGATATATATATTGATTAAATATATACAGCTGTATATGAAGTTGTACCAGTAATTAAAATGTCAAGAGGCATGTATATACAAAATGCATACATGTAATTGAAGCATATCAATTTCCTTTTGCTGGTAAAAAAAAAAGGTCAAATAATTATGAAAATGTGCTTTGATTGTTTTAATCAATAAATAGTATACAGAGAAAATGCTTAAAATCATTTTATATTTATAACAGTTAGTAAAAGAAAAGATGCTGTGTAATAATATTATGTAACAATTTAACACAAAACAACAAATAAAATATGTAATGCAAAAAATATTTGTTTGTGGTTTTTATAAGTACATTTTGTATGATATCTTATTTAACACAGACACAACAAACTTCAGCTGTAATGATATATACATGTAACAACTGTTGCAACTATAATCTTTAAAAAATCAATTTTATTAACATTACATTTTCTTCTGCATATTTTTACAAGTGAGATTAAGATTAATTTCAATCAATATTTTTGCATTAAAAACATGTACATCTTTTAATATATATAATCTAAAATCTTATAATTGACCAAAATGTACACACACCTTCATGACCAAGCATTAACATAAAATCATTACTCAGGGATAAAAATAACAGTAATTCTTTTTACCTGCCAGCAAATACATCAAATGTATACAAAGGTATATTTTGTAAATAAAAAGAATCTACATGTATAACAGGTAGATATTTCCGAGCATTACTCTATCCCTGGGATAAAATGATGATCTCATCCCCAACATGTTACATATCTCATTACAGGATTCCATTGATTTCTAATCAATCCTTAGTCTTAGAGAAAATGTTCACATTTCAAATTTAACTAAGCTTCCTTAGCTTGATAAAAATCATCTGTATTTCCTTTAATTTTAATTACATTGATTGATTGATTGGTGTTTAATGCCAACGTGAGCAATAAATATTAATTACAATACATGTAATTTAACATCATCGGCATCAATTCTATATTTAAATCTATTCCTACAATTGTTTACTGGCATAAGATGGTCTGTATCAACATTTATTAAAGGACCAGGAGTCATTCAAATAAAACTGCTAAGGGTACACAAGTCTTCCCTTACAATCGGCTCATGAAATATCTGGAAGAGTCAATGGATTGATTCGTGCTTACCACCAGCTTTAGCAGTATTTCAGCTATATCATGGAGGGTCAATGTACCCGAAGTTACATATCTGATCAATGCCCATTTCCGACAGGATTCTAAAATTAACATTATTGTGAGTTATTTCCCTTTTATACTGACAAAGGTGTCCATTTCATGCAAAGTTCAACAGAAATACCATATATTTTTCTCATACTCATACTGTGTAAAATTTAAATGTTATAACAACTTGTGAATTTTTTTAATGTTGCTATAAAACTATCCTGATTTTATTCATGGTTCAAATATCCACAAATATTAAAGGGATATTAAAGCTCGTTTTAACATATATTTTTTCAACTCGTGACGAAGGTTGTTTCTTTTCAATTTAATTGTAAAAACAATCCAAAAATACTTTGCACGCCCATATAATCCCCAATATCATTAAAATATCACTTAAAAGGGTCGAAATGAATTTTTGTCCAGGAAGCAAAAATTCAATTAATGCCGTTTGCAAGATATGACAGAATTATCAACGAATTATGTCACTTTTACAAAGTTTCATTGATAAAAACCGGGTTAATGTTTCATAAATATCATTTATTGAACCAATTACAAGTTTTCATGAGATACAAAAAATTACCAAAATGAGCTTTAATATCCCTTTAAGAAAATTATTCTCAAATTCTGTCATTTCTGCTGCTCCAGTATGGAACATGAACCATTTTGCATTTGTGTTAAATGTCTATTGGCCATAAATCATTCCTTGTGAGGGCAATATTGGGTGTTGAATTAAAACAAAAGATCAGTGAACAATTTTGATTCATATCCTTAGATCAAGCCAGCAATTTAGTTACAACTAAGGCATCTCATGGCTAATTACATCTACATTTTGTATATTGCATGTTGGATCGGAACGAAGAGGAAAGTATGTAAGGACCAGCCATTGAGCATTTTTTTCTCCAAAAAATTTCTGTTCTAAGATGCCTTAGTTGTAACTTTCAAATGATGATGTAGATTTCATATGGCTATAGCTTTATTTGCGTGGTTCAGTATACAGCTGGTGTACACACAAAGATTTGCACAATGATTGGCTTCCATAGAAACATCAACTGTAAAATCATTTAATGTTTTATGGCTTCCAGCCACTTCTTAAACATCTTCTTTATATCTGTGTAGTATTAGGCTAATCACAGATGGAATCATTCCCATCTTTTACTTATTCTGTTATATGTTACACAACTGATGCCCTTTTTTCTTTGTATTATGTGATAAAGTTTGTCAGTGACTAGCGGTAGGTCAGTGGTTTCCTCCACCAATAAAACTAACCACCACGATATAACTGAAATATTGTTGGATTTAAAAACCATAACCCTAACTCCTTTCTTCTTTGTTATAATTTTCATTGTAATTTTGGGATACTTTCATAGCTCTAGATAATTTTCTTTATAAATTGAAGGGCTATTAATTTGTAGCATTTAATGGGTATTTACATTTTCTCAGGAAGTACAGTCATTAAAATTTACTCAGAGAATATATGCTTGGAATTTTTATCGCATTCTTTTGTCTTTTTTATAAGTAACACAAGATGATTTATAATATAAATCTGAAAATTACAAAAATTCCACAAATTTACAAATATCTTGTGTAGAAACATTTGACGAAACACAAAGTTGTGTTAAAGCTTTCAGTAAATCCAAATAAGCCCCCCCCCCCCCCCCCCCCACACACACACTAAATGTTAGCATAGAGGGTGGGTCTGGTATTGAACAGTGTTGTAGAGAATCTTGTAATGCCTGAATTAAAAGTTATGTGGCATTTGGCCAAAATGAAGAGGTAAAATACTCCCCTCTCATCTGGAGCTCTGGTCTTTTCAAGAAATTGTATTCCAATTGAGATACCATACATTTTGTTTTTATCTACATTACAACAGTCCTCACAATGAGCACTGGTCCTCCGGCCCAAAACCGGTAAAACTTTGTTCGGACCAGTAAATTTTTCAGTTTTTTTTTATATTTAGAACCATATAAAAATGAATTCAAAAATTTGATTCAAACCAGTAAATTAAAGTTTTCATTTCGAGGACTGTTACAATCGTTCCAAGATTATAATTTCAGTTTGACAGACAGTGAGATCAGAAACTTTTAAATTAAATATAATAACCATTTATAAACAATATCAAATGAAAGTTACCTTTCAAACTGTAAAAAATAATTCTTAATATATGTGTATGTGAATTCATATCGACAACCGGTGTCCAACGACCTTGACAACTGACTTAAATTTAGATATTTAAATGTCCGGATCAAAATGTTTTGTATTCTAAAAATAAAATACATCATATCATGTATATAAACATTTATTATGTTTATAACTGATCCGTAAAAAGTCAAAGATTATCACAGGAACTGTGGTTAACTTATATGTAATCATGTTTTTATAGAGGTATATAAAAATGGTTTTATATTTGTAGCTAAATTGCAATAAATATAGCAAGAGTGTAAATTTGGAAATAGCATATAAAACAAGTTTTTAAATCTTGCTGTGAAATTAATTAATTTTGTTATTACAATGTACTGCATCCCTACATCCAAAATGTGTGAAGCTATGGCTTATTAATTAAGCCAATTATTAATTACATATGTCTGAAATTCTCTAGAGTTAATATTAATAGCTATAATTTATTACATTTTCTAATAAAGTGTTACAGTATTTGGGTCCTAATCGTTTTAGTACCATATTGATCAGAATTAATAATACACAAATTGTGAGTTCGAATCCCGCTGATGGCGAGGTGTACAACATTATGTGATAAAGTTTGTCAGTGACTTGCGGCATGTCAGTTATTTTGAATCTATGGGACACAGACAAGACAAATCTTTCACTTGAAAGAGCCAAATTTATTTTGTTAACAAAGTAATAACTCTTGGTTGGGCAATACTCATGTACAAAGCCAGATTTTGTCTTTTTTTCTCTCACAAAAATAGTCAAATATCTCTAACACCACAAGTCTTCAAGAAGCCTGTATATTGCTCACCTGGCTGAAAGTTATTTCTAATTGCTTGCATTACATGAATGTTACATTATAACTTTTCACACTAAACATTACTTTAATACTTTCAATTCTTTTTTCCAAATAGGAGATGTCATGATTGTGATCGCATGGTAGTTGGATTTACAACTAACTGTGCAATCAGTGCCTATCACCACTTAAGATGTGAGTTTGAGCCACGTTGATGGCGAGGTGTACTCGATACAATATAGTGTGATAAAGTTTGCCAGTGACTTGCGACAGGTCAGTGATTTTCTCGGTCAATAAAACTGACCGCCACGATATAACTGAATAATTCTTGAAAGTGGCGTTAAAACACCATAAACCAAACTTTTTTTTTCCAAATAAAGAATTTTAACGTCATCAATCTTTGATTTTATCCAATATATTTATCAACCTTTTATTTTATCCAATGTTTTGACCATCAGGCCTTTATCAAGGATAAGTCTATAAATAGAAATCACTTCTGGTATCCATACACTTAAAAACATCAATGATTCATAAAGTGTTCAATGACAACCTTTAATAAATTGTGAATCATGGACATTTTGAAGTGTATGGGACACCAGAGTGTGATTTCTATTTATACACTTATCCTTGATAAAGAATAAATGTATTTAAATAATGTGTTACTTAATTATGGCCAGTAATATTATACATGATAATAAATAAAAAATTATATAATGTTAAAAGTAGCAATATTCAATTCTATATCATTTAGAACAATTTTCCCCCAAACTGATCTTTCTAAAGATAACCTTTAATGAATTATTATATATGAAATTATAAATTCAGCACACGACTCATCTCGAAACAAATTAAACAACAGCTCAAATTTAAGCATGACATGCAAGAATTTCCATTCTGCATGGTCAAATACATTTTCAAAGGACAGAACCAAGGACTCTTCAAAGCAAGTTTGGTTTAATTTGGCACGATTGGTTTAAAAAAAATATGTTTAAATGATCTTTGATCAAAATAATATACCCCTGCAGTGTTTCAGCTAGACTTTGCAAGTAACTGGATTCGCTAAAACGAATGTATTTGGTCTTCATGACATTCTTTACTAATTAAAATAATTTTCATAAAGTTCTTCAGGACAATTTGAGAAATAGGCGGGCAAATGTCCTGAGACCTGTGCCTAGCTGAATTGCTGCCATGAAGGAAAAAGCTTATCAATACTTTGGCCAGACCTGCTAAAAAGCCACTCATCCTTTAAAGTGAGTAAAAAGGAACCAATTTCTCATCACACTTTTCTAACAGTACACATGGCCAAAATTAGTTCTCTTTTATGGTACAGGGTCTGACGTTTAAGATAGACAAGACCTTAAGTCCTGATATTGAGAAGTGCCATGGTGGTGCACACATTCTCCATTACATAGGTAGGGACAAAACCTGCCAGTTGGTTTCCCTAAAATGCTAATTTTAGCAGCCCAACTAAGTTTCTTCATGCCCAGCAACGATATCACAAATATTCAAAATGCCAGTAGCCGGATGGACTGTTACTATTGTCCGTACATTTCCATATTTTAGCAGTTTTTTTTACTACTGGGTCTTTGTGAAGTTTTATCCCTGTTAGGAGGGCTTGGGAGCATGCCATAATTTTTTTTAGATACGTTTCAATTGTTTTTGAGGACATATTTTTCGGCATTTATGTGCAAAACCACTAGAACTATGTCATTTTATTTTTTGTTCACATTATACTCTCTAGGCCGATTGTTTTTCCTCAACAAGACCTGTTATTCTTATCTATTTTAAAGCCTTTCCCCCTATTACAAAACATAGAAAGCTCTTTATATTTATTTTTGACATTGAATTCACATGCAAAAATTATTTCCTGCTTCTTCTGTTAGTATTATCCTCCTGTATAAAGAGTACCCTTAAATACATATTAGATTTTAATCCAATCCCATGCTGCAGAGAACAAAGCAAAATCATACACAGAATAAATTAATCTATGAGCTGCACATGTGTACATGAGAAATGATCCTTGAATAATTATAATCAAAGAAAACTTGAAAGCAAAACTTTCTTAGAATTTCTTAATGGTATTTCAAAGAAGATTCATCAGACTTTTTCACAGCCACAGGCTCCAAAGGCTTACATGTATCTGGTAATTCAGTGATGAATAGCAATAGAAGAGTGTGAAACAACGACAAACAACTTATTTTATTTTGTTCATATTTTTGACTCAAGCATAGAAAACAAGATATGATTATAATCTAACGATTATGGAGTCTCCCAAACTGGCCACTGACAACAGGTTTAAAAAATAAATCAAAAGCTACCTTTGAAATCGAACAATGTTGAATTTTTGCGGTATTGTGGCAGCCATTTTGAAAATGGAGACCGGTAGAAATTTTTCTATGTCGGGAATCAATTCAGGACATTGAAATCGAACAATGTTGAATTTGTGCAGTATTGTGGTGGCCATTTTGAAAATGGCGACCGGTAGAAATTTTTCGATGTCAGGAATCAATTCGGGACATCATAATCTACCAACATATGAAATGTCGTTGAAATCGGACAATTTTGAATTTGTGCGTTATTGTGGTGGCCATTTTGAAAATGGCGACCGGTTGAAAATTTTCGATGTCACTGGAATCAATTCGGGACATCATAATCTACCCACATATGAAATGGCGTTGAAATCGGACAATGTTGAATTTGTGCGGTATTTGTGACGGTCATTTTGAAAATGGCAACCAGTAGAAATTTTTCAATGTCTGGAATCAATTCGGGACATCATTATCTACCCACATATAAAATTTTGATGATATCGGACAATGTTGAAATTTTACCACCCATTTTTTATGCCGTGTTTTGGCAGCCATTTTGAAAATGGCAGACATCTCGAAAACTTTGAAAATGCAGAATTCCTCCTCTCAGTGTTTTCACTACAAATTTTGATAGGGGGAGATTTTAGAATTATAGACGGAGAGAAAATTCAGCCGAGAGTCAGAAGGCCCCCAGTGGGTTCAGTGTGAAGCCCTGGTAGGGGGTGGAGGTGGAAGCACCCAAGCCAATTTTTGATTTGGTGAATTTTGACTTGCTTTTGAGGGGGTTTCCTAGCTTTAAAATTGTTTCTTTTTGCTTCAATTTACACTGACTAACTTTGAGAAAAAGAAAAACGTAATAAACCTTTTTTTTTCAGACAGGTATACAGGATTTTCAGGATCTTCTTGACCATTAAACAATTTTTCATTGAGAATGATTTCTCAAGATTAACAACCATCAGTCATTTTCCATTGTTATTTCTGAGAAAGATGTCACATGGTTCTGCAATTTTTCAGGTCAAAGATAAATGTACAAATTTGGTAGGCAGTTAGTAGAAATAAACTTGATCATTCAGAAAAGAAATATGGACTTCCCCTATGATTAAGTATCATTGAAAATAAAGATTTGATAATATTGGTGTTTGTTTCATTTCCTTGACATAGTATGAAGTTATATCAACATTCAGATTCTTTGCAGTTTTTGAATAATTAAAATAGCATCATAGCTTATATTATTATATTAAATGCACATTTAAAGAATGTTAATTTGCTAGCCTTTCACTGTAATTTCTCTCTTAAGATTTTGAAATAAAGTATGCATTTAACTTTTTTTAATAACAAAAGAACTTTCAAAGGTAAGTAATATTCAAGAATCTGATTGTTAATTATGTAATCAATACAAAATGAAGAATAAAAGTTGTCCAAGACTCGTAAATTTCAATAAACTTTTATTTTGTTGAAAATATACAATCACAAATGACCAAACCCCCATAAAATATTTTAAGGGAGAACTCAAGCACGTGCTTCAGAAGGGGATTGACAGTTCCTTATATTCATAGCCATAAGACATCTGCATATAGTCTATAGTTTAACAGACTAGAGACTTTTTCATATTAATGCATATACATGAATATCCCATGTCCTCAAACAGAAAATCAAAATAATTTCAGACAGGGGATCTATACACAGTCCTCCTTTTTATGCCTGTATGTCTTAGCTTATTTTAGTTTGTAACTTTGCATGTGACTTGTGTTGTTTTATTGTTAATGTATATTCGGTAAAAAGCTCCTTAGAGCTTATGTTGTACTGTTTTATTATGTGCCGAATCAAAATAAAGTTTTCTTATCTTATCTTATAGGGACATCGAATATTTGCAATATCATTCGTGATATTCGAGTCAGAACTTTAAAAGAAACGTGGCATCTTCACCGAAATGAACATTTGAATTTACTAGTCCGAATCAAATTCCTGCGATTTATTTTATATAGTTCTAAATAAAAACTGAAAATATTTAGTGCTCTGAACAATTAAACTAAGTTTTACTGATCTTGGGCAGGAGAACCGGTGTTCATCGTATTCGATAGTACCCACCTCCCCTTTTCTCCATACTGATACAACTTTATCAGATCAGACCCTGCTTACTTTAATAGAAAAACAAAAGTGGGTTATATTCCCTTCACTCTTTCAATCATCTAATTCAAATTATTTTAATCATCTTTTTGCTTTTTTGGACAAAAGTCCAAAATTGACTTCTACAGCTTCGTCGATGTTATCAATGTCATTCGGACCAAAGCTAGTCAGCCTCAAATCTTCCGGGGGAATGATTAAATTTTTATTTATCATTCCTACTGTGAATCGTAATGTTTTAACATAAAGAAATAATTAATTCTTCAATTCTTCAGCCTTCGGCCATTGCATATATTTATCCTCTGAGGTAAACGAAATTAGATAAAAACGGAAGTAATTGAAATATTATAAATGGGACGAGAATTTGAGGCCGAAAGAAAAAATTGGCCATCGACTCGTTTCTTTGTCACAGCAACGCTTTTTCACACATGAAAATAAGGTCAAATCGTAACCAAGCTCAAACATTAAGATTTGTTTTCAATCTCCAAATTATCACGATTATATAATCCCATGTTCACTCCGAGAGTACATGCCGGCAAATGACAAACTTACAGAATTAAAATCTAGAAAAGACAACTCAATTTATTTTTTAACATTTAACCCATGGAAAATTCATAGTCGGGGATTTTATAGCAATAGCCGGTGAAATGCACCGGTTCCCACCATCAAATGAAAACACTGCCTTTAATGGTAACCTATCACTATGTCAAATTTTATGTCTCTATCATTATCCATTTAGAAGTTATCAACATTAATGTACGAAATTTCAACTTTCCCATAGGATTCTATAGTAACCCCCACCTCCTTTGAACCCCTCAAAATATGACTTTGATCCCCTTTACCACAAAGCTGAAAACTTTAGGACCAACTAGAAACATATATCTATTACTCCACCAAGTTTCATGAAATTCTGTCCAGTAGTTCCTGAGATCTGCCGTGGACAAGTTCATGGTCCGCAGAAAGAAAGGAGAAGAAAGAGAAGAATAATAATAATAAAAATAAAAATAATAATAATAATAAGAAACGGAGCAAAAACAATAAGTCTCCCAACTTTGTTTGGGAGACTTAATAATAATAATAATAATAATGACATACGTTCACGGTTTCCATGGCAACGGCGGCGATTTTGAAAATTCCAAGACCTGAGTGCACCTCTTGAGATGGGGATCCACCTTCCTGTGAAGCTTAGTAAAGATCGCATCATCAGTCTCTGAGAATTTGGTCGGACAAGTTCACGGCGAGAAGAATAATAATAATAATAATAAAAAGAAACGGTGCAAAAACAATAAGTCTCCAAACGTTAAAAAACATATGGCTTATGAAATACCCATGACTTTACCTAAATTAAATGGCTTATGACATACCCATGATTTTACCTAAATTAAATGGCTTATGAAATACCTATGATTTTACCTCAATTAAATTCTTGTTGGACAAAAAAGGTTTCCATTACTTCAGACATACTGTTCATGGTCAATAAATTCTGTCTATCTTCTATCCTGCCTCATAAGTGCAGGTATTGATTGCATTTAATAATATACTGTATATAATACCTACATGTTAATCTGAACGGTGTTATCCAGAACTTGGACAGTATAGGCCAGGTGAACATTTTATCTCTCGTCAAAATGTACATCTTAAAAAACTTTTCAAGAAGGCAAAAAGCCCCCTGCTCCTTTTCAGGAAGTACAGGTCTACATGTATGTTCCCTAGTTCCTACATGTTCTATACACTAAATGACAACCTGCATGTAGACTTGTAACAAGCTGTTGCACTGTACATGTACAACAAATGTATGTATTATTACAACACAGAGGATTTTATCTACAAGTTTACCTGTACTGATCAGCTGATCTTTAAATCAAAAGTTCAGACTGTCCTAAATTAAGGTCGCAAAGTTTTGAAATATGCATAATTTTCCATATGTTATAAATATTTTTAAAATAAAAATAATTCCAATTTCCCAAAACTTTTTTTTAGTAAAAGCCATACAAATGTAATGCCTGGTAAAATTACACAAGGGAGTTGTCATGGGAGGTAACTCAATGTATACAGCTTAAAATTGGGCTTTATTTTTGTGTCTAGAGGTGAAATATTAATGCAGCCACTTCTAAACTTTCTTAATTACTAATACCAAAGATGGGTTTTTTTGGCTATACACTAACATCTTGATAAATGACATCCCATTTTGGAGTCAAGTCATGTTACTTTTCATTCATCTTTGACCATCCAATCATATGCAAGACAGTTAAGTATACTGACAAATCTGACAACAGATCTGGAGGTGTACTCGGGTTTGATACCTAAAAATATATTAGGCCTATCGCTGATTGTCAGTTGAAATTATTAACCCTGATGTGACCCAACCAAAAGATTTTTTTTTTTTTATTTGACTGTAGCTTGATATGACTCCAACAACCCCATAAATGAACCTTTGTATATAGAACATACATGTCATATGCTTACACCAGTGTTTCAGCTAGACTTTGAAATCTTCATGGCAATTGCCAGTTTTATCAAAGTTTCTTCAGGACATTCTTTAATAATTAAACTAATTTTTATAAAGTTCTTCAGGACAATTTGAGAAATAGGTGGGCAAAAGTCCAGAGACTAGTTTCTAGCTGAATCACTGTACACTGTTACAAAACATCAAATTTATTTTGCAAAAGTAAGATATCTATATAAACACATACAAAATTTTGTATCTCTGTTTATCCAGTATTATTTGATGTTGGCTAAAAATAGTGGAGCTTCTCAACACCGAAATTTGGCAAAATCGTGCACTTAATGATACAAGCACCAAACTTTGCACATATGTTATTTAGTCCATATAGAAACATTTTCAGTGCCTGGCCACCCAGAAGTCGGCCATTTTTCAAGATGGCGGCCAAATTACATGAAGACTGTCTCTGGCAGGCGAAATTCATAATCCATATTTTATGTATGTGCAAATTTTGTTTTTGTTGCATTAAATATGTTATTCATCTACATTTGTTTCACTATTTTTTATTATTTGACTAAAACCAACCTTTATAATAGAAAAAATATATGAAAAGAGTGATTTATTTTGCACTACCAGGGCACACTGGTATAAATCACTGCCGATTATCTCCTGCATGGGGTTCTGTATCAGCTTTTGTTCAAAGTGCTCCCAAATACTTTATGGTTGCCCCTTTTAATTCCATAAAGTTGTACCTGAATTGACAGGATGTGCCAACGCGGGATAGCCGAGCCAAGGAGATAGGGCCTTGTTCCTCCAGGTGGTATGCAGATCGCACAGGAGCTAAATGATACTGGATAAACGATCGGGCTGAACATAGGTATTCAATCATGATGCTGAATTCAGTCGAATCCCATACAATAAAGTGCAGTTATATGTGGTAAAAGGATAATCCTTCGGCCTGATATCTATTGTTTTGAATATTATTATTTGTGGTAGAGTTCTGTATTGAAATCTCATTTTTTGAGGGAATTGTGTTGTGTAGAATTTTGAATTATATTAATTTGTTATTTCAAAATGGTGAAAAGAATTCGTCTTTCATCTGTCTCAACAGGTACATTATCAGTTAGGACACTGATTGGTTTAAATGTTGCTTGTGTCGGGGAGACACTATTGAATATTTGATATCATCTGCAGAAGGATACCAGATGTTAGCAAAATATATTCCATTTTTCAATGAAGTCAATGCGTTGCCTATTCCAATGGATATTCAACTCTTAGATGACGGTACAGGAATAGAAGCAACTCTAATTGGCAACAATGCCAAATACCACAACAGTTGCCAATTAAAATTTAATAACACCAAACTTTTGCGAGTTCAAAACTGTGTAAAGTCGCAAGTTCCCTCAACAAGCATAGAAGAATCTCCCATATTCTTCAGGGGAAGTATGGACCATCCAGATAGCTCAGCAAATACTCATTTTGACATGTTTCAATGTTCTTTGTGTGATAAACATTCTTCAATGTCTGATTTGAGGAATGCAATGACTATTAACTTGAGCAAAGGTTACGAGATTGTGTTACAACTCTCCAAGACGAACAGTTGCTAGCAAAGTTAAGTGCTTGAGATGTTATTGCATAAGATTTCAAATACCATCCAGCTTGTCTGGAGGCACTTTACAATAGATATAAAGAGAAAGCGGCTATGAGGCAAGAAGATAAAAGTATTATTAAGAATGCCTCACTGAAAGAAATTGCTCTAGTCGAATTAGTGTCATATATTTTTGAGACACAATTTTGAATTCCTTGCCAGTACATACAACCCGTCTGAAAGAAAAACTACTTAATAAAATTCCTGGTTTGAAAGCGCATACTAAAGGCAGCGATTTGCTTTTGATATTTAAAAAAGACATCAGCCCGACAATTGCGTTAGCATGTGACTATAGTGACACTATTCACATGGCAAAGAAAGCTGAAATAATATGAGAAGACTTGCAAAAGCATAAATCAAAGTTCATGGGATCATTTTCAGCACACGAAATTCAATCAAGCATACCATCGTCTTTGCTTCACCTTGTGAAAATGATTGAATATGGTCTCGATATAAAGTCCCAGTTGGAAAATGATAGATGCAAGTACAACTTGACCATTGCACAATTGTAAATGTTTAGCTACCATCCAAATGTCACCAAAAGGACAGTGCAACAGTGACATTCTCTTGAGTGTGAAACTCCATGTTGTGTTTATCTGGGGTTGCTTATTTATGCCATAATGTGGTTTACCAACAGAAGAACCTCAGGCAGAGAGAATTTTTATTGATGGAGCTGCCATGTTGAATTTCAAACCTCCACATAAACCTATTACGTTTGAAGCTGATGCGAATGATGTCATCCTGCCATATATCAAGGGCCAGGCAAGCAAATGTTCGAGGGTTCACACAATATTTGAATAGTTTAAAATCACAAACAAGGAAGGAACGAGGAACAGGGATCCGGCGGAAGGTTGTTGGTTCAGACATGACACTGAAGTCCTGGAACAATTGTCTGTGCTTAAACGAGAACAAAACAGAATTGTTTTCCTTCCTTTCAGAACGGATTGCATCTTTACATTCGGCTAATTTGATTTGTGTTACACATGGAGAAAACGTTCTTTGCAATAACAATATTGATCGATCAGGTCTTTGTCCTTGCAATCATGAAGAGGCGGATACAAAGATATTTGTTCATGTAAAACAAGCGGCCATTCACGGATTGAAAACATCTTTAGAACTTTATCAGTACTGATACAGATGTTGTTGTTTTAGCTATTTCTATGTTCGAGAAGCTTGAGATAGATAAATTGTGGATAGCTTTTGGTAAAGGCAAACATCTCAGATGGATACCGGTACCGCTTCATGAGATATCAAATGCACTTGGCCCACGGGACACAGTATCAGTCTTTCGTGGAAAAGGTAAGCGAACAGCATGGCAGGCATGGGAAACCTTTGATGAAACGACAGATATGTTTATTTGTATGAGTAAAACACCTGCTGCCATCGGTGACCAGGACATTAAGTGTATTGAAGCATTTTGTAGTCATCATGTCCGACAGGGCTATGTGAACAAAGCACGTTTTGAAATGTTTTCCCGGAAGTAACACCAGTATGATGCCATTCCACCAACCAGGGCAGCGTTACTCGAACATACAAAAAGGGCAGCATATCAAGGTGATCATGTTTGGGGCCAGTCTTTGAATTGTGTACAAGACATACAGAAGACTGGGGGTGGGAAATTGGAACAGAGGAATATTATTGGACACCAAACTGGACAACATTTCGGGTGATTGCTGTGTCTTGCCAGGAACTGTTGAAATGTGGTTGCAATAAAGAAAATTGTTCCAATAGATGCAAGTGTTACAAAGCTGGATTGTCTTGCACAACGTTGTGTTCAAGCAACTGTTAAATTGTAGTGACACATGGTTTAGTTTCATGATTTGTAAGTGGTAGGGGTAGTATTTTTAAACTGAGGGGACTTGTTCTACAGGAAGTGATTAATATTGGGTGTTTTTTCGAAAGCTACAACATTGGTCTATTTGATAATACCAATATATTTTGTGTTAACATAATAAATCAAAGTTCAGAATGATAATAAAGATAAATTTTAAGAAAAACTGAAAAATCCGAAAATCCGAAATTGTCAATTTTTATCAGATTTTGACTACAAAATTGGCATTCAAGAAGCTAGATTGTCTAAATTATGTTCATGGTATATAGTGACAGCCAATTTATACCGAAATAATGTTCTGTTGAATAGTTTAAAGTGTAAATTTTTCAAATGTCTAGATTTTGCTCAAATTAGTAGGTGTAATATTTTCGATTTTGACAGGATTTTTATCTGATGAAATATTAAAACTCATGTAGTCATACTTTAGCCAATGCATTGCTCTTTTTGGTGACACCTGCAGATTTGATATAATCAGAAGCAGTTTGATTCTAAAAAGAAAAGAAGAGAAAATCTGGAAAAAAATCCAAAATCCAAAAATTTCCCATTTTTGGTAGATTGTGACTACAAAAATTATTTCAAACACATAATATGGCACAATCTTTTTGATAATTTGTGCCAAAATATTTTAAAAGAAAAGTTGCTGTTGACACAAAGAACTGGCCGATAATAATATTTACTCTTGTTTTCAAATTTCTACATTTTCCTCATCTTTTATTAGCATTGGGTATGCCATAAATATTACAATAAGCTTTCTGGTATTATTAGCATTGATTTCATAACATAAGAAAATGATAAAAACCATTATAATTAAAATTATCATACCAGATAGTGTCCATTTCTGCAGAGACCCTTTTTCAAATGATGCCATTTTGAAATTCAAGATGGCCACCTTGATAAACAGGAAATTTTTTGTGGCTACACCGCCAGGCATAAATTCTGCTATAGCACACTAAAACGGTCATCTTTGCAAAATTTCATGCTTGTATCACCATTTGCATGATTATTGTCATAAGAAGCTCCACTAAAAATACATAAAAATGTACTTAATGTGAACTCACAAGTAAAATATCAAAGCATTCCACATGTATATCTTGGATGCACTAGTTGCAGGACAAAAATGGAGACAAGTCATGCTGATTCTTTTTAACTGATTATTTGTTTATATTTAAATTCAGCAATATTGAAATGATGATCACTGCACACACAAAAACCACTAGCCCCAGTCTAGTAAAAATGGTTTGGGCTAGTAAAAATTGCATAAAAGCTTAATCAAATAGAAAAAAAAATATATTCTATAATGCTGTTCGGGCTAGTTTGTCAAAATATTTTTTGCACAGATTGCACACAATGTATGTAACCAATGTTCTATATTGACAGCAAATTAAAAATCAGATAAATTAAAACCCATTATGATAAAGGAAATTGTAAATTTTAAAAGCGACCTATGCTACATGTATGTCAAAATGCCAAAAAAGTTCCTAATTGCCTCACCAGTCTGTTAAACTGGATCATGCAATTCTTTAGGTATCCATTAAAGGCATACAGGCTGTCAGAAATTTTTGTTTATATTAAAAGTTGCCAATATTAGATGTTTTATACTAATACAATTTTCTGCCAGGTTTAAAAAATCTGTTATTATATAATGTCGTCATTAGTGACAAGAATTTGAATGTTTAGCATCGTCTGTTGGTGGAATCGCCATTAACACATGACTAATCAGTGGCATAGCTTCCATTGAGGCAATGAGGCAACTGCCTCACTAGATTTATTTGCAGAAAAAAAATTAATGTGATTAATATTATAAAAGTTGATTAAAATACGAGAAATAAAAACCTTTGTCAAAGTTTGTAATAAAAATATATTCTACATCATTAATTGAAATCGTTTACGGAAACTTTTGGCTCCGTCATGTTACATAATTTAGTATAGTTTGTTGCCGTGTACCAAAGTTTGAAAGTGGAAATGGAAAAGTTCCTAATTAAAAAAAGGAAGACTACAGAGTCCACGGACATTAGGACAGTACCAGGTAAAATTAAACTAGTCTACAGTAGGTTACCTCATAATGGCATTCGAGTCAGAGGACTGTCGACAATCATGACTCTGCCATGAATAAAAAAAAACCCATTAGGGACCGACCATTTAACTTGAAGGGGGGGGGTTATGGTTTTTTGTTTCGTTCAGAAGAGTTAGATTATTAATTTTTTTTGTCGTGCGAAGTGCAAATTTTTTTTCCAGAATATAACATTAGGTTATATGACAAAAACTCTGAATCAAATTATTTTTTTTTTCCTCCACCAAAATCAGAATATTTTTTCAGCAACATTGGGAATCAGAATATTTTTTTTAGAAAAAAACCATACCCCCCTCCCTTCAAGTTAAATAGTCGTTTCCTTATAAATAACCAGTCAACAAATTAGGAAGCTGTTACCAGGGACGGCCCTAGAATTTTTCAAACAGGAAGTCGTGCTACAATTTTTTTCTTCAAATATTTAAGAAAACTATTAGGGGGGAGGGGTGAGGGGAGCACGCCCGGTGCGCCGGGCTTAAATCCGCTCTTAGATACTGCAAGCTTATGTTATCTTCTCGTTTTTTTTCTTCGATTGCAGATATAGATTCTATCTGAAACTCGGGAAGAAGCTTAATGTAGCCACTACCAAGGTTCTGAAATAAATTAACAAACACAGTCATTTGACGCATATCGAAATAGTTTTCTGCGTGTTATTTCGGTTATTATTGCAATCATAATATATCCATTTAAACTCGGGAAAATGCGTTTCAATCGGCCATTTGTTTTTTTAATTTCCGGACCCCCCCCCCCTAGAATTGCCTCACTAGAAAAAAGACCCAAGCTACGCCACTGCTAATTATGAATCGGCTGCAGTTCCGAAGCTTGCCGAACAGCATGTGATAACTGCTATATATAACTTAAGTTCAGTCCATCTGTCATATTCATCACCTATGGATACTCTGGTTTTGTTGTATTTTGCTGAATCCTCTTTTTGTGTCGTTTTCGTGTAGAATATTAATCCGTCAATGTTTTTGTTCTTCCACGATTCGATTTTTGCACTTCCGACATTTTCTTCATCAACCAACAATTTCGCACATGCACAAACGCATTCCAAAATGAGTTCACTGTCAGGTCGATCGTATGAATATTGGGCAGGTCAACATTGAATTCTTTCCTGGATGGAAGAAGATCAAACAGTGACGTATTTCCTTTGTTCTAGGCTATTTACGTATGATATTATGAAAAATTTCAACTGCAATATATCTCTATGGTTTTTTAGATCAAAGTTTAGGTCTTATATTGGGAAACATTTTGTTTATTAAAATAACGGCCCATGCCTTTAACAATTTGAAGTAGTATAATAATATTTTATTTTGATGAATTATTCCTAACATCTGATGAAGATTATTTACTATTTAAGTACATAAACCTCTTAACCGTAACGATATACATTTTTTTAGCTGAAATATTGTTGAAAGTGGCATTAAACACCATAACCCTTACCCTATAAACCTCTTACCTGTATATCATGTACAATACAAGTATTTTCTCTGCCGATTTCGACTGGATTATAAAACAATCTGGGAAACATATCTTGTGTAAGCAAGCGATTATTTCCACATAAATCATTGCCAAATTTGGTTTAATTTATAATTACATAGTATGCCTACATTGAATACATACATGTATTTGTTGGGCAAAAAATGTTATGGTAATGCATCATTACATTTAATAAGTAAATTATATACACAATCTTTATTCTCATAAACCATCGTAATACATTGGTATAGAGATACAATATATACAGAAAATAAATAAATACAATAAATACAATAATAACAATAGTAATTACCCAGGAGGTAGTAAACTAGAATTAATGTTTCTGATCAACTGACAGAGTTTCCTTAATTTTGATTGTGTTTTACTACTTATTATTTCTTTAAATTTCAAAACATTAATTCTAGTTAAGTACCGCTTTTCAATGCATGATTCTCTTTTGTCATGGAAATAACTGCATCGCATTATATAATGAAATTCGTCCCCAATTTGATTTTCTTGACAGAGTTGACATTTTCTATTTTCCCTTGCGATATTATTCCATCTTCCAGTTTCTATGGGTAATTTTGTATTGGTGGTTCTAAATTTGCAAAAAGTGAAAATGTCTTTATTTTCTAAAATATTAAAATAGTTTTCAAATTCGAATATTTGTTTATAAAGTCTGTAGTTCAATGCCTTTGGGGAATTTTCTAAATTGCTATTCCATTCTTGTAAAAAATGATCTCGGAGACGTAATTTCACATAAGCGATCACCCAATCAGTATTAAAGTTTATATTCTGAAATGTCCATACATTTGATAAGCCACAGTTATCCAATATATCTTTTGCAAATTTTACCCAAGGGGCAGATATATTTCCATTACAAAAAAAACTATGCAAAAGTTTATAAGATATGGCCGACAGCTTGGAAGCTTTTCCAGTAAGTAATTTGCACCAATAAGATATTACTCTAGTTTTTATATCTATGTAAAGTGGAAAGCGACCAAGCTCGCCGTATATCATAAAATTTGGCGTGCTTTGCTTCAAGTGAAGTATTTATTTGCAGAATTTCAAATGAATTTTTTCAATTACATAATTATCACTAAATCCCCAAACTTCACAGCCATATAGTAATATAGGTTTTACAATTTTGTCAAATAAATCTAACAAGCATTCGATTGATAGATTATGTCTTTTTCCCCTTCTGATAACTTCATACATGGCTTTTGTAGCTTTTTCAATATTTTTTTGTTTTGCTAATTTAAACTTTCCATTTTTTGTAAAAGTAACACCTAAATAATTAAATTCGGTCACAGTTTCAATTTCTTTTTCATTATACAGGAAGTGTACATTTTCTGCAGTTCGGCTCGTGGAAAAAACCATAATTTTTGTTTTGTCAATGTTTACTTTAAGTTTCCACAATTTACTGTATTCATAAAAATTATTTAGTAAAGTTTGTAATCCGTCAGAAGTCTCTGACATTAGAACAGTGTCATCTGCGTATAAAAGAGCGAAATTTTTTAAATATATTTCCAATTGTGCTTCTAGTTCGCTAGAGATACTTTCTAAACCTGTAATATTCTTGTCTTCCATAAACTGTTCAAGGTCATTTAAAAATACTGCAAATAAGAAAGGGGACAAGTTTTCACCTTGTCTAACGCCCACTTCACTTGAAAAGAAATCTGACTTGTTATCATTATAAACAATACATGATTTAATACTATTATACATATTTACTATGAAATTATACATTTTTCCATTTATTTTATTTAATAACAACTTATACCACAATGCTACCCTCCAAATATTATCGAATGCTTTTTCGAAGTCTACGAATGCGCAGTACATTTTTTTTTTTTTTTTTTTTTTTATTATCTCAAAAAAGGCATGAATACTATATATACAATCTAAAGTAGAATAGCCTTTACGGAAACCACATTGATTTTCATTCAACAATAAGAAACTTTCTGAATAAGTATTTAATCTATTATTTAAGATTGCAGTGAACAGTTTACCCAAACAGCTGAGAATTGTTATCGGTCGATAATTTTTGGGGTCATTTTTGTTACCTTTATTTTTATAAAAAGGTTTTATAGTTCCTAATAACCAGCTTTCCGGAATAATCCCGGTGTCAAAAATTAAATTAAAAAGCTTTTCGTAAATATCAACAAACTGGTTACTAGTAGTTTTCATATATTCATTGATAACTTGGTCATCGCCAAAGGCTTTATTGTTTTTAAGGTTTTTTATCCCTTTAAAGATTTCATCTTTCGTAATGGGAGAATTTATATTTTCATTTAATTCGGCTGTGATTGTTGGATCAAAGTTCAATGTGTTTTCCGGTTCATTGGTTTCCTTTAAAGTATTAAAGTCTTTGAAGAAATTAAAAAGTTCTTTAAATTCAATATCGGGTTGTTTAGTAGACTTTCCAGTATTTAAAATTTTCCAATATTCTTTCGTAAAGTTTTCATACGCCTAGACATTTCCTTCCGGTGTTTTTTCAGATTGCTGTCTAATGTTTTTTTATAGTGTTTTTCAGCGTTATTTACTTTTTCAGATGTAATTTGCCAAGGGTATAATTTTTTCTTTCGTTTTAATTTTCGGTAATTTTGTCGCGCAAATTTGCAATCTAAATTGAACCACGGTTTATCCCCCTTTCCTCTATTTGGTTTTCCCTTGTAGACGGAACGAGTTCCAAATGTATTCTTTGCTGCCGAAATAAATAAGTGGCATAAATCTGAAGTGCAAGTGTTAATGAAATCCTGGTTTATTTCTTCCGGATTAATATTATTGAGCTTTTCAGAAAGATCATTGAAATTGTTGACATTTATGCTTTCTATGAATTCTTGGGCCTTTAACGGATTCCATTTTTTAATATTTTGTAAGTTTTTAAAACTTTGATTATTTGTTGAATCTGTTTTTTCTTCCCTAATCGGTTGAGACGGATTAATGCTAACACGAAACACGAAACGGTGAATGGACATCGGAAAATAGCCTTGAAAAATCTAAAATACTCATATTTACAATGTTTTTTAAAAATTCTGAGTTACAGATAGTATAATCTACTACGCTTGCATTTCGACATGTTAAATTACCTTCTTTATTGTCACCTATTCTTCCATTTACAATAAACAAATCATTCCCCCTACATAAATTAAGTAAAAGATTGCCATAGGGGTTTTTACCTTTGTCCACATTGTTTCGTTTTAAAGGTAAATTTAACTGCTGTAGCACATTTGGGGCATTTTCAATGAAACCATCAAAGGTTTCAAAGAGAGTATTTTCATCTAATGTAATAAATTCGTCATCCTCTGCTGTTCTTGCATTAAAGTCCCCGATTAGACAAATATTTTTAAATTTTTCAGTAAATTCTAAGTATTCGTTTTCAATTTGACTAAATGCGTCAGGGGATGAATAACGAGAGTATTCTGGTGGAATATACACTATACCTAATAACAGATCAGAGTTTAGTTTCATCAATTTTGATGATATTTTGCACCACAATACAAACTTATTTTCAGTTTCAATTACTTCTATATCACCCTCAAACTTTTCTCTGTAACCTAATACTATTCCACCAGACTTTCGACAGGCAAATGTTTTTCTATTTTTCATTTTAAAAATATAACCTGGCAGCAAAATTTCGTCAGTATCATCGGTCTTTGATTCGACTAAACATATAATATCATTAGCACTCAAAAGTTCCTGAAATTCCGGATATTGCAATTTATTTTTGAGTCCACAACAATTCAGAGCCAAGATGTTAAACATGTCAGCTTTAGAATCGTTCTCTAAACATTTATTTAAATCGGGATCAGTGTTGTCACTATTTACACTTTCATTCGAACATTCACCAAAATCAGTGTTATCACTATATATACTTTCATTAAAACAGTTATTATTTAGATCACTGAAATCAGTGTTGTCACTATTTACACTTTTACTCAAACATTTATTATTTAAATTACTAAACTCAAAATCAGTCTTATCACAATTGAGAATACTTTCATTTAAACATTTATTATTTAACTCTACTAAATCATTATTGTCACTATATATGCTTTCATTCAAACATTTATAATTTAAATAGTCAAAATCAATCTTATCATTATTGAAAATACTTTCATTTAAACATTTATTATTTAAATCGCCGATGTCAATGTGATCACTATTAAAACCTCCATTCAAACATTTATTATCTAAATCAACTAAGTATTGTCGCTATTTATACTTTCATTCACACAGTAACTGTTTAAATCATTTGACAATTGCATTAATTTGGTATCATTGTTGTCGATTTCACAATCAGTCATTACAATTGACTCACATTTATCTGTTACAATACAAGAACATTTTACATATTTATCAATTTCAATACATGTACATAAGTTTGATACTGATTTATCATTAATGTCACAATAGAAATTACAATGATCAGAGTTGTGTACTGTTAAATCATTATTTATGAGTACAGCCTATGAATAACCAACAGAGTTTGTATGTCCTTGTTTAGGTGACGAACCCTTTCGCTGACGTTTACTAGGTGGCTTTTCACTGTTAGGAGACGCTTTCGGTAAAGTCTGATGGTGTGCCGCTTCCGTACGCGTAGATCTTATAGGTGTTGTATTTTCGTAGTCTTCGTCTGTTGGTATTACACCTGTACGGGGGACGACATATAGCTCATTATTTATATAGAGTCTATCTCGAACTAATGTTACTTGTTGGTTTGTTCGTTTTGCGTCTTTCATGATCGGATATAAGATTCTTCGTCTTTGTTCAATTTCAAACGGAAATTGTTCTCCAATTCCAAATGGTTTGCCTCTCAGTTTGTTTGCGTTTTTCAATACAAATCTGAGGTCACTATGGTATAAAAATCTAGCTACAATAGGGGGCCTTCTGTTGTCTCCACTCCTTGTTTTAAATCGATGAACATTCCCAAATTCTATTCGATAATTGATTTCGAGTTCATGGTGTAAGAATCCGCGCAATAGATCCTCTGTATCTTCATTTTGGACTCTATTCAACCCGGTAAAAATTAAATTGTTTTTCATTGAGCGGCATTTGAGATCAAGTACGCTTTCTTTTAATGATTTGATCTCTTCTGATTCGACGACTGGTTGAATAACTGGTTGGACAACGGGTTTTTCTTCTAGCTTTTTTATTCTGCTATCAAAGTGTATGATATTTCTAGTGTTTGTTTTACATTGTTTCTCAACTTGATCAAACAGATTACTTACACCCTGGCAGCTAGATTCGCATTCGGTTATCTTAGCTTTCAACTCGTTTGAGCGGTTCTCTAAAGTTCTAACCCTTGATGATACAGAAAGCATAGACTGGTTTAAGTCATCAATACGTTTTTCTATGTTAGTTTCCATTCTCCGCACTCTAGTATCAATGCTAGTTACAATTTGTAGTATGATGTTTAACAGAGTATTTGAGTTAGTAGTATCATCTTGACCAGATTCAATGATTTTACGACTCTGTGCAATCAGGTTGGACGTTTCATTCAGTGACATGTTTCTCGTTCTGGTTATCGACTACAATAAAGTCAATAGGTCACATTTACTATAATCCGCCGATTTTACTACGGGTCCAAAGTCCAATTTCATTCAGGATGTTATGAACTGTTCACAATGTGTTAATTGGCCCCAGGATAAGTCAAGGCAGGTCACAATGAAAACAAAATGTCTTTCTTTGTCAAGAATTCAAAAGTTCAAAATAAAATTAGGGCGCTGGGAACTCCCAAACGTTAAAGTTCACACAAATTCTGATATTATAAAGTAAATATTCACGTTTTGCGAAAAAAAAGTATTTCCGAGACATAAGTATAACTATCCAAATTCCATGAAACTCTGCAGAGGGAAAAAACACTTCATGTTGTCTCAACCTGAAGGGATTCACTTCTACTCAAAAAGACCCAGAATATATTTTTAACTTCTCATCCCCATGTAACTACAGTTAAAATTATATAATTGATTTATGATATTGCAGCAATGGACACATAAAGAAATGTCTATTTTTAGTAACAGCAGCCATCTTGAATGACAACATGAAAATGGACATTACAATAGCAGTGATTATGATCGTAGAAATTTACAAAATATATAACTAGAAGACAGAATATATTGGTTAAAGTTCATTACACGTAGAATAAAAAAAAATCATAAGTGATACCTCTAACAGATTTAATATCAATTTGTCATAAAAATATACAGAAATATTGGTTTTTGTGGGAGATCAGAAAAAAATAGGCCATCAATTTGTTGGAATTAAATATTGAACGAGTCAGTGTTGTTAATAATGCCAACTCAGCAATTTTTCAGTGACATACTCTGTTGGCGAGGGGATAATAAAATCAAAACTAAGACTTGATTATAATCAATTAATGCCTCTCTGATTATTATCGAATATCGATTATGATTTGAAATGATTGCCCATCAGTAACCCTATCCCTTTTCATGCAAACATTTCTATCCATTATTTTTGGGAATTAAATATAAACACTTTCCTTTTCAACATGCTATATCTTTTAATATACATGTATCTCTCCAAATAATTAGAACATACTTTTTTTTATATTTAGTGTAATTTATAAATCCACAAATATTCTCCTCTGAATTTAACATTCACAGTGCAATTAATATCACAAGGGCCTGTGTCTGATTTGTCATTTAAGTAAATGTTCCTAAATATAAATATCTGCAGTACATGTAGTTAATGCTCATTTATGTACTAATAAAACAATAGACTGTAGGTATAGCTCATATCATTGTACATTCATTGTATATAAAATAGTGTTGCAAACATACATCAAAGTAATGGACCAGATGTAAGTAAAACTGGCACAGGTTAACAAACTTAATGTTTACGGGAGATTAATAATAACTTTTCATCAATACAATGTTGAATGTATGTATAAATATCAACTATCAGGATTTATTTGTCACACATACATGTGGTTGAAAGGTGTGAAACCACTAATTAATTTCTTTAAGGTTTTCTACTAAAGGACTGGGATCTATAAGGGCCAAAATGGGCCCCACCTCAGATGTCGATAAAATTTTCTCCAAAATGTGTTCACAATACATGTATGTGTTTTTCAGAAATAAATAAAGTTAGTTAATATGTGCATCTAATTCCTCACAGCGGACCGACAAAGTCAGGTAAAGAAAAGCACTGAACGTATGTATCATTATTTATTGCATTATACTACATATCTTAAAAAAGGCACAGGCTACGAATACGACGGAAACGTATTCGTAGCCTGGGTTCTAAAAGTACGACGGGCGGAAGTTGTGACTAAATGATCAACCGGTTTCCGGACATGGACACCTATTTTACGGAAATTAATCACGATTTTAACACAATTGTGTGCATCAATGGATGTGATTTAGAGGCTACGAATACGACGGATTTTTGTTTTCGTAGATATATTGGTTTTTTTCCATTAAATGACAATTTATGATTTTTTTTATATAATTTTCTGTTTGTAGTTTATTTTTATTCCAATAAAATCTGATGCATTGAAAAACTAGTCTTACAATACACGATTAAGCCCATAGATTTCACTGATATGAGTACTTCTTTAGAGTGTGCCCTAAAAAATTTCCAGCAGGATAACTACGTCCAACTTTATAAGCGTAGCTCAAGGAAGCTTGGTACGGGGTTCAAATATAAAAATATGGAAGTTACTTTGAGATATATGAAGAGCTGAAGAAGACAAATTTGGAGTCTGTTATAAGGTTTTCCAATGACAACTGGCATCCTATCAGATCCGAGTGGGTAGAGGGAATGCAGTCAAATGCGCACAATTATCTTAACAGAACCAACAATAGGGTAGAATCAATTAACCAGAAGCTAAAGAAAGTAATTTCGAAATTTTCAAATATCGTTACCTTTTTTGAGAATCTGATGAGAGTTGTTTCATCATTGAGGATGGAAAGGGATCATAAAGCGACTGAGGGCTGTGGTATATTGTTTAATTTATCTTTTAACACATTGATTTTTGTTAAATTTAAACATCACGAATCTTTTCCTAAGCATTTTAATTTCAAGGATTAAGGAAACTGTTCCCAATACATTTTCAAATAGATTTTGTCATTTTTTCTGCTTATTACTACTTGCCGCACACAAATCAATATAACTTTTAAAATATACCTATACAATATATTCTTCAGAAAATGAAGAAACACTTCCAGGGATCCCAGATGTATTGGACTACGTTTTGCGCCGAAAAAAATCTACTGGTGTTGCCGAAATTGCTTAAAATAACTTTAAACATTATTAATTTAATAAATTGTATTTACCTATTGTCTTACTTGAAATTTTAAATTTTATATGATAATTCTTAAATTAAAAATATCTATGTATATTTTTTTCTTCTTTAAACTTTATAGTATCACAGTAATAAATGTCTAAAAACAATATATTTAAGAAAACAAAAATCCGTCGTATTCGTTGCCTCTAGATGCTAGCAATACGTGATTAATTTCCGTAAAATAGGTGTCCATGTCCGGAAACAGGTTGATCATTTAGTCACAACTTCCGCCCGTCGTACTTGTAGAACTCAGGCTACGAATACGTTTCCGTCGTATTCGTAGCCTGTGCCTTTAAAAAACAAAAACAAAAACAAAGCATAATAAAACTCAATAAACAAAGCATAAATTTGACTTACTATGCAATGTGGATTGATTTCAGGAATAAAAACATGTTCCGAAGCTGTTACCTTACCTTACCTGTTACCTTCTCTGTATGTTGCCGCCTTTGTCAGGCGAACCACTTCTTCAACGGATCTTCATCCATTATTGAAGCGTAGTTTATATTTCTTAAGAATTTTTATCACACTATATTATATACTTTATACGGGATGTGGAACATTTTTAAAAGAGTATGTCATAACACACGCACTTTGAATAAGAAACATCCATCGATGCCCATAGCAGTAGTAAAATCTGAGACACATCCATTGATGCACACAATTGTGTTAAAATCTAAGGCACATAGGTGTGGTAAAATCACGACACATAGATTTGGTGAAATTCACGGCTAAATTTAAAAAGTGATAAAATCTAGGATACCTCCATCGTTGCACATAATTGTGGTAAAATCTAAAACACATCCATCGATTCACATAATTGTGGTAAAATATAAAACTCATAAATGTGGTAAAAACTAAGACGCATAATTGTGGTAAAATCTAAAAGACATATCATCTGTGCACATTTTGTGGTAAAATCTAAAATACATCCATTGATGCCCATAGTTATGGTAAAATATAAAATCATCATAAGTAAGGATTATATACATATACATACACCTCCATTACTCTCATGTCACCAATGTTCAACACAATAATGTTCTTCTGTAACTAACATAAAATCATGACTTCATTTAAACATCTACCCAATTAAATTTGACCTTTTCAGGTGTAGTGCAAAGCACATACTACTGGTTAATCTTTCAATATCGGTATATAATTCATTCAGAAAATGGAACTTAGTGCAGTCAACAATTATTATGAAATAGTCATGTCGCAACGTCACCCATTTTCGACGGTTTGTTTCAAGTGATAAAATCTCGCATTATTTTGATCGCTTCATTTGTCAGAGGTTATATTATGATGCTGAAATTGCATGAATGATCTCAAGAAATCTGATCTAAAAATATCATCTTTAAATGTAAGAACTACGTACCACATCTATTATTTCACGTTCAAATTGTATTTTTTCGTAATTCATTTTTTGGTCACCTTAACAAAGCCTTAATCATTTAAAAAATATATCTCATACAGACCAATTTTGGTTTCATCGTCTGCTATGACATTGATAATGTACATGCAAATGTATTGAGGTCATTATCAATTCAGAAACTTTGATTGTCGAAAAATGGTCGAAATTTTGGTATTAACCTTAAAGAAGTAATAGATAGATTTGTTTGGACAATAGAACTTTGTGATATTTGAAATTTGTTTAAACACATTTTTAACCGTACTTTATTCTTAGCGACAACCAATGCGATGATATATTCCAGTACATTTTTACGGACAACCATCACAAATCTATATAAATAAAATATGCCAAGGTGCGGGTTGAGAGAAGTCCAATATTTAAAGATCGCCTTTTTTTTGACAATATGGACATATTTTGGGAAATGGTGTGAAGCAAAATGTTTAATGTGTAACGATTTTTAGCTAGGAACCTGTGAGAATTATTTTTGCTTTTTTGATAAACTGATAACAAGCCTTGGAATCAGATATCCCATGGAAAGTGGTTGTCATAGATAATTGTTTTACAATTAAGTATATATTTATGATGAGAACAAGTTTACAACCATATGATTAATCGTGTAGGTAAAATGTGTGTCGCTGCCATGATTCTATGTATGATTGTTACTAGAAAAAGAGGAGATGGTAGATATTATTTTGCTTTGTGACAAACCAACAACACTCCTAATAAACTGTTGTTATCAGAATCTGCTGTAAGTTGTCTTTTACGTGTAAGGAGTGTGTCCTTTACAATAAGGGATGTATTAAATTCGTTCCTCACAGCTGTCTGGTGTCCCTTTCACATAAAGTCGGCGTTTTCCTAGAGGAAGCCATTTGTTATTTTATTTATGCCAAATTCGCAGTCATGTTAAGGTTGTCCATCAATTGGAAATCCATAAAAAAAAATGTGTTTTTACCTTTTGGTTCAATACACGCGAAAATGCATTAATTTTAATCATTTAAGCCATAAACCAATAAAATTATGTGTGATCTACTCAAAATGAAAAAAAATAATATTAGGAATCAATAACAGAGGTCACGTGATCACATTAAAGAGAAAGTAGCATCGTGACCACTAAAACCGAGCAGAACAACGGCATAGCGATGTTCAATACAAGTAATGCAGGAACCGGCGGATTGGGGATATTCTGTTCTTCAAGAAAAATGCGTGGCAAAGTGTTGAATTTCATTTAATTAAATGTGCGAATAGATTGAAAGGCCAAATATGCAAGAAGCCCCCCCTTTTTCCGAGTTCTATGGGATTTTTCTTGCTACGTTCAATCCCTGTATTCTTCGCCATATGAAAATATCGTATTCAATGATAAAGTCTATTGACTGTTAAATTTTTTCCAAGATCAGTCTTTCTTCGAGATGCCGTTGTTCTATTGCATTTTTTAAAATTTAATAAACAAATGCTAAAAAACGATTATTTTAAAACACTGGTTTTTGTAATATCGATTGCGGACGTGTAAATATTCCGGATAAGTTACGTCACAGTAAACGTCATGTAATACAATCGTCGTTTTCATTTTCATTAAATAATCAGCGTAGTAAAATTTTTCCTTAAGGGTGTAGGCCTAGGGTATGGGAGATAACTCTATTTTCAGTGTCTTCTCAAATATATGATCATCTGTGCGTTTGAAAAATCCCCCCCCCCCCCCCCCCCCCCACCTCAATACCAAGCTTCTTCGTGACAAAGATTGTTTACATTTAAGAATTGAATGCATTCTTTTGAAGTTTCATTGGGGTATGAAAGCGTTGACCGAAGTACATTTTCAATGAAGCGCGGTACCCTAGGCCTACACCCATTTATTGGATATGGCCAGTTAAAAAAATGACTCCTCAGTTTCCTTTTACCCTTCCATAGCTGTGCTCCTAGTATTTTTATATCTTATTGCTGCTTATACCAGTGTAAGGCAGTGTGTTATTATTATATGCCGGTGCCCACAAGATATCATTGAAATATCTCTTTCTAGAAAAAATGTTCATCGAAATATGTTGCCAAAAATGCCATAAATGTAATACAATTTGGGTGACAACCTTTTTCTATTGAATTTCAAGGGTTTGTCCAAAAAAAATTAAATATATACACCAGAATCTTAGATATTATGAAACTATAGAGCAAATTCATTTTATGGTAGTAAAAAAATAGAAAGCTATGTTTGGAAAAAAATTGGTAATATCTGATCATCTCTTATACCGCCGCCCCTTTCTCCTAAGACAACTAAAGAATAAACCAGAATCAAACGAATACAACTGGAGCACAGAATTTGAAGGAATTTAACAATACAGCTGCGTGGCTGTCTGTGTTTTTTGTTTTTTTTGTGTGTAATGAATTAATCAAGTAGAGACACCCTCAAACCACACCTTCCCTTCCCTAGCTGACATTAAAATAAAAAAGACAAATGCAGTCATTTGGTAATTTGGACATCCACTGTGTCAATTACAAGAATTCAAAAGCTTTTTGTAATTGGCAACAATTTTTTTTTTTATCTCACAAACAAAGAAACTAGCAAAGGGTGGATGTGTGATAAATTTCCTCGACAATTTCATTTTTTTCTGGCTGCCATCCATGAAAGACATACATTTAAATATTTTAAAAATCTGACGGTAAAAGTTTGTAAAATTTGGTGTAATGACGTCTATATGTCTATTCTTTAGTGTGACATTTTTTTGGTGAAAATTAATTGACAGGAATTTTTTTTAATCCGATTTTTAATACCAAGGTGGTCCTCAGGGCATCCCCCCTTTTTTCCCCGTTTCCACTGTTTAGCACGTGATTATCTCCAAACAGTATATTCAGATTTGCTAGATATTTCATATTTATTCAACAACAACACTCTCAAGTGTATTAAATCCAAAATATTCCCATTCAATCAGAAATAAATGTGCATATCTATTAGAATCTTCCGAAACTGGTATTATCATCTGGCGTCAAGAATACCCCCAAAATTGCTATATTTAGGATGTGCTATGGAAAAAACGGCACGGTGAAATTTTTTGAAACTTTGGCAGATAAGGTATTTAGACATAACTATTCTATGATGCAAATTCATAGGAAAAATTTAGGGTAACCCAGGTCTACACCCTTAAATACATGTTTTATAGATGTGCTTTAAAAGCTTCCTTCTTCCACAAATTAAATGGTATTGTTTATCTGCTGAAATATCTAAACAACAACGTTACCGTAGCATTTTACATGTGTAGACCCTCTATACTGCTTTTTGGATAATAACAATAGAAGCAGGGCCGCCTTAACAGCATCACGGGCCCCCCGGGAAAAGCAGTGCACTGGGGCCCATACCTATACAACCACTCATAGGAATAAAAATGTAAATGTATATACATGTACAACTAGTATTACTGTGAGCACAGCTCACTAAGAATTACCCCCCCCCCCCCCCCCCCCCCCCGCATCTGTCCAACCTATTTCCATAGACAAAACATTACTGATTGTTCCGACCAAAAATGAAAGGGACCCTCCTTCTCTTCACCGGTAAGCTGCTGATAAAATTTCAAAACATTCTGAGAAACACTACTCAAGCTATCATACGACATAGAGTAAAAATCCTATTTTCCGTCATATCAAGTCCAATAACTCTGGGACGGCAAAAGTGAAAATCGTCAAAAATGAAAGGGATCCTCCTCTCTTCACTGGTAAGCTGCTGATAAAATTTCAAAACATTATGAGAAACACTACTCAAGTTATGATACGATATAGGGTAAAAATCCTATTTTCCGTCATATCAAGTCCAATAACTCTGGAACGGCAAAAGTGAAAATCGTCAAAAAAGAAAGGGATCCTCCTCTCTTCACCAGTAAACAGCTGATACAATTTTAAAAGATTCTAAGAAACACAACTCAAGTTATCGTACGACATAGGATTTGTCTACAGACGGACATGGTGAAACCAGTATAATACCCCCCTACAACTTCGTTGCGGGGGGTATAATTAAACATACATGTATATTGTATTGGTATTTCCAACAAAGTCAGTATTTAAACCTTAGAAAAACATACATGTACAGTACACAACATGCATATATAAGCATGGGGCCCCTATGCTCGTGGGCCCCCGGGCAACTGCCCCACGTGCCCATGCGTTAAGACGGCACTGAATACACACCTCTCCTACATCCCTCCAATGTTAATGATAAAGATTTATAGACCACACTGGACGCAATGTGATGATAATACCTTACATGACCCTTTGGGTCTGGTCATGGTGAGGTAAGCGTTGATGCATGTGCGTTTTGCATAAACATGTACTATATATGCACGCGCTACAAAATAGTCCCAAAACTTGATAACGTAAAATAGTTAAAGCATTTGGTTTTTGCAGTTTCTAAGAAAAAGATTAAATATTAATATGAAAAGTTATGGATAAAAGACGACGGACACTAAATGAAAATACTTCACTTGGCCGTTTTGTCCAGTTGAGCTTACAAACATACTTAATTTCAAATAGGTAAACATCATAAAAATATTCAAAAACCACAAGAAATAAGGTTTGGTAAATAAGTAATGAAGTGAGTGATTGTTGTTTAACGCCAAACGAGCAATATAAAGAACTTGCTATTTCCAAGAACTCTGGTAAACCTTACAAAAATACTAATTTTAAACAAAGAAGACATTTTGGCAAATCACAAGTCATTCATGTCATCACTGAATATTCCGATAAATGAAGAAAATTGTGAATTATCTACTTTATATTGGATATCAAAATTTCAGAAGAATCAGTATTTAAACAGGTATATTCTTCTACTTGTTCAACAAAAGAACTATCTATAAGTATGACTAAAATTGTGCATGCAGTCAAAGGAGGACTACTATCATACTGTGACAAATTATATTCACGTGGTAACATCAATCAAAAGCACCGCATCGGTGGCGTAATGGTTAGCGTGCTCGCCTCGAGTGCGGTAGATCGTGGGTTCGAGCCCCGGTCGGGTCAAACCAAGGACTATAAAATTGGTATTTGTTGCTTCTCCGCTAAGCACGCAGCATTACGAAGAAAGAGCAAAGATTGGTTGGCTCGGAATCAGAATAATGTGTCCGAATGTAGTGACATTTCTACCCGTGGACTGTTGTTTCAGTGAGCTAGCACTATAAAAATCCAACTCAGTGTGTTGGTCTAGAACAAAGCGTACCTCATCATCATCTCATTGATAATTAACTTGCTCTCGCCATAATATAGCTGAAAAATTGCTGAATTGGCATTAAACAACAATCACTCACTCACTCAATCAATCAAAAGTGGATACTGAAAGAAGAGGATAATTTTAATTCTCGAAAATTTTAACTAGCCAAATATTTGACTTTTTTACCTTTTATACTTTCATTTCCTCTTTAAGAGTAAATTATTCACAGTTCGCATTTTACTTTAAAAAATGGTGGCAACGTTACAAGTTTATAGTATAAGTATTGGGTCACGAATTAACTTATTTTGTCAAGCACGAAACGAAAGGTAAAAAGTGCTACACATAAAATGAAGTTATCAAAATATTGGAGTTCCTTATCGATAACATATATTTGTCGAGTTCGAATGGCACATTTTTCAACAAATCATAGCTAGACATCCCTATGGGAACAAACTATGCCCCTCTCCTCTCCAACTTGTTCTATACTCCTATGAGTCTGAGTTTATACAAAAACTTATCAAAGACAAAACAAAGTAGAGAGGCTTAAATCTTTAATCTTACTTCCAGGTATATTGATGATGTTCTACCAATTAATAATACGAACTTTGCTAACTGGATTCCATTAATAGAGATTTCTCGATAACTGACGAACGAACGTATCTTCCCGTAACATAACGAAACCATGTGAGTTTACGTAAAGATCTTTTGAGGGAGATCTTATTGCAACATTTGTTTTCAATTGTTCGTTGAGTGTAAGTGATTAGATATATTTTTTTCTTCATTTCGGTGTTTAAAACAGTTAAAAATTAATATCACTGGCCAAATAATGGTTTCACAGTGACATTACAGTCTGCATACAAAATACATATTTTCCTCAAACGCTATTTATATACTTCAAGGAGGGGTGCTTTTCAAATTTATTGATATTTTTTTTTTAATATTTCTGATTTAAATTTTCGCACAAATAAATAATTTTGCCAGACTTGGGAGAAAATAAATAATCTGACTAAGGAAAATCAAGCAGTATAATAGTTATGTAATACTGGATATTGAATGGAACATTTCTGATTTCATATGTAAAGAAAAATAAATGATTCCATTCTCCCAAAACCTGTCCGTCCCATGGTAAAACAATATGCCCTTTTTATATAGGCTTATTTATACCTTATCGGCGACGGTTGACCGATTGTCGTGCAAAAATCGTGCGATTTTCGCTTTCTATTGTTTTTATTAAATAAGAGAAATGCCTTATAAAAATCGACTGCATACTAGTTTAACCCCGTCACTTTTTATTGAAGTACCTGAACTAAGCCAGGAGGGATCATTTATATGTGTGTTAGGGATATCGAATTTACATATTTCTACGATTTTTCTATTGAATGTTGGAACTGTTCCGACAGTGTGATATATATTTTTGCAATTGTTAAAAAAAAAAATGGTTGTGATCGTCTTCCGTAATTAAAAGCGTCAAAATGAAATACAATCGAATTGATATCAAATGGTGACTTGTTTCAACCTCATTTAAAATATACCTTGAAATTCTTTCATTCTTTTACATCATGTTCACGATCTTTTATTGCATCACTATTTCACTAAAGTGTACATTTTTTCCCTGTTCTAGTTAAAGGACTTTATCAAACAGAATCATACAGTTTACATGTAATGCAGTTAATACGCATTTAAACCACAGAAGAATATTTCTATTTCCACACCTTGTGGTGTGGGGTCGCTATTGTGCATGCGAAATATTAATTGCAAACCCCAGTGACTGGCTATATGTGGCCTGTCTAGAATATTTTATTTTTTTCTCGATTGACAGTTCAGAAGCCAGAAAACAATATGATGAATATTAACTGCCAATCATGCAAACAATAACTTATGCACATGACAGAACACATTTTCAAGGCACCGGATGAATAGTTCCCTTTGATTTAAGAGAATGTAACTGATAGAAGTTAAAAGTTTAATTTGGGCGCAAAAGGGGAAACTTTATATACTTTATGAAAAGGTGATGTGAATTTTAGGGATCCTCAGATTCAAATCCATTCATCTACTTTTCTACACTTTTATACATATGCATATTTCAACTGATAGTAATGTTATTTTAAAATATTTCCACTTTGTTTTACTTGTCGTCGTTTTCTTTTAAGAGCCCCAGTTTTATACTGCTCAAGCTCAGCAACGGACCACCTTCGTCAATTGTTTTAGCTCATCGATGATCATGAGATTCTCTAAGATAAATAACACGGTCCGTTCAATATTTATTTATTTATCTATTTATTTATGTATGCTTTGGTGTCAGTGTTTCGACTGTTGACAAGAGTTTTAAATTCAACATGGGTAGACTTATAGGCGGAAAGTCTGTAATCGTAAAATTCAGTGTCCAACCATCCCAGTCTGGTGGCAAAAGAAAGTGTATTGTTCTGATATGCCTAACGTTGTGTCTGCAATTGACGGAACTTCACATGAGATACAAATTCCATCCAATGAACCACAACAAAATACATACTTTCAGCAAACCAATTATTTTCATTGATTGATATGAAAAGAAAGTTTATAAACAGTGATAATCATAAATTCCATCAATATCAATAAAACAATTACCTTTCATCTTAACTGAACTTGGAGCCGTCGTGGTCGTATGGTAGTTGAATTTACAACTACCTGTGCAATCGTTGCCTATCACCACTTAAGGGTGTAGGCCTGGGGTATGGGAGACAACTCTATTTTCATTGTCTTCTCAAATATATGGTCATCTGTGCGTTTGAATTCCCCCTCAATTCCAAGCTTCTTGGCAACACAGGTTGTTTACATTAGATATGGGCAGTTTAAAAAAATGACTCCTTTTCCTTTTACCTTTTAATAACTTTGCTCCTTGTCTTTTTATATCTTATTGCTGCTAATAAAAGTGTGTTATTATTATATGCTTGTGCCCACAAAATATCATTGAAATATCTAGGGTGTTCAATGACTTTTTATACATAAATAAAACCCACTGGATTTTACTTAGCTGCAATAATGTAGCTCCTGTGACAAATTTGTGTCTCGGCAGAGCTACAACGCGGTCCCATTCGTCACAATGGAGCAAACAAAAAGTTGCAGTTGAAACATAAAAACTCACTATTTACGCTTCAAACATTTCATTATAACAATTACTGATGATCCCAGTCCTTGTTAAATCGGTTTGGCTGAGAAATGTATGCTTTTCAAAGTTAGCAACAACCTTGTTCAAATTTATCGATCGTTTTCCATAACCGGAAACTACGGAAGGCGGAGCTTTTCTAAATATGGTATTTCTTATTACAAGGTGATGTAAACATTCCAATCGTAACTACTCGGCCATTCTCGCTACCCTGTTATTTGCAGGGTAGCGAGAATGGCCGAGTAGTCACGCCTAAATCGCCAAATATGGTATCGACATCCAAATAGTGAGGCCGGAAATGACGAAATTCAAAATTTTCAAAGAGGAGATTTTTATTTTGTGGGAATTACATTCTAAAATACTGGTAGGTGATAAAAACTTGTTATAATAATGGACAAAAGGAAAGGTTATGTCTTATTATTGATAAATGCAGGCGTCAGAAGCTCTGTAAGCGAGCGCAGAAAATCTCGGCGGCTGCTCCATTACGTGTAATGGCATCCCGTTATAACCCTTGCGAGTAAGCGAGCATTTAGGGTTTTATTATTAGAACTAGATTTTACTGTATTCAGTTAGTACTCTCTCTCCTGAGAATTTTGAGCCATAGTTTGTTATTCTATGACATTGTTATTCTATGACAAAAGTGTTCACTTAACAGAAGGGTAAAATGCATAATATTTCACTTTGATACACATCATCATTGTACATTAATGTAAAAAGAATAAAACTCTGAATTTTTATGTTCCGCGCATTCACAAAATATAGAAACAGTGGAAGGGGGAGGGGGCACATTTAGACAAAAATTCACGAAATAATTACTTTCAGTGAACATATTAAATATACTATATCTTCTATTAACAACAAAATTTATTTTGATTTTCTCTTGTTTCTTGTTTTCATGTGTTTTTATCACATATAATCATCATTACATTTGAGCAATGTGCCGAGTTAACGGTCGCCATTACTATAACGCACCGAAATGTCACTGACACCGCATGCCGAAAATGTAAATTCCGCTGCTCCCTTCAATTAAACTGTATGAAACAAATTATGAAATGGTTGCTTGAAACATTGATCTTCATTAAAATAAGTCCCCAAAGCGTCTACGGTAAATATTTTATAATAAAAAAGTTCTTTTTTGCAAACATTACCTTCGTAGATCCGGTAAACGGCAACATAGAAATTTCGGGGTTTCACTGGCTTGTAGCTTGGGATTTCTATTTTTAAAATATCTATTTTCAATTAACCAATGAGAGATAGTATCCATCGGATATCCCTTTGAAAATAGGCTATGACGCGCCAATCAACTGCAATCGATCAGGCAGTGCAATGCAAACACCGACCTGAATTTTCGATTGAAATTCTCCAAAACTACGTGGCCGACAGAAACGATTTATATATCATTTAAAAGCTTATTTAAAGACAAATTTATTGATATATAATACATATATAAACATTTATTAACAAACGTGAAATTAAAGATAATCATGCACTCGATAAAGAAATTGCCGGTCAGCCGGGGTTTTCCCAACTGTAACGTCACGTGACTAAACACCCTAAAATATCTCTTTCCAGACAAAATTGCCATCGAAATATGTTGTTAAAAATGCCAGGAATGTAACACATTTTGTGTGACAAACTTTTTTTTCTAATAAATTTCAAGTTTTTATCAAATAAAAAATATTAAATATATACACCAGAATATTATATATTATGAAACTATAGTACAATTGCTTTATTTGTCAGGAAATCACTTACCCCTGGTGATGATTTATAAAAATAAATTGGTCACATTGAAAAACTTAATACTAAAATATATTGGTATGACAGATATCATTGTGGTCATTTTATACATAGTTATATTTTGTTGAATTCTGTATTATTTTTTTTAGCAGTTCATGAGTCTGTGACTATTAGTGACACTCATACTCACTACAGAACATGAAAATAAATTATCTTAATTGTCTAATTTTAATATAATTCCACTGTTGCATATAATGCTCAATTTCGTTGGTCAACACCATACCAGCTGATTTTTTTTTTATATAATAATGGCTATTTAGTATTTTAAAGGAATTTATGCATTGTGTCAACACATCATTTCACTCACAAATTTTACATCTTTTTCAGTTTGCAGATGAAATGTCAAATTCTCACATGTATAAATTCTCTCAAAATAACCTATATTCCTATAATATTATTGCTGACAGTTTGAGAAAGATTCATATTTCAGAAAACAGAGAAAAAATAACTGTACACAGATTGAAATACCAAGGTGTAAATTAAATTTATGGTAGTAAAAAAAATGAAAAGCTATGTTCGGGGATTTTTTTTGTGTGTAATACTGAATTCAAAAGTTTTTTTTTATTATTGGTAACTAAATTTTTTTTATCTCACAAATAAAGAAACAGCAAAAGATGAGTGTGTAGTAACTTTCCTCGACAATTTCATTTTTTCTGGGTGCCACCCATGAAAAACATAATTTTAAATATCTTAAAAATACGATGGTAAAAGTTAGTAAAATTTGGTACAATGATGTCTATATGTATATTCTTTACTGTGACATTTTTGGGTAGAAATTAATCGACAGGATTTTTTTTAGTCAGACTTTTAATACCAACCAGGGTGGTATCTTAGGACAATAACTGGACATACCCTCTTTTTTCAATTTCAACTGCTTTGCACGTGATTATCTCCAAATAGGATATTCATATATGCTAGATATTGCACAATTATTCAACAATAACAATTTCAAGTGTATTAAAGCCAAAATATTGCCTTTCAACCAGAAATAAATGTGTATATCTATTAGAAGCTTCCGAAACTATTATTCCCATATGGCGTCAAGAATACTCCCAAAATAGCTATATTTAGGATAAGCTATGGAGAAAACGGCACGGTGAAATTTCTTGAAACTTTGGCAGATAATGTATTTAGACATAACTATTCAATGCTGCAAATTTAAAAAAAATTGATCGTTGGAAAAATGTTTGGGTTACCCAGGTCTACACCCTTAAGTTGTGAGTTTGAACCCCATTCATGGTGAGATGTACTCAATAACACAGTATGTGATAAAGTTTGTCAGTGACTTGCGACAGGTCTGTGGATTTCTCTGGGTACTCCAATTTCTGCCACAAAAGTAGCTACTGAAATATTTTTGAAAGTGGTGTTAAACACCTAACTTCCAATGGACAAATGATGGATCAAAAGTTTGTGTATGTAGTGCATAACATAAAACACCTTTGGGTCATAATGTGGCATACCTTTACAACTTTACAAGTACCAATAATACTACAACAATATTGTTTCCCACACAATTATGGGAACTGATATACACATAGGTATCATGTCATTAAACAATGTACTGAAAAAGAAACAACTTCACTTTCAAATTTTTATTAACAATTAAATTAAATTATCTCCATGATCTCAACATTATGTTTCAGTGTTTACTGCATCTTAAATATGTACATGTAGGTATGGCTGAATCCTGATTTCTTGTCTGAACTGAAAACTACAATTATTCATGTGTTTCTGAATCATTAAATAAATATTCAATCACTTAATTCATCACATCTTTCTGTCTTTGATCACTGAATATTGAATCCAAAATATCCATACCATTGTATTCTTTGGATTTATACATGAAAAATCACAAGTAGACTGAGGAATCAAACACATTGCTTTACATCATATGCACATTTTTGTATAGATAATCTTGTATAATGTGTCCTGTTCACTACCACATGTGACTCTCACAATACTAGAGGCTCAGGTGAGCCTGTATCGCTCACCTGACATAAATAAGTCCTCTTAAGAATGTCTGCATGCTGAATACATCTAAGTTACTATTCAAATCCCATACTGCCATAGGGTTCTATGTTAAAACTATGTCTGCTCATGGCAGCCATCTTGGATGGAGGTCGTGGTCACCGGACACAATTTTGAAAGTATACTACCCAAGGACCATCCATGCCATGTTTGCTTTAAATTGGCTGACTGGTTTCAGAAGAGAAGACTTTTAAACAATTTTCCCATAGGGTCCTATGTTAAAACTATGTCTGCTGACGGTGGCCATTTTGAACCGAGATCGGGATCACTGAACACAATTTTGGAAGTTGACCACCTAAGGACCATCGATGACATGTTTGCTATATTGGCTTACTGGTTTCAGAGGAGAAGATTTTAAAACATTTTTTCCCATAGGGTCCTATGTTAAAACTACAGTATGTCCGCTAAAGGCGGCCATCTTGGATGGAGGTCAGGGTCACTGGACACAATTTTGAAAATTGACCACTTAAGGACCATCCATGCCATGTTTGCTTTAAATTGGCTTACTGGTTTCAGAGAAGACGATTTTTAAACATATTTCCCATAGGGTCCTATGTTAAAACTATGTCCACTGATGGTGGCCATCTTGGATGGAGTTTTGGGTCACTGGATATAATTTTGAAAGTTGACCATTTAAGGACCATTCATGCCATGTTTGCTTTAAATTGGCTTACTGATTTCAGAGGAAATTTTTTTTAAACATTTTTCCCATAGGGTCCTATGTTAAAAATATGTTTGCTGATGGTGGCCATCTTGGATGGAGGTCGGGGTCACAGGACATAATTTTGAAAGTTGACCACCTAAGGACCATTCATGCCATGTTTGCTTTAAACTGACTTACTGGTTTCAGAGGAGAAGACTTTTAAACATTTTTTCCATAGGGTCCTATGTTAAAATTAAGTCGAGTCATGGTGGCCATCTTGAATTTCCGATCAGCAAACGATTCACAAATTTAGTACAGGACCACCCAATGATCATTCCTGCAAAGCCACAATTCAATTGGCTTAGTGGTTTCTAACAAGAAGATTTTTTAAATTTCGACCAATCAGAACACATTATGGGCCCTGGCAGCCATGTTGGATTTCCGATCAGCGCCAAAAACAAAAATCTTGTATATGACCATACAATGAACATTTCTGCCAAGTTTGATTCAAATCTGTTATGTGGTTTCAGAAAAAAAGATGAAAATGTGAAATTCCCATAGGGTCCAATGTTAAACTAAGTCGAATCATGGCGGCCATCTTGAATTTCCGATCGGCAAACGATTCACAAGTTTAGTACAGGACCACCCAATGATCATTCCTGCAAAGTCACAATTCAATTGGCTTAGTGGTTTCTAACAAGAAGATTTTTAAAATTTCGACCAATCAGAACACATTATGGGCCCTGGCAGCCATGTTGGATTTCCGATCAGCACCAAAAACAAACATCTGGTATATGACCATCCAATGAACATTTCTGCCAAGTTTGGTTCAAATCTGTTTTGTGGTTTCAGAAAAAAAAGATGAAAATGTGAAATTCCCATAGGGTCCAATGTTAAACTAAGTCGAGTCATGACGGCCATCTTGAATTTCCGATCGGCAAACGATTCACAAATTTAGTACAGGACCACCCAATGATCATTCCTGCAAAGTCACAATTCAATTGACTTAGTGGTTTCTGACAAGAAGATTTTAAAAATTTCAGACAATGAGAACACATTATGGACCCTGGCAGCCATGTTGGATTTCAAATCAGCACCAAAAACACAAATCTGGTAGAGGACCATCCAGTGAACATTTCTGGCAAGTTTGGATGAAATCTGTTCAGCGGTTTCAGAGAAGAAGATTTAAATGTGAAAAGCTAACGGACGGACGGACGGACGACGGACGCTTACCCATGACAAAAGCTCATGACATGGCCTATGGCCAGGTGAGCTAAAAAAACAGCTCCAAAATTCTATGTTATCGATTACTTCTGATCATGCAAATGTATGAGTATATATCTGGGTTCTTTTTAAGTCAAATATTCCTTTTCCTTTAAAATTTATGTTGATTCTTCTGTGGTATTTAAATCTTCTTTGAGTTTAAATCATTGACGCAATATCGTGCATAACGTCACACGCATTGTCGTTTGAACTCAAAAGGAATGGAACGCATTCTGAAGTGGTCAATAAACCACAATATCCGATAATAGCCGCAGATCCCTTGTAAATGAATGTATCAATATGAAAATATACTAATATTCAGTGGTCTTCGGGAATTGAATATTTCTTTTTTCTTTCTTTTGATCAGCTAATCCAGATTTTTGTAACAAGGTTTGCTTGTGGTTGTACAGTTCTAGTTTTTATTTAATTGATGCATTTAGAAAAATAAAATAAATAACATATTTTTCCGGGTTTTTTCCCCACATCGTTCCTTCTATGAGCGGGATGATAAACTAACCCCATGTCTAATCGAAATAAAATTCTTGGATAATGACCACGGATATGTTCCACTTGTCCTAAACACTTCCCGGTCCCATTCCTCATTCACGACTTATTACCGGGTTTGCAACTAGATTAAAACGACGTGTGCCACTAGTGGAGCAGGAACTGCTTACCCTTCCGGAGCACCTGAGTTCACCCCCGGTTTTTACTGGGGTTCGTGTTACTCGATCTTTAGTGTTATATGTATGTTTTGTAGATCGTTGTTTGTCCTTTTGTACTTTTTCTTTTGGCCATTGTGTTGTCTGTTCTTCTTCGATATACGGATTCTGATTGCCCCTTTGGTATCTTCAAACTCTTCTTAAGGATATGTTGGATTGTGCCCAAAAATATCTACTCCTTTTGGATCAAACTATTTTACTTCATTTTAGAAGTAGCATCGATAGACCATTAAACCTACCTCAGTATCCCGGTAGTATCATGGTATTCTATGATATCGCAGTACTTAATGTTTAACGTCTGTGTAACGCAACTAGTTTTCGGAATTAATCCAAAAATGTTATATTTTATTCCCCGGTAATAAAAACCAATTTTCCCCCACAATTCATTTTATTCTTTGAATTTGTTTAAAAATACGTCGCCACTTTTCCCTATGACAACGCCGATGTACCTCCCAGAAATGGTTTCCTATGATATCGCGGTAATTGCAAAATTAATGTTATGGGACACAATGTTTGACAAATCAAGACATCGTTTATACTAAATCAAGGTGAATATCTGGCAAACTTATACCATAAAGAAAATCTTGATAATTTATCACATTTAATAAATAATGCGTAAAGTTTCTTTGAAATAACAAATGTAACGAAGTTGAGTCAATTTGATGTTAGTCTAACTTACACGCAATGTGGACACTTAAATGTATCGCCGCATCTGATAACCCTTACGTTCGAACCAGGGGCGGATCCAGGGGGAGGGGGGGCGCACCCGCGGGTGCGCCCCCCCTAAAATTGGAAAAAATAAGATTTTTTGGCGTAAAATCGTGATTTTCACACGAAATACCCCAACATTTTTCGCGCCTCCCTCCGCAATTGGAAAGAATATGATTTTTTGGCGTAAAATCGTGTTTTTTCACACGAAATACCCCAAAAATTTTCGCGCCTCCCTCCGCTCGGCGCAATTCTTTTAAGTGCGTCCCCCCCCCCCTAACTTGAAATCCTGGATCCGCCCCTGCGCACAATATATGAGGTGTGTCCAGTGTGAACAAGAGTCACATTTTCCCCATTTGGTGATTGTGATAAAGTCACAATTACTAAGTCCATCCGACCTACGTTTATGACAGATGCAACAAAGTTCGCCGTCATCGTCGTCGTCGTCTAAGAAGTCACCGTCACTTTCATTGTCCGATATCAAAGATATAGGTCCACCACGATCTTTGCTCAACCCTGAAGTACTTGGCCCTTGGATACGGTACATGGATTTTCGGACTTGATTGTCTTGCCTTTATTTTTTGGCCTCGGTTTATTCGTAGTTAGTCGGGGTTTGTTTGTTTATTGACACAGTGCTCTCAGTATTTTCGGATGGTTTAGCGGGCTTTTCCTTCGCATTTTCGGACATTTTTTCTAATATGGCAACGTTTCCATCTTTACTTAGGCTTCCTGCAAGAAATGGTGGTTGAAATTTACGCTTTGTTTTTTTCACTACATTTGTAATTGTTCTTTTTTCGAAAGTCTCTGGGGTTTAACAAGTTTAAGATTAGGCCATCTAGACATGAAACCGTAAAACCAGCTATTACTCAATACCTCCTGTGATTTTAATATTTTTCCGAGCGAAACGGCAAAGTTTCTAGCCATGAACTGAATCCCGGATTTGTTGTACCCATAACCTATATACGCCATAAAAGATATATGGTCGACCAACTGTTGTTCCTCATCCGTCGTAAAAATTGTCTTGAATCCAATTTTTGCATCCAGACAAATGTTCCACCGGGTACGATCCCTCAAAGTTGACTCGGGTACATTGTACTCCCTGGCTGCTTTGTATTCAGACATTCCAGAGGTTGTTGCATAACGCACCCAATTTCACGGAAAGATATATTTTTTGAAAATTTGTTTATATAACAATTAAATTAGTAAATTGTTTTTATTCTATGTCAAGCATTATTTTTTAATAAAATGTGGGGCCAATTTTGCACCTTAACGCCTCTCCCTCTTTAGGTTTTTTCGAGCCTACCTGGCCATTTTATCCTAAGTTTAACCTTTCCAAGACCATATATTTTCTGAAACGTACATGATTCCTCTACGTTCTGTCAAAATATCAGGGCATGTTTAAAGTCTTGCAGTGAAATGCCATGCTACGGAAAACACCTACTCTAAAAATAGCTCGGTCATCCCCAAGAAATTCAGTATTTATAGATCATGCATCAAATTCTCCATAGAGGTATTAAAATACAACTAAGTCCATCAAATTTGGGATAAAAAAAAAACCCAACCTATATATTTAACTTCAATTATCAATTTTAATTAGTCCACTCCATTCAGTAGTTTTCACAATACTACAAAGTGAAAGGAACTTTTTTCTTGAAAAGGGACTACTTTCGTATATGTTCTAAGCTCTGATTGGTGAATTAGTGGTTTGACACTTAAAGAGCAAAAAAACTTGTTTCTTTAACCATGTGTTGGCCTAATTTCCATTTCTTAGGCAATATCAACCCCAAAAAACCTCATAAGGTATGTGGCTGTCTGATATTTGCAAGTATAAGTGTTCAAATGCAAAGGTACCCCCTTGAAGATTTTTGATGAAAATATCTCCATTTACAGCTGTTGAGTTCAGATTGTGTAATATACCAAAACTTACCTATTCTCTTATATATTACAGTTATTAAGCTAATTTCTAACATAATAAGCAATTTTAACACATATATATGCCTCAGTTGTATATTTAATAGCTAAATTATATAAATACTATGAAATATTTGCATTTAGATCCCCCTTTTTTTGTCCCATTAAAATGAGGTAATCATCATGTCATTCTTAATTTTGTTAATTCATGCTTTTACCCCATACATTATGTAGTTTAAGACATAAAATAAGTTTTTGTATCTTTAGTTGAAATTCCTTCTAATTCCATCAAATTTGCAAAAATATGATTTATTGATATTCAAGTCTTGGAATTTCTGATGGTGCACAACTATAATTTTCCCCAAAACTCTATAAATATATGCTTCCACATCATTTTTTCCACTGTTTAAGTAAGCTGGATGTTCAAATGTACTGATACAGCCAAATAATATGCTAAAACATGAAATCCAAATTGACAATTTGAAAAATTAACACAAAATGCTAAGCAGTCAAAATGATTTTTCTGGGATCACTTAAATTACCAGGTTTTTACTACATAATTTTCAATAAAAACTGCTTTCAATAGCCTTATATTATTTTATAAGTATATTGCACATGTATTCTAACTGAAACTATCAAAATTTACCAGAAAAATTTGTAGGATTGAAAAAAATCCAATCATGATATCACCATATTTGAAGTCGACAAACTGCCGCATGATGAAATTTTTTAAATTCTTAACATCAACCATATTTTCAATACCATATGCCCTTCTACTGCAAAAACACATTCAATAACATATTCCCAATAATTATAAAGTCATAAACAAAAATAAAATGAGTTGCAACACCCTGTGTCCATGTATATCCAGTGTTTAGGTGCAATATTCCAAAATATTACATAACATGCATTTTGACCATGTAATCTGAGGGTACCTATAAAGTGCGAAACGAAATAGAAACGAAACAAAACGAAATCAACGAAAACGAAACGAAACGAAACGAAATCGACAAAAACGAAACGAAGCGAAACGAAATCAACGAAATGAAAACGAAATAAAACGAAACCAAAACGAAATACGATGCTAGACTACTTCCCACACATGTCTCAGTGTCTTTCACCAGGAGAGGACAGGATTTGATCACCATTGAACAAGAATACTATGCATTTATTCAGCGGGAGTCTGTCCTTTTCACTTAGTAGCTTCTTTTAAATTTGGGAACCATAAGAGCAACGTCAAGTCTGTTGAAAGGAGAGGAATTAAAATAACAGAAGTGCAGTAGTTAAGGTTCACTAATAAATATACCCGTCCGAGCAAAATTTAAAAGTGTGTCGGAGAGACGAAAAAGTGTGACGACGGGAAGGACAAGCGAACGAACGGACAGCAGAAGTCCTATATACCCCAATCTTTTTTTGGCGGAGGTATACAAATCCTATCAAAAATTAACTTTAGAAATATAAAAAAAATCTACATATCTTGTAAAAGTACCTTTTTTCCCTTTGATCCCTTTTCATATTAAAAAAACCCAAATCACCCCCCTCCAAAAAATTTTCCGGTATTAATAAAATTTGATACGGCACATATTGTTATACCCCCCGCTATCCAGCGGGAGGGGGGTATATAGTATATGTCCGTGAGTGCTTCCCTCACTGCCTATGCAATTCCTCCTTAACAACTTGATGGAATTGAATGAATCTTACAGGAAATCTTTAATACCATATGGCAAGGTTCATTAATTTCATGAATTCTTTAGTACCAAATGGCATTGTGCACCTTCTATTTTTGTTTTCCCATTTTAACAGTTCTTGCTAAAATTTCTTCACTTTTGGACTTTGTCATTTAAGGCTATGTAATTGTCATACAAGGCTATACAATAGAGAGAGGATACTGTTGCGTTATCCATAACTCTTCCTAAACAACAGAATGGATTTCAATAAAACTTCCAGAGTTTCTTATGTTTAGTTTTTGCAAGCATTATTTTTTTCAGAAGTTCTTCTGTAAGGAGGGCGCTCACTGTATGTCCTGTTATGTTGCTGTTGGGTTTTTTATTTTAGTTCTTCAAAATAGAACAATAGGATTTGAAATAAAAAGTTTATAGTGTTGGGTCTTTTTGACCCCTGTATATCTCGGAAAGAACAACGGTAAGACATTACGCCAGATCTGTTGGCACACTACCGAATAAAGGTAATAACAATGGTACCGTACGCCAAGGCGCATTCAAAAGGGAAAGTCCACAAAAACAGACCAAACCGATAAGAAGCTCATGGGGATTAAACGTGACAAGTCGGGAAAATCCAGTAGTCAAATAGTGCCCAGAATCTGAAACTCAAGACCATCCTGTTTGGTTTCCGAATAGGCAAATTTATGTAGAATACAAACGAAAAATGTAATAAAATCAGACGAATAATGAACCCTCAATATCCCAATCTATGAACATACCCCCTCATATCTCCCATTTTTTTCTATATGCCCACTCCAGAAACTTTATAATTCATAAATACTGACACACACACAAACACAAATAAAAATATGACATTTGAACTTCTGAAAGTTTGTCGGCAAGCAAACCCGGCTTGGATTGAGTTTCGGGTAATGTACGTGAGGAGTACTGTAACGGACAGACATGCAAGATGGGTTATAATTAATCAAAATTATTGTATTTAAAAAATCGAATTATCCTTTTTTTTTTATTTCTTTATTTCGTTTTGTCTTTTATTTTTTTCCTTCCATTTTCTTCATATCAGTCTATTTCGTTGGTTTCGTTTCATTTCGTTGAGTTTCGTTTTCGTTAATTTCGTTTCGTTTCGTTTCGTTTTCGTTGATTTCGTTTCGTTTCGCACTTTATAGGTACCCATAATTTGACACCACAATGCATTTTGTAACATTTTTGTATGAAAAATGTCACTCTTGGTCTGTTGTGACATTTTTAGGCTAATTTGAACATGATAGCAACAATAGATAATTTCTATGTTTTTTTCCTTAAGGTGTGAAACCACTAATAGTAATTAATTTCTTTAAGGTTTTCTACTAAATTTGTGTTTTTTCGAGCCTAATTGGCCAAGTTTAACCTTTCCAAGACCATAAATAGGTTATGCATCAAATCCTCCATAGAGGTATTAAAATACAACTAAGTCCATCAAATTTGGGCTCAAAATAATCCCTATATAATTCAACTTCAATTATCAATTTTAATTAGTCCACTCCATTCAGTAGTTTTCACAATACTACAATTAACAAAGTGAAAGGAACTTTTTTCTTCAAAAGCTCTGATTGGTGAATTAGTGGTTTGACATTTCATCAACCAAATGAACACTGACACTGTGAAAAATTATACACTCTCAGAGCAATAGAATTATCTCAGAGAAATGGATTATAATTAATTACTTTCAAAATTAAAGACATATGAAAGGTTAATGGGAGAGATCATATGATCCTTCCTAATTCTTACATGAACATTAAAATAAATAAAACATACATGTAAAAGCACAAATGGGTGATTTTCAAAAAAATGAAGACTTTTCATTTTCAGAGAATAATTTGAATATTAAATGATATGAAAGAAAGGTAAATATCTTAAAACAAGCACAATGGTAACAGTTATCTTCATGCAAAGTGTCATGGATATTGCTCTTCCGGTTAAATAGTTATCCTCTAAAAACAGGTCAAATTTGTCAGGAGTGTGACAAACTTTAAATTGCCTTAACTTACCTTGATGATGAAAAAAATAAAATAAAAAATATATTAAAGAAAGATGGTATTCTATAATTGCGTACCATTTTACTTCAAATATCTAGATGTTTTGTGACCCTATGATTTTGCGACAAAAAATTATTCTATTTTTTAAATTAGTGTACATGAATAAATTTAACTTGGAAAATTGTACAAATGTCAAATTAAACCTTAATAGCAGGGGCGGATCCAGGATTTCAAGTTAGCATGGGCGCACTTAAAAAAATTGCGCCGAGCGGAGGGAGGCGCGAAAATTTTTGGGATATTTCGCGTGAAAAATCACGATTTTATGCCAAAAAACATATTTTTCCAATTTTAGGGGGGGGGGTGGGGGGAATTTTTGGGGTATTTCATGTGAAAAAATCACGATTTTATGCCAAAAAAACCCATATTTTTTCCAATTTTAGGGGGGGCGCGTGCCGGGTGCACCCCCCCCCCCTCCCCTGAATAGTTTTTCATTGTTGAGACTAATTAGTTCAGAAAAGTCAAAATATGTTGTAAAAAAACATTAGTTATAATAATTTAGTAGTATTAGACTGGATGATTATGATAGTTGTAAAATTGGGCTTGCATAAGAAGAGACACAAAAAATGTCAGGAGTGTGACATTGTATCTTAGTTGTATAGTACTATGTTGTATGCTTTAATAGTTCACAATTTTCTTTATTTTCCAAAAGCTCCAGACCCAATCAAAGAAAAAAGTTGGAAATAGCTTTGATATATGACATATCATAGCTAGGAAATCAAAATAACTAATGTCAGGAGTGTGACACTTTTCATAGGCATATCTTTTAAATAAAAAAAAAAATAAACCATGCTTCTACAAACTTCCACAATGTTTTCAATTTAATTACATATAAACAATAAGTAATAATTATAGTATTTTTGTATATTGCAAGACACCTTTCTCATAATAAGTGATGATAAAGGGTTACATTTTCTTAAAACATGTCAAAATATGGATTTTTTCTAAATGAAAAATTGATGTATGTTAACGTTGCTTTAGATAAACCAAATACTTACTTTAATATATCTTGCCTTTCATAAAACATTTTCATTCTTTTGATAGAGCATTTTTGAAAATTTATCAATAATTTTTCAGTCAACAGTAATATGTCACACTCCTGACATAAAAACATTAAATGTCGATTGCAATTGCAGTAGGAAGTTTTTTTGTAGAGTAAATTATTGAGAAACATGGGGAAACTAATTTGAAAATCACTAAAAAGTAATTTTATACTAAGAAAAGATGATCTATTACTAGTTTTAATAAATTTCAAATCTATTTTAACCATTTTTGATGAGATAAATTCCTAAAGGGCAAATAATTAGCACACTAATCATTAGAAAAAGCCAAAACATAATTTTGAATCTTCTTTTAATATTTACTGTTAACTGTAAGAAATATAACTTTTAGTTTGGAAACAATAAATTGGTTATATTATTTTCAGCTTGACAGGTTTATTTTCGAGACGGAGTCAGGAGTGTGACAATTTTATTTAAGAAATAGATTATTTTGTAAGCATATAGCCTCCATAAAACTGCTTGTAATTGTCTAGAGGAATTATTTAATTCTCAATAAGCACTATACTCTTGAAAAGATGTATAAATGGTTGAAAATTGAGTTGTCATTTTTTATAATTATGATAGTATTATTTAGAATATGATAAAATATGATTGAAATAACATCATAACAATGCAAACATGAAATATATTCAAGGGAAACCTTTTTTCAGTCAAAATAGATTATGTACTACTACTTAAAAAAGTTATTGTGACCAACAATGATTGCATTTAGCTTGATATTTGGTGTATTTATCTTTTAGAAAAATGTGTCAGGAGTGTGACAAAACATAAAAAAATGGACAGTATTTTCATTTGGTTACCTCTAGTTTATACCACCAATGATCAACTTAACTTAACTTTTGTTATATTTATTAGGCATATATAAATAATTGATTTACAACTATTAAGCCTCATTAGATCACATTTCTTATGCTTGTATGAAAACTTTAATTACCAGATTTTTTAAAATATACAGTAAAAATAGTGTTTCTTTGATATACTGAAACTGTTTTCTCATGATATATACAAAGTTTGGTACCAAAATGTGCCTATTTCATATCATTATCAGATGGAAATACATTTAGGTCTTTTACCATACCCAAAAGAAAATGATACCTCTGAGGAAGTAAGTCTGTATTTGTTATCATTTTAACACTTTGTTGCTAATAAAAGTTGAAAAAAATTTTTTTGTCTTTATATAATGCACTGAGCAACTGAATCTGAAAAATATATCATATTGACATTATTTTACCACCAAAATTATGTCAATTTGTCCAATTTGAAATTTCACCCTCTATGTCACACAAAGTCTTCATTTTTTTGAAAATCACCCAAATGTACCAAAAATATTAGTAAAGTAACAGAAGAGTACTATTGATTGCTGTTCTTTACCTTAGTCACAAAGAGGTCTTAAATAATGAGCAAGTTTAACTTAACTGTACGTGCTGATGTATATGTTCCATTCATGTACAGCATTTCCATGGAATGCAATGGTACACCATCCTTTTTTTTCAATACATGAAATCCATGGAATTCATCACATGAAAAATTGTCCATCCTGTTCATTTCATGTTTTTTTTTTTTCATGATTTTATTCCAACCAATATGGAGCATTTCCATGTAATGGCAATGCAATGGAAACCTCCATTCGTTTTGTTACAATACTCGATCAAATTCCATCATATTCCATGCAATCTGATTAACATCACAATAAAAGTACACCTCTCACTTGCTCCCCTTCTATTGATATGTCACATCATGGGAGATCTAAAGAAACCACATTGTGGTTCATATGCGAGTGACTCTATCATAGTCAATGTCAAGGATATTAATTTTTATACAGATATTTTTAATGCTTTCATAGTAGTCTCCTATGCACTATTTTCATTGGTCAGCAAAGGGGTAATTCACATGTGACCTGTAAAATTGTGACCTTTATACACATGCATCTCCCATGCCGTGACATATCAATAAAGGAGAGCAAGTGAGATATGTGATTTTAGTCATATTTTAATCCATGAAAATTCTAAGGACATGGAAGATGATGTACAGTGGTCTCTAATGTACATGATTTGGGTATCAGGGAATTCCACTCATTTTCAAGTAGGAGGTGATAATCCTAAAGTAGAAGGGGGAATCCTGCAAAACCAGTAATCACAGTATGCAAAACAAAGGATTAAAGCTGTATTTTACTTTCACTTTGCCATTTTCATTTTTGAAAACAAAGTAGCATGGGGAAAAATGCAATTAGATGGGCAATTTGCCCAGCTGCTGTGGAATGCCCTGGGGTATATGTTGGTTCTGTTTCAATGCAAAATTAATTTATGGGAGATTCTTACTGAACTCACCTGTAGAAAAATCCAACTTGTAATTGTTGTCTGAGCAGGTAAAACAGAAAACCAGTCTTTTGTTTCCAGAAAGAAATGTCGCTTCAAATAAATCCTGACACAATTCAACTAGAGACTCCCAGGGGTGGAGTGGCAGAACTTTGATCTGTATTGTATATCTGTCTTTGTACAGCCCATAACTGGCCATGCCTCACCCACCCTTCACCTGAAATAAAGAAGATGATAATGTTACAGTGATTTCCAATAGAACCAAGGGCAGGCATCCTGAACTGAACTTTCTGAAGCACTAAAAGTCTGACCATAATTCTGGTATGTACATATACTAGGGGTGTAACGATACAGAATTTTTTTCACGATATGTATTGCGATATTTTAGACAAGTGACGATACGTATCACGATCTGTATTGTGACATTTTGTATCATTATGCCTTTGATTTTTTTTTTAGTACTAACTTTATTGTTTGAAAATACATGTAAATTTGTTGTTGCAGTCTAAATTTTGTTGGTATTATGTGGTGTTATTTGTTTCCTCCTTTATGTGACTAATTAGAGGCAAGCACAGATCGACTATGGTGGTTTTCCAATGTTTCTTTAGTTGTGTATAGAGTTTTGAGCACCCAGTCGTATCGTGTCATCAATATCGTAAGGGGCACCAATTGTACCGTGTGGTCAATAAAATACCACGATGTATCGTCATTCGGTATATCGTTTCACTATGTACAAAAAAAAATGTACATGTAATTGCATATGCTATATACATTTTTGTATCTGGAGTTTTCATGCAATTTGTGATTGTATGGTAATCTTAATTTATATGACTGCAGCAGCCAAGCATATAAGGTCTTCCTCCTGTACCATTTTGTCAATGTATATGTACACTGCACTCTGCAATGAAATTTAACTGGAAAAATATAGCTGATCATGTAGAATATTAGCTACACGGTACATCTGAATAAAGGTAATAACAAAATTACCGAACTCCGAACAATCTTACAAAGGGAAAGTCAAAACTCATAATTATATAAACAGACAAAATCAGTCAACAACCGTAAATGGTGGGTTGAATCAGATTTTAAGGCGCCAAACCTCCCGCTCTCATTACGGTTCAAAGGTTCCGGCTGTCACTGTAACAGTATTTAAATACAGGAACAAAATAGGTAAAATAGTTGTCAAAGCAGTACCATATTCGGTGACGTAAATGTCAAAAATACTTTTACGTCACACATTGACAAAAACATTCTTGACATTTTTTACTTCTTTATCTTTATACATTTTCACTATATGAAAATGCATCGCTTATTATTTTTTCTGCCGAGACGGAATATATTTCGACAAGATATTGGTATCGGAATATAAACTTTTTAAGAGATCGAATAAGGCGAATCTTTTTATAGCCCTGGTCCAGTAGCCTGTTTCTCAGATGAAGATGACGTTTCAGGAAATCAGAATAATTGCTACTGGCCCTTGCATAGCGAATCAATTGCGAGATGTAAACACCATATGCAGGAGAAGCTGGTATATTGCTGCACATATTTGGAAAATTTATGATTTTAAAATTGAAGTCGTCCCGTTTATCATATATTTTAGTACTGATTTGACCACTGTCGTCAAATTCGAGGTATAAGTCCAAAAATGATGGGGACGAAGCGGTATCTGGAGGATATATCAATGGAAGAAATTCTGCAAATCTAGAATTATTGATAGATAAAACGTCATCAATATACCTGTATATGAAATTAAAGGCTCTAGCCTCATGAATCTTCTTATCTTTTACAAGCTTTTGAAGAAACTCTGACTCATACGAGTATAAAAATAAATCGGCTAGAAGAGGGGCACAATTCGTACCCATTGGTATGCCGACGACCTGCTGAAACAGAGTCCCTCCAAAGGAGACAAATATGTTATCGATGAGGAACTCCAGCATACTGATCACTTGTTCCTTGGAGTAGCATGTTTTACCTTTATGAATTTTGTTTGAAAAATATGTGGAATTGTAGCCTAACACAACAAATTTTGAGCCATAGTTTCTATGACTAAAAGCTTTATGAATTGTTTCTTTTAAGTGGGTTTTTAATTTGTCATGCGGTAGGGTGGTATATAGAGTTGAAAAATCAAAAGTTTTGATGGAGGATACCTGAGAGAAAGATCTTGATTTCAGGTTATCCAAAAGATCTTTAGAGTTTTTCAAAATCCACATGTGATTTATGCCACTACGCGAGTAAACAGTTTCACAATATTTCTGTTGTCCCTCTTTTACTGCAGACAGAATCTTTGTCAGGTGAATAGACAATTCTTTCGTCGAACAAGTTGATGATCCCGCTATGTACCTTTCTTTGTATGGTGTCTTATGGAGTTTAGGTATCCAATATAAATAGGGTAAATCCTCAGACTCTTTACCAGAGGGAATGTTTAAAGAGGTCATGAATGATCTGTGGTTAGCTAGGATTTCATCTTTGTCGAACGAAGTTGGTTTGTATGTGGTATTACTAGAGGTGTTGCTATTTATGCCTAATTCCTTGATTAGGCATTCGAAGTAATATGATTTACATACAAACACGATATTGTTGGAAGCCTTGTCCGCAGGAACGATAACATATTTGTCATGAAGAGAGGAAAGACACTTAACAGCTTCTTGGTCTTTAAATACAGACTTAGGTCGACTATTAACACAATTTTTGAGTTTGTGAATCCGACCTTGTACTAGAGACCTAATTGTTCTAACCCAGTCTGACAAGGACTCTAACTCAGGATCTTGGTCTACTTCTCTCTTTATCCACCTTCTGGCATAATCTTCAACAGCATCCATAATTATCTTGAAATTATGTTTCCAATTGATGTGTTGAGATTCTCTGAATTTAGGACCATGAGAAATCACCTTTCGGAGACTCTCATGTTGAATGATATTCTGATCACCAGTGATTACATGTCCAGATGGGTTGTATTGAAAAGGAGAGTCTTGAGGGCAAATGAACAATAAAATAAATGCTCTACATTTTTTTGGCACCTTGGGTCCTCTTGTTTGGAAATAGGTATGGTTACAATCCACAAAAATAAATCCCAACCTTTATTCTGTGCAAAGGACCTTTGTGCTAAAACAAAAGATACTGAATTGAAACCATTGTGTCTACAGATGATTAATCTCGTTGAGATTAGGATTCCGAAGAAATTTTCTGTCTGTATCTTAGAATGAAAATACAGACAGAAATTTCGGAATTCATCCTAAGATACAGACAGAAAATTTCTTCGGAATCCTAATCTCAACGAGATTCACAGATGATATGAAAGACAACAGACACACAACACATTACAACCACAATTTTGTTGCCGTCATTTAATTTTTTTTTTTTTTTCCGGAAAATAAAGTATTCCTGACTTTTTTTCTTTTTGTCTGCCAATTTTAAAATAATATATGGAGCAAACACCTTCATTGCTTGCTGTATGTCTAATTGTCATCAAACACACACCTCTCCAAAATCTTCCATTAATGAGAAAGGATATATGGATGTAAACAAACATGAGACATCGTACACTTAGAGGAACAGTGCTTTTATTTCTGTTCTACATTTAACAATACAAATTACATATTATCTGTATTCCTAAAGAGTACATTTAAGATAGAAACCATACATTATGATTCACCAAAAATAAACACACCAGGGTAAGGGTTATGGTGTTTAACACTACTTTCAACAATATTTCAGTTAAAACACATCAAGTCAAGAACATTAGAGGAGTATATCACCTTGGAATCATATAGCATCATACATTTACAGAGAAGATATAGCTAATAGTCCTATTTAGAAAATAAGCATGTACCAAAGAACATTTCTTATTAATTCCTTGTCTATGCTCAATCTTGCATATTAAACCTCTACAAATTAAACATGATTAATGAAGTACATACAAGTAGCAGATAAATAGATATTGATCAGAGAGAATAAAGCTTGATATAAATAACCCAGAACTTTACTCTAGTGTTGTACAGAATCAATACAAATCTATATAACAACATCAGATATCAAATATTAGGATCTTTTATGACAAGAGAATGCCATTGATTGCAAAATATGTACACAGTACATTTGCACTACCAATTTGTTTCAACATTTGATGATTTCAGTGATGAGGTTAAAGACAAAGCCTTTATTAGCAGGACCCCAAATTAGTGTGTTCAAGGATCAACTGCAAAAATTGACATTGGTCACATGAAAAAAGACACCACCTATGCCTTCTCCCACCAAAACAAAACAAGGTCAAGATGACAGTGTCTGTCAGGTAGTCATTACATTCCAGGAAAAATACAAGTATACTGACCTACATATGTTCAAAAATGTAGAATGGTTCACCATTCAATTATATAATGATTGATTGATTTATTGTGTTTAACGAAACTTTCAGCAATATTTCAGCTATATCATGGCGACCAGTTTTAGTGGTGGAAGATTAGCCGGAGTACTCGTAGAGAACCACCAACCATGGGCAAGCAACTGGTAAACTTTATCACTTGCGGCTGCGAGTCGAGTGTACCCTTTTTTGTAATTTACAAAGCCGAGAGCGAACCCACGCCGTATTGGTGATAGGGTTGTATGAGTTGTTAGCTAATCCAACTACCTAACTCATTGAGCCACCCGGGCCCTATTAATTATATATAGTCATGTATGTATGGTTTTGGATTATCAGTAACAACATAAAAAGTTAGTTCTATTTTCATGACATTATCAGCTTGGAGTGCAGGAAAGACCATATATAATTACCTCTTTGTTAATAAATACAAAATCCCATAGGGGAATACTTCAAAGTACTGTTTATTGGGGTTTAAGGCAATTTGTTTCATATTAAAGGGAACTGTACCATTCAACAATTACACTCAGTCACTGCAGGCAAAATATTTCATGCCAAAAAAGTAAAGCAATATTAGTTTATACATGTACGTATTCAGACGGTGATAATGATTGAACAGTGAATGAAGTTGTGACGTGAAATAACACAATCAGACGGTGATAATGATTGAGCAGAGAATGAAGTTGTGACGTGAAATAACACAATCAGACGGTGATAATGATTGAACAGTGAATGAAGTTGTGACGTGAAATAACACAATCAGACGGTGATAATGATTGAACAATGAATGAAGTTGTGACGTGAAATAACACAATCAGACGGTGATAATGATTGAACAGTGAATGAAGTTGTGACGTGAAATAACACAATCAGACGGTGATAATGATTGAACAGTGAATGAAGTTGTGACGTGAAATAACACAATCAGACGGTGATAATGATTGAACAGTGAATGAAGTTGTGACGTGAAATAACACAATCAGACGGTGATAATGATTGAACAGTGAATGAAGTTGTGACGTGAAATAACACAATCAGACAGTGATAATGATTGAACAGTGAATGAAGTTGTGACGTGAAATAACACAATCAGACGGTGATAATGATTGAACAGTGAATGAAGTTGTGACGTGAAATAACACAATCAGACGGTGATAATGATTGAACAGTGAATGAAGTTGTGACGTGAAATAACACAATCAGACGCCTAGAATTATTTTGAATGAATGTCTGAATGTTATATATTAAAAAAGTTAATATAAGACATGCATCTTAACAGTATAATATCCTCTAGACCTTTTGCCCTATGAACATATAAGATTTATTTAAACGTTTATGCATAAATGCATTTGTCCAACGGTTTGCATCATGTCTCGTTACTTTTGTAAGCTGCATCACTACTCTAAGCATATCTCAGTAATATAATGTACATAACTGGCCATGGCTCCACTGTTTTTGATTTGATTTGATTTTTGGTGTTTAATGCCACTTTCAGCAATATTTCAGCTATATCATGGCGACCAGTTTTAGTGGTGGAAGAAGCCGGAGTACCCGGACAGAACCACCGATCATAAGCAAGCAACTGGTAAACTTTATCACTTGCGGCTGCGAGTGCACCCTTTTTTGTAATTTACAAAGCTGGGCGCGAATCCACGTCGTATTGGTGATAGGCTTGTATGAATTGTTAGGTAATTCAACTACATTTTGTACCTAACTCATTGAGCCACCCGGGCCCTCGACTGTATTTGACATCATATATTATAAACAGTTGTATATTGTACAAACACAATATGCATATAATATGTACATGTGTGTACATTGACATACATCTCAAAGTCACATATTATTATTATTAAAGAATATTATATGCATGCTCCTTGCTGTAATGCACGTTTGGTAGAAGCTCCTAGTAATTAAACAATAGTTTATTATGAGTGGTCGTTGGTGGCATTACCAATGCAAGAAAACTGCATCAGTGGTGTAATGGTTAGCATGATTGCCTAGAGTAGAGTACGGCAAATGTGGGTTTATACCCTGATCGGGAAAAACCAAAGACAATAAATTGGTATTTGTTGCTTCTCCACTAAGCATGCATCATTAAGGAGAAAGAGCAAAGACTATCAGTTGGCTCAGAATCAGGATAATGTGTCCTCGTGGGGTGACATGTCTTTGTCTATCCAAGGACTGTGGTTTTAGTGAGCTACCACTATAAAAAAAATCCAACGAACCATGTTGTATGATGTTGGTCTAGTCCAAAGCAGACCTCATCATCATCTCATTGAAAATTAACATATTCTCGCCATATTTCTGAAAAATTGCTGAGTTGGCGTTAACAACAATTACTCAAATCACTCACTCTATCGCAAAAAAATAGCTGAAATACTGATAAAGTTGGTGTTAAACATCAATCAATCAATCAATCAACCATTGAAAGAAAATATTTTTCAACCCTATCATGTCCTCTTAAACCTGTGGCAATCAATACACCCATTCACCATTGTTTATTGACAAAACGGCACGTACATGTACCTTCCCATTCAAGAGTCACTGTTTTACCTACATGACATATTGCTTGTAAACATTTTCCTCTCCATGAATATTGCTTAAATACTGATCACTTAAAACAATAATATTGGTGTTTATTATGACAGATAATCTAAGTAAACTGTATGCCCTATACTCCATCGACCTTAATCAATACAAAATTTACAATAATGTAGCATCAATAGTCATGACCAGTCTACAACAATAAACATGATATGTACAGTTCTTGGATACATTCTAAAAGGAAATTATTAACAACCATTACTAATGGTATTACTAATGCTTCAATAAGTGAGACATAAACAAAATAAAATAAATATGTTTGTTGCTGAGAAAGGACATTTAAACAAAATAAAAATAAATGTGTTTGTTGCTGAGAAAGGACATTTAAACAAAATAAAAATAAATGTGTTTGTTGCTGAGAAAGGACATTTAAACAAAATAAAAATAAATGTGTTTGTTGCTGAGAAAGGACATTTAAACAAAATAAAAATAAATGTGTTTGTTGCTGAGAAAGGACATTTAAACAAAATAAAAATAAATGTGTTTGTTGCTGAGAAAGAACATTTAAACAAAATAAAAATAAATGTGTTTGTTGCTGAGAAAGGACATTTAAACAAAATAAAAATAAATGTGTTTGTTGCTGAGAAAGGACATTTAAACAAAATAAAAATAAATGTGTTTGTTGCTGAGAAAGGACATTTAAACAAAATAAAAATAAATGTGTTTGTTGCTGAGAAAGGACATTTAAACAAAATAAAAATAAATGTGTTTGTTGCTGAGAAAGGACATTTAAACAAAATAAAAATAAATGTGTTTGTTGCTGAGAAAGGACATTTAAACAAAATAAAAATAAATGTTTGTAATTGTTGCTGAGAAAGGACAAGATAGGTACAAATGTATATAGTTACATGCAGGGTCAAAAGAGCAAAACAAATTCTTTAGATTCTAATGAAATAAATAAAATGTATAAATGGATCTTTTTTTGATTAAAAGACATTTAATTTGTGTCTCGCTCGTCCCCTACATACATTTTGTATGTACTATTTAACTAACATGTAACCTATTGCAAACAGTCATAACACTCTGAAAATCCAAAAAACATGAAAAGTGCATCTTTTTATTGACAATAATTTTTTTTCAACTACCGAACTTGCCCGAAAGCCAAATTTTCTATTTATTCAAACAAATTCTCTCATAATGTGCAACGGGCTTCGGTCAAGTGCCAAAGTGGATTAGCGCGAAGACTGTTAATGTTATTAAACAGAGGGAAAAAAACAATAAAATTGACAGATGTTCCCAGTCTAAATTATATTATTTAATTTATAATTATACAAAAAATGTATATTTTTATTATTGTATTCAATTACATTACTCCAGAATTGGAAGTGTACATGGTGTAGAAGAAAGCATTATATAAATCTTATACATCATTTGTGAAGGAAATATCTAAATTAACCATATTGTAAATGCAAAAGGATTGACCTGTTTGTCACTTCCTTTTCTGATCAAGAAATTTTAAGAAAGCCTTTTATTACTGAGCAGTTCTACAATTCACAGCTACACAATGTACAGTAGCATATTCTCTATAATGAGCTTAACACCTACCCTAAAATGTGTGTGAAACGGCCTTCAGCCTGTGGTTGATCCGAGTGACACTCTACTTCTGTACATAAAGGCTGGGTATCTTTGCTGTTTTTATATTATTTTGAGTATAGACAGACATAGAATTTTATTTCCCAGATGCTGGGTTATTAACAAGAAAACAAAATACCCAGTGGATCTGGATTCTGGATACATTCATATTTAACAATTGTTCAGTTATTTATATATTTTTTTAAAAACAATTACACCATAATTTCCATAAACAACACAAGAATGTGATCAAGTAAATGGCCATGTACACTGTTTTGTGTTTATGATTTTGTTTAAAAGTTTTATTTCCGTCTTGTTTATTGTTTGGAATGAAGACAGATTTCTTCACTTCCATGGCAAAGTTTTTTTGTGATTTTCATAATTTCTTGAGCAACCTCATGATCATGTAGCAGGGGCTTTAAAACATGAAATATAACTTTATTAAAAAAAATGCACCCCTATATCATTTGTAAGACATATATTTTTATATTTTGTATTTAAAAAATATGCACCCTATAATATATCATTTGAGACATGCACAATTACATACTAAAAAAATATGCACCCAGGCTACATTTGTACATATACTATATATATTATATAACTTTACTAAAAAAAATATGCACCCCTACATACTAGATATAACTTTACTAAAAAAAATTTATGCACCCTACATGCTATAGGTATAATTGTGGGGGTGCATATTCTTTAAATAAAGTTATATATATCCTAAAGTTGATATAGAGGTGCATATATATTTTTTTAATAAAGTTATATATATGGTGTCTTAAAGACAAGCCCATGTGGTCACAGAAGGAGTACGCAGATGTCGAACTGCTACAAAGTCCACCTAGACACAAAGCCTGGGCCTTTTAAATAGTCATTGTGGTCAAGAAGACATATCTAAATGTTATGTCCATCTCATTCAGAAAATAAGTTGGATGATATTGAATTTTATGAGTTTGTACAAAAGACTTGCTAATATTATTATTAATATATCTGATATTTCTTTGTATTTGTACGTAGCAAATGTGAAAGAAAATTTAATCATTTTTTCTAGGGTACTGGAGGAAATTTATAATCATGCTTCTTTCTTTAAGAAATTGTGAAAATGTCAGTTGCCCCCTCAGAAAAAATGTGTTTCTTACACCATTTTGATATTTGTGATAAAAGAGATCACACCACTGATATTGATCCATTTTTATTTGGAAAGAAATTTGACATTTCCATTTCACAGATGTATCAGGGTTTGAAGCTAAGGAAATATTTTAGGGGCCAAGTGGGCCCCCACCAAATTAATTTTGGTAGCCCACACAACTTGCTAGGGGCCCATCAGGCGCGCATAGCTCGCCTGACACCTCGCTTGCAAGGTGCCCTACGGGGGGGGGGGGGGGGGGTCCTCTGAAGGCCCCCGGAAGCCCTGGGATAAATGGTGTAAAATCCTGTATTCTGGCCATTTCCTGGCAGCAAAATTGGCCATTCAGAAACTATAATTTAATACAGAAGATAACAAATTTCCAAAACATTTTCCTCAAAATAAAATTATTTTACATGCACCAATACACTATGACTTCAGAAATTTATAGTTGAAGTCAAATTTCGGGGCGATTTAGAGCTTGACATATGGTGGGGATGTTTGTAGCTTGTACATCCTGTAGTAAATGAATTTTCATTTTTTTTGTTCTTTGCAATATGTATGTTGTGATATGTATCGACTTTAAATAAAACTTTATTTATTTATTTTATTTATTTATTAACAAACCATGCCGGTTTCACTTTCAGTATCAACTAACCACGGACAGTTTTGTTTCCATTCCTTTAAAAATTGTCTAGAGCGTTTGGACTTTTCGTAATCTCTAAAATATTGTGTTCTCTGTTCAGTTTGCCTTTTAAGAGGCCCAGAGTTCCGGAAAAAGCGTACTATAAAATTCCGTAATATGACTCAACAGAAAACGGCATGGTTTGTGCAATATAAAGACAACAGAGAAATCATCGTTGTTAAAAGAATTATTTGTTACCTAAATCCCTTTACAACAACAACTAAATTCTTTATTTCAATCCTTAAATGACGCAAAATTAATGCAAAAATTGATACGGAGGTGTTAAATAGAACAGCTGTAGATCTCCTTAACTGGAGATAAGATTCGCATACATCAAAATAAGCTGGTTCCCGGGCTACTACACTTCGTTACTTAGTTCATAAAGCGAAGCGTAATATAAGCGGATATCAGTTTAATATCAAAACAAAACATCGGGGCTTAAAATCGATCGATGGAAATGTCAATATTTTTCGGATTTCGATCTTGGTGAATAGGAATTATTATATATAGATTTACACTATTTTATGTTTTCTAATTTTCACTCGCCAAGTGGACGACTACGATGAGATTTTTAAGGGCCCACACTGAAATTTACTCGCAAATGGCGAGTGGGCGACCGCTAATTTCAAACCCTGTGTATTATGTCATGTCCACTATAATGCCCTAGATAATTTGAAAAAGGAAAAAGAATGTTTTGTATGAAACATCTTCAAGGACTACAAGATATATTTCAGTCTTAAAAGAAAATGTGGATATCTTTTTGAAACATTTAAAATTTGAGTTAAATTTTCATACAGATATTAATGTTTCAGTGAAGATATTTTGTTGTCTCACATGTTATAAGAGTTTTAACTCATTTTGTAGGTCAGATACAGGAGAGGAAGTTATGTTTCAATCTTTTCAGTACATAAATACATGTTTACATAGGTATAATTTTGATGATTCTGTTTCACAGGATAATGTAGACCTTTGAATGAATTCTTTATTTGCCAAAAGCACATACATGTTATAGCAACATGAATATATAAAATGAAAAAAAAACAGATAACAGAGAACAATATGACAAAGTTCATTGTATATAATATATAATTTCTAATCTTAATTTCCAAGCTGAATTCAAAGATCATTAAAACCTTGTTTACATTTGACACCAAATTTTTTTTTACCTTTATTCGCATCAATATAAGCAAGAGCTTATATATTTCATATAATATTGGAGGTTTTACAGATAAAATATGATACCAATATTTCAAAATTATATGGTGTCTATAAACATACAGAGGAAAATTACCAAGTTCACCATATAAAAAAAGGCAAAGGAAATAAGTGAATTTATTGCAGAATTATTTTTTGAATGGAAAGGTTATTTTGTTTCCATTCTGCCTTTGATTTCAAATCTGTGTGAAAGCTAGTCATTGTGTCTTTGTTTTAAAATCTATGTGTCAATGCTTTTTACAAGTCATTCTATCTTTGTTTTAAAATATTTGTGTATGAATTGTATCTATTCTTTGTGTGTTTTTTAAAATGTCATTCTAGTTATGCATTCCCTTATTTAAGTAAATGTAGTATTTATACCTGTATATAGGTCGACAGTTCAAGAGCTGTAGATTTTTTTATTTGAATTCTCTTGTAGTAAAAACTGTTACTGTTCACCTGTTAAAACTTACCTAAAGTTTCTTGCTTTATTTAACTAAATTAAAGGTAACAGAAAAATGAATGCTGATATAAAGTAATCATTTTTTTATGTTTTAAAAAAAAATATTTTGTGATATTTTAAAATTATAACCCATATGGAATATAATGAGATAACATCACATGACAAACTTAGAAACAAACACAAAGAAAGAGATAATTGATTTTGTTGCTGTTCTTCATCTTAAAAGAGGAAATTAAAATGTGATCATGGCTTGGATCATTGGTCAACCACATCATCAAATGGGGTCATGGCTTGGGCCTGTGGTCATCCTAATCTACTCACATTTGAATGTCTGGAATCCAGTTTGAGTTTGTATTTCTTGGTGTATGATTTCCTATGGTTTTTTTTAATTTGTATATTATTTTTTTATACTGGTTACCGGCCCTTTCTATCATTTTTCTTTTCAGTATGCTTTCTGAGACTGAACATTTTTTCTGAAATCACAATAACAATTATTTTTATCCATGTATTTCTGGCAAGGTGCACACATATGTAGAATCCTGCATTTACAAACACCAACTAAATCCATTATAGATTGGTTGCAATAAGACAAGAAAACTTACTACAGTCTACACTTAAAAAAGTATAATATGTATTATTCGCATACCACCACCCCCCTTTTTCTAAAAAAAAAAACCCAACAAAAAAAACTATCACACACACATAAAATCAAAATCAGTTGTTGAGGTCTTGTGCACAGGTGCATGCTTGTGGACAGGACACATCATCCCCCCTTTATACACCCTACCCCTCTTTTTCCATTTCCATGGCTTAGAAATAGGTATGTAAAACAGCAATAATATGACGTTTGCTGATTGCATCAGTCGATTGATATGTACAGTATATAAAACAGCAATAATATGCCGTTTTCTGATTGCATAAGTCGACTGATATGTATATAGAGATGCCGTTTTCTGATCAGTCGACTGAGAGATGTCGTTTTCTGATTGCATCAGTCGACTGATATGTATATAAAACAGCAATAATATGCCATTTTCTGATTGCATAAGTCGACTGATATGTATATAGAGATGCCGTTTTCTGATCAGTCGACTGAGAGATGCCTTTTTCTGATTTCATCAGTCGACTGATGCAATCAGAAAACGGCATCTCTATATACATATCAGTCGACTGTAGTCCGAGATTCCTCTGTCGTCCGACGACATTATATATTATTGCTAGAGCCGTCGAACGGAATCTCGGACTAAGTCGACTGATGCAATCAGAAAACGGCATCTATATACATAATGTGATGAAATTCATTTGGCTTACCTTTGTGATTTATTTAGACATCGATTTTTGAGTGTAAATCCCATTGAATCATTAGTTCCAAGTCGTTGTTACAGAAGCTATTTTCTACTTTCGGTTTTGATTGTTTACATCAGGTAATTATAAATAATTTCCGGGAATTTAGTGGTATATTCAAATCCGTAGCAGAAAGGTACTGAGCCGTTCTTGATGTGTAAATGAATGTAAGGGAAAATTGTTACTGTGAAATAAAACACGATTATTTTGGTTTTGGTTCGAGATTATCTGAGTATTTAAGGAGAGACACGACTGAAATCAAGAGACCGGAGACAAACGTTCAAAGAGTCAAAATCAGAAAACCTGATAGATAATTTCAATAGCGATTTCTGAAAAAGGAATAGCTATATACCTAAGGCTTTGGCTATTTCTGAATAAGGTGGTCATTTATTGTCCTGAGGTAATTGTTCAGAGACGACTGACGCCGTTGAATCACAGGCGCTCGTGGCACGGACCCCCCACTTTTTCTAACTTTCTGTTTACAAATTTATTTCAATAAAATTTCTTTATTTCTTTATTATTTCATCTCTTTTTCCTTATTTTAACGTTCGTGTCAATATTCATACAATCTTATGTTAACATCAAATTGCTAATGTGAACCCTATTAGATACTAATAATACACAAGGCATGCAACTCGGCAGGTTTAAAAATCGCACCCCTGCTCGCTTTGAGTACATTTATTGCACCTTATTTCCATTATGTCATTCAAACTAGGACATGTATCCATTCCTAAAAGACGCATCTTTTAGCCCCTGTTTTTGTTTTGTGTATACGATAGCTCAGTTCTCCAGAATTTTAAGATTTTCACACATTTATTGCCAAATTTTTTGTATAAGAACCCACGGCTGACGAAGTGACGTAACACTGCATTAACTTCAATGATAGGGTCAGAAAAGTTCCAAAAAGTTATCATCTAAGTGTTTGGAATGTTTCTGACCCTATCGTTGAAGTTAATGCAGTGGTACTTTTTGTGGTTTCAGAAAAAAAGATGAAAATGTGAAATTCCCATAGGGTCCAATGTTAAACTAAGTCGAGTCATGGCGGCCATCTTGAATTTCCGATTGGCAAACGATTCACAAGTTTAGTACAGGACCACCCAATGATCATTCCTGCAAAGTCACAATTCAATTGGCTTAGTGGTTTCTAACAAGAAGATTTTTAAAATTTCGACCAATCAGAACACATTATGGGCCCTGGCAGCCATGTTGAATTTCCGATCAGCGCCAATAACAAAAATCTTGTATATGACCATCCAATGAACATTTCTGCCAAGTTTGGTTCAAATCTGTTTTGTGGTTTCAGAAAAAAAGATGAAAATGTGAAATTCCCATAGGGTCCAATGTTAAACTAAGTCGAGTCATGGTGGCCATCTTGAATTTCCGATCGGCAAACGATTCACAAATTTAGTACAGGACCACCCAATGATCATTCCTGCAAAGTCACAATTCAATTGACTTAGTGGTTTCTGACAAGAAGATTTTTAAAATTTCAGCCAATGAGAACACATTATGGACCCTGGCAGCCATGTTGGATTTCAAATCAGCACCAAAAACACAAATCTGGTAGAGGACCATCCAGTGAACATTTCTGGCAAGTTTGGTTGAAATCTGTTCAGCGGTTTCAGAGAAGAAGATTTAAATGTGAAAAGGTAACGGACGGACGACGGACGCTTACCCATGACAAAAGCTCACATGGCCTATGGCCAGGTGAGCTAAAAAGGGGGGGGGTCCGTGCCACGAGCGCCTGTGGTTGGACCAGTGATACCTAGGCCCTGCATAAGGACCAAAATAACACAGGATACCATACTTACCTTTTCTTTTCTCAGTTGTTCCGTCTCCACACACACTCACACGCATCCATACCACTCATTTCCATTACACAATTTAACCCTCTCGATCCCTCCGGACCAGCGATACCTTGGACCTGAATAAGGGCCAGGGAATCACTGGATACCATATAGACAGACAGGACCGAGGGTTCCATAGGCTAGTTACTGCACTCGTACACATTTCATATACTGTGATTCATTTCACCTTCATGTAGGTAAACAAGGTTTATGTATTTCGTCCATTTCATTTAATATAGAAAGTATCATTGATAGGGTAAGTTTGGGCCACAGTTGAGCATTTTGAAGTCGGGGAATTCGGTATTAAGTCACTAGGAACTACCCGGTACCACTAAACAGAGTCCGGTGAAGTCCGGAGGCAAAATATTAGTTTATATGTATATTAAATGATGTATTCCTGTGGTATTGGTTGTTTTTGATATATTTCTTATAATTTCCAACAAAATAAAAGTCATACAACAATGTGATCAAGCGGAGTACTAACTGGGTCGTCCAGAAATTACCCGATTTGATCACAAAATTGTATGATCTCGAACAAGACCAGTCGGAATGTTAAGGGTGCTCTGCATGACACCGGCAAATACAGTTTAGCAGCTCAGGCTGCTATTCTTAAGGTTTCCCACCAAACCTGGACACAGCTGACTCCAGAACAGAGGTCAAGGAGACTTTTGAAGTTATTGAACTTCATACATAAACAGACGGACTGTCAGACATCAACAGACGGACACTTGACAATCCCTGCAGTTTCACGGGTTGCACAAAAACCCGGGCAGCGAAAACGCTTTAAAATCTGCAAAACCCAGTCAATAGACAGTAAAAAACCTAGGTTGACGTAAATTTTCTATTTGTAGTAACGAACCGTCTATGGCAATTTCTATTTTTAATAACTATTGAGCCTGTTGGAATTTCTATTTTTAGTAACTATCGAGCCTGCTGGAATTTCTATTTTTAGTAACTATTGAGTCTGTTGGAATTTCTATTTTTAGTAACTATTGAGTCTGCTGATTTTGAATTTTCTATTTTTATTAACTACTGTGTCTGTTAAATTTTTATTTTTAATAAATTTAATAAATTTCCCACATATGTAACTTTATGGACGTATTACTTACGGATTTAGTTGCTCACCTGCAAGACAGGGGAGTAGCAGACATTACCGAACTCCGAACAATCTTACAAAGGGAAAGTCAAAACTCATAAGTATAAAAACAGACAAAATCAGTCAACAACAGGAAAACTGTGAAAACCGCAATGACCCTGACTTGGTACAGGCATTTCTAAAGAAATGGTGGGTTGAAGTTACTCACCTGCAAGACAGGGGAGTTACAGACATTACAGACGATTACTAAACTATTTTTGTTAGTAGTTTTAATTAATAAATTCAATAAATTCTTAGTCCCTTAAAAAATTGGAATAAATAATATTTTTAATATGAAATATCTTTCAGGGGGGGCCACCCTCACATGTTCATGGCCTTGACGTGACGTGAGGGCTCTTCCATTATTTACATTAATTTGAAAATAATGGTTGTCTAACATGAACAAATCAATTCATTATTAATTAAAGACAATCTTCCTGAGACTTCAGCATTTCTGTGCTATTCCGGATTTGTTCCAAAATTAGTGTAGACATTGTTGTCATTCCTTAATTCCAACAACTACTGAACAATTTACACTTTACATCACTTTCATTTGACACAATTTTATTATATCAAATCAAATCAAAAAGTTTTATTTAAAGTCGGTACATTTTATAACAGTACAACATAAGCTCTCATATATCTGTTTTCTCTAATGTACACCAACAGAATAACTATAACCATTGATTTATATACAGAATACACATATTAAATCAACATAAATAGTACTGGACTCTGTTGTCCGCCATTTTGAATACCGGACTCTATTTACATATCATCTTGTATATAATCATCTTGTATATATGAATATTTCCACGTTACTTACTATTTTATTCAATCGTTGATAAAATGCCTATAGATAAACACATATTTACAATAATAATCAATCATTAAATATACAGAATACATGCTGTAAATCGACGATATTCCTACCGGACTCTATATCCGCCATTTTAAATCTATGAACGATTGCCGATCACCTTGTATATTTCAATATAAACCTATTATTTATTATGTTGGAAATTATAAGAAATATATCAAAAACAACCAATAAATACCACAGGAATACATCATTTAATATAACTAATATTTTTCCTCCGGACTCTACCGGACTTCTCCTGACTCTACCGGACTCTGTTTAGTTGTACCCGGAACTACCACACAATTTAGATAAGCAAGCAAAACCACAATTCGGCAGATCCAGGGAATAACCTTGGTACGGACTCTCGTGTACTGCAAGGTACAAAACCCCACTGGCGTGCAGAACGTGGGAGACCCCTTGCACGTTACAATATCAGTCGACTTATGCAATCAGAAAACTGCATATTATTGCCATTTTACATATTTCTAAGCCATGGAAATGGAAAAAACAAATTGAACCAGAGGCTCTCAAGAGCCTGTATCGTTCACCTGGTTATAAAAAAAAACCAATTGGTCCTATGTAAAAACTTTGTCCTGCAGTGGTAGTCATCTTGGAATTACGATCAACATAAAAAACACAAAGTTTGTAAAGGACCTTCCAATGATTGATGCACAATTTAGGTTCAATCAGTGCAATAGCTTCAGAGAAGAATATATTTCTGTATTTTCCCCTGTGTTAATACTATGACCTGTGGTGGCAGCCATCTTGGATTTCCGATCGGCATAAAAAACAGAAACTTTGTAGAGGACCTTCCAATGATCATTCCTGGGCAGTTTGGTTTCAACTGTCCAAGTGGTTTCAGAGAAGAAGTGTTTTGAAACATTTTTCCCATAGGGTCCAATGTTAAACTAAGTCCTGCCGTAGCCGCCATTTTGAATTTCATATCAGAACAAAAAACGTAAAGTTTGTAGAGGACCATCCAATGAACATTCATGTACAGTTTGGCTTTAATCATATTTGTAGTTTCTGAGTAGAAGGCATTTGAACATTTTCCCATAGGGTCCAATGTTAATCTATGTATTGCGGTGGTGGCCATCTTGAATTTTCGATCGGCATAAAAAAACAGAAACTTTGTAGAGGACCTTCCAATGATCATTCCTGGGCAGTTTGGTTTCAATTGTCCAAGTAGTTTCAGAGAAGAAGCGTTTTGAAACATTTTTCCCATAGGGTCCAATGTTAAACTAAGTCCTGCCGTAGCCGCCATTTTGAATTTCATATCGGAACAAAAAACGTAAAGTTTGTAGAGGACCATCCAATGAACATTCATGTACAGTTTGGCTTTAATAATATTTGTAGTTTCTGAGAAGAAGGCATTTGAACATTTTCCCATAGGGTCCAATGTTAATCTATGTATTGCGGTGGCAGCCATCTTGGATTTCCGATCGGCATAAAAAACAAAAAATTTGTAGAGGACCTTCCAATGATCATTCCTGGGCAGTTTGGTTTCAACTGTCCTAGTGGTTTCAGAGAAGAAGCGTTTTGAAACATTTTCCCCATAGGGTCCAATGTTAAACTAGGTCCTGCCGTAGCCGCCATTTTGAATTTCATATCGGAACAAAAAACCTTAAGATTGTAGAGGACCATCCAATGAACATTCATGTACAGTTTGGCTTTAATCATATTTGTAGTTTCTGAGAAGAAGGCATTTGAATATTTTCCCATAGGGTCCAATGTTAAACTATGTCCTACGGTGGCAGCCATCTTGGATTTCCGATCGGCATAAAAAACAGAAACTTTGTAGAGGACCTTCCAATGATCATTCCTGGGCAGTTTGGTTTCAACTGTCCAAGTGGTTTCAGAGAAGAAGCATTTTGAAACATTTTTCCCATAGGGTCCAATGTTAAACTAAGTCCTGCCGTAGCCGCCATTTTGAATTTCATATCGGAACAAAAAACCTTAAGATTGTAGAGGACCATCCAATGAACATTCATGTACAGTTTGGCTTTAATCATATTTGTAGTTTCTGAGAAGAAGGCATTTGAATATTTTCTCATAGGGTCCAATGTTAATCTATGTCCTGCGGTGGCGGCCATCTTGGATTTCTGATCGGCATAAAAAACAGAAACTTTGTAGAGGACCTTCCAATGATCATTCCTGGGCAGTTTGGTTTCAACTGTCCAAGTGGTTTCAGAGAAGAAGCATTTTGAAACATTATTCCCATAGGGTCCAATGTTAAACTAAGTCCTGCCGTAGCCGCCATTTTGAATTTCATATCGGAACAAAAAACCTTAGGATTGTAGAGGACCATCCAATGAACATTCATGTACAGTTTGGCTTTAATCATATTTGTAGTTTCTGAGAAGAAGGCATTTGAATATTTTCCCATAGGGTCCAATGTTAATCTATGTATTGCGGTGGCAACCATCTTGGATTTCCGATCGGCATAAAATACAGAAACTTTGTAGAGGACCTTCCAATGATCATTCCTGAGCAGTTTGGTTTCAACTGTCCTAGTGGTTTCAGAGAAGAAGCATTTTGAAACAGTTTTCCCATAGGGTCCAATGTTAAACTAAGTCCTGCCGTAGCCGCCATTTTGAATTTCATATTGGAACAAAAAACCTTAAGATTGTAGAGGACCATCCAATGAACATTCATGTACAGTTTGGCTTTAATCATATTTGTAGTTTCTGAGAAGAAGGCATTTGAATATTTTCCCATAGGGACCAATGTTAATCTATGTCCTGTGGTGGCGGCCATCTTGGATTTCCGATCGGCATAAAAAACAGAATCTTTGTAGAGGACCTTCCAATGATCATTCCTGGGCAGTTTGGTTTCAACTGTCCAAGTGGTTTCAGAGAAGAAGCATTTTGAAACATTTTTCCCATAGGGTCCAATGTTAAACTAAGTCCTGCCGTAGCCGCCATTTTGTATTTCATACCGAAACAAAAAACCTAAAGTTTGTAGAGGGCCATCTAATGAACATTCATGTACAGTTTGGCTTTAATCATATTTGTAGTTTCTGAGAAGAAGGCATTTGAATATTTTCCCATAGGGTCCAATGTTAATCTATGTCCTGCGGTGGCGGCCATCTTGGATTTCCGATCGGCATAAAAAAACAGAAACTTTGTAGAGGACCTTCCAATGATCATTCCTGGGCAGTTTGGTTTCAACTGTCCAAGTGGTTTCAGAGAAGAAGCATTTTGAAACATTTTTCCCATAGGGTCCAATGTTAAACTAGGGGGGGGGAGAGGTAGGGTGTAAAAAGGTTGGAAGAAACGAAAGTTGTCGGCCCAAGTGGCCCGAGAATATCAACTGACCAAGCGGACCGATCTTTGTTCTGTTTGACTGGCCCGACCGTAAATATAACGGCCACGGGCCAGTGGTTACGTCGAACCCTGTGAACGCATGTTTATTGTAGCCATTGGTGCGGAGATGGCAATCAAGCGCGCAATAAACAAAATAATTAGATTGACAATGTGAAAACGTAGGATCGAAAAATTATACAAAATTAATACATTGTTGTGTACTAGATATTCAATGAAAACTTATCCTAATCTATACGCAAATAAAATGGTATTATTTTTTTTCCCCAATATGAAATTGATTTTTTTTATCCATATTTCCAAGAGATTTTCTTTATGCTGGAACTAAATTAAATGAATTTATCCCAATATAAAATGTGCTTTGCTTTTAATTTACATATGCACATAAATGAGAATTTTTTTGGTCAAATATTTCAAATGAGATGAGAATAATTATTAGATACGATAACGTAACCCTCAGTCCATATTTGCTCCAGCGGGGCAAAAGCGGACTGAGGGTTACGTTATCGTTATCGTATCTAAATAATTATTTGTTCATTTTGCAACAAGAAATTTTCATTTTTAAATTGTAATGAGATTTTTTTTTTTATAAAGTTTGAAATTAGAAAATATTAATGAAATTTGCAGGAGAGAACCCCCCGTGTGAGAAGAAATCGATAATCAACGTGTGGATCAGTTTTGTTCTCAGTCGCTGATTGGTCAATTACGCAATTATGTCTCATCTCGTGGGTGAAATATATAGAATCTAACACCCGGGAGAGCACAAGATAGGGAAATCTCCGACACCCGAGGGTAAGATTTCAATCGTTCTCTTTACGAGGCTTGCCGAGTTAGAGAACGATTGTAATCTTACCCAAGGGTGTCGGAGATTTCCCTATCTTGTACTTTTTCCGGTGTTTGATTTTATTTCCCACTAAACACCTAATTGTTTTTGTTTACATTCCATCGAGCGTTTTCCCGCAATTTATTTTTCCATTGCTGAAGTAAATATTCGATTTATCCATATGCAACCGTATCTCGGCAGTATTTCAAATGTATTTCATCATAAAGTACAATGTATTTAATAAATATATTATCAATGTTACTACAACAGAGATAAATACCTGTAAAAAAATATTTGAATTTGGTCAAAGGGAGGTAATTTCTTTCTTTACGTTAGTTACTAACAAGGGAGAGCACTCTATTATTTACTCAAAGTAAACAAACATTGACTGGAAGAGAGCCTGAAAAAAGAATCAAACACCGTGAAAGGTGCACGTTAGCTAGCAGAATATAATACATAAATGAATTTAAAAATACTTATGTAGTAGAATCGTGGTTAATTGTTTATTTTAAAAAGGAAAAGCATGGAGACATTGGGGGGCAGTTGACATAAATTGTACAGCATGCATTTGCCGGTAAAACGCACGTTATCTTTTTTGTCTTGCACTAGTGCAAGATAAGAAAATCTCACATCGCTAAAAATAGGAACTGGTCTGTCTCAAAAGTGAGAAAAGAATTTCACGCTACTTTTCCCGTCATCAAGAACCCCTCATCTGGAATCTTGTCTCTTCTCCATCATTGCTTCAAAAACATTCCTTAACGGTGTGACTGACGTCATTGGACGTCGATTTGAGAAAGTGAAAAACGGCCATATATTTTGTTAAATTAGTGAGAAAAAGAATCAAACAAATTTTTAGTGGTTCGTTAGAGACTATATTTATAGACCTATATATACAATATAATATGAAACCGGCACGGCCTTGAATGCTCGCGCATCTGAAAATTATCTGGCAATTTCATCAAAAAGTGTCGAGATTTTTTGGGCCGAGATATATTAGGGACGACGTTTTTTAGGGCCGAATCTAGTCGCATTCAATCGAGCTGTCGTTCCTTTATTCGAGTTATCGTTCCTTACGAAATCTCAAAAGTTAACTTCCGCGTAGAAACAAAAATTCTTGTCAGTATGTCAGAAGAGATTTAATAAATTAAAAAATATCAATATAAGTAAAACAAGCTAACAAAATGACTTTTATTACACACGGGTTCCGGGTTTCAGTGGTATCGGACGTACGAGAGAGGGTACGAGACTTCAGGATCACATTTGCGCTTTATGTTAAGAAGATCTTCATTAGTTGAGTGTGTTAGTGTGTTACCCGGAAACCGGTGTTTACAAAACGTAGAATTTTTTTTTCTTCGACAATATGTTCAACCATGTTTGTTAAAAAATCCTAAGTACACATTTTATACCATAAAGAGCTCGCTTAAGCTCGCATACTACATTGTCGGTAAATATAAAATTTATTTGTACCAGCTTTAGAAACAGGCAGAATAGCGAGCCTTTGGCGAGCTTTTCAGGCCTGTTTCGCAGCGAGTACAAATGAATTTTATATTTAACGACAATGTACGTATTTTGTGTTTATCCTGCAATGTCAAAAAAGTCGGAAAACTTGTCAGATTTAGACAAAAAGGACAGAAACAAACGTCATTCTTCGCCTTTCATAAATGTTGTCAAGGGTGTCTTCTTCGTGGTCCGCGTTACATTACAGTTTCATACTTGTCTGCGCCCTCCGCTGTACAGGGTACCAGGAAAGTTTATTCGTATAGTACGAAAAGTTTATTCGTCTAGTACGAAAAAAGCAAAAATTTATTCGTATAGCATATTTGTACAGCAAATGTACTGATTGCAGGATAAAAATATGTATCGCTATTTTGTTTATTTTCCCTTTCATGTTTAAAATCGATATATTTCATATCATGTGGGCGCATGAGATGATTCCAATTATCGCTAATCGCTAAGCGTTGTCAAGGACGCACGTAGTATTATCTTGTTTTCTAATATGACGTTATAATGACGTCACATTACCAAATTCTTGATAATTAAGTGATTAACGATATAAAATAATATGAGACAGGCAACCTGTTTGAAGGACGAAGTCCTAAAATTTCAATGACACGATGATCCGTACATGTTAGCCTCACCGGACGCAATTACGAATAATTTCGATGATATTGACCTTGGCATTTGATAATAATTTATAAATTTGACCAAATTGATGAAGCTGATTGCATGTTCATATTTCAGATTAAACACCAATATTCCTTTTGAATCATAGCCCATATATTATTCAATGCATTGTTACGGGTTTTAACTTGGAACAGATTTTCATGACCCCGTTCTAGTCACTCTGTGACCTAGATCCGGACACAATTTCGAACGACATCATAATAACCTTTCTAGTGTAAATTATTTAATGACAACTGTTAAAATTGAAAGAGCATTCATTCATTCATTTACGTTCACATATCTCAGTCGGAGAGCAGACTCGATAATGGCGTCGTTTCAATTAATGTGTCACATACATTTTTTACCGGAATCGGACACGTTTTAGAATACATCGACCAAGTTTTGAAAATTCACTCGTTTTAATCGTTGCGAGCGTCAAATATAACCGAAGAAGCGAGAAAAACATAGAAAATTGTTTCTTTCATATAAATTTGAGGCCCGGTGCTTGAACTTCTTGTAACAAAGGAGTAATGCAGAAATTAAAACGACACGGAAATGGCGGAAGTTGTTTCAAAAAACACGAAAAATTAAAAATTAAAATATTTGCCGAAAGGGTGATGGAAAATCATATATATAGTTCCATAGATTTCTATATTAGTATTTCAAAGAAACATTTTCTGTAATCAAACATACAATAGAACTTTTTTCTGTCAGATGGATCGTGTCACATTTTGGTTGGATTCAAGGGAGGTAACTAGAATCGTCACATACTCCGTAATTTTTAACGTTCTATTTATAGAACGAGTGTAAGTAAATGCATGTTTTCTCAATAAAACAAATATTATTTTGTATTAAAAATGTTGAAATTAGTCAGAATAATTGTTTATTATCTATTAAATTGATCAAATATAATTTAACAGATGAGTCCAAATTTGAGATTTTATGGAACCACAACAGTATTAAGTAAGGAGCAATTATATTACTGTAAAAGTAATCCTGGTAAGCTGACTTTTCGGTGGAAATACATGTAAAGTTGTTCCATGAAGGTATAACAAAACAAGAATCAACTGTAATGGTCTACTAAATTTACTTGAGAAAAAAAAACAGTCATATTTTCATATCATATCGAATGGTAAATCTTGGAATATTAAAAATTACTTTCCACTGTTTTTTAACATATAAGGCTATTCAAACACGTCCACCGGTTTTATTGGTGGATTCACCATACAATTCATGTATAGCGCCTCCTAGCAACCCACCACGAGCATGTTGATGTCAATGTTCTTGATACAAGTGATACTATTTTCAATGTAAATGACCTTATAAAAGACAAATGAAAGAAAATGATGATAATGAAAAAAATAGAAAATTTTATCACATGCATAGTACATCCTCGTAATGACTCTTGAGCAGAACTCGTGTTAGCCAATATTTACTATTTTATAGATGTTTCTTTATAAAAAGGGGCGAGGGGTGTAATGTTTTTAACCTTTTTTTTTTTTAAACAAAAGCAGATCATACTGTACTAAGATCCATTATTTGATAACATTTGACAAAATAAAATTCACAAAAACTAAATTTAATTATTAAAAATAATAAAACATGTCAATAATAGGAGAAAACCAGATGGGGCTCTAATTTAAAATTCTAATTGAATATGCTGATGTCATTACCATAGAAAATTTGCATACACAAATGTATCAGAATTTAAAATTAACTTTATTCTTTCTAGAAGATTCTTTCCCTTAAATTAAATGGTCATTCTTTGACTGTATATACTTTTGTCACAAAAGCAACATTCTAGTTGGGGTTTGAAATTTCTATATTTCTTGTAGTGATCAATACAGAGAAAAAATTGATTAGATGTACATGCTTCGTTGTTATTCTGATCTAGCTAAATCTAAAAGCATGACTGGAATAAGTCAACATTAACTGATGTTGAATGGTCACCATTTTTTTCACACATGTTTATGTGTTGCAAAAAGCATACAAGTTTTTTACTACAGTCATTATTTTCTGCATTAGCTGCAGTATGGAGTGTAAATTCACATGGGTCAAATGACACATTACCATAGCTGTCAAAGTTTGCTGTTGTTAAATTTAAATCAATTGTTTCAAATGCACAGCTTGTATCTATGGCTGAATCATATTTTCTTTTGCTTGATGTTGCTTCTGTATCGTGGGACATTTCGAGTGATTTTCTAAATCAAGCCTCACACATTCTACAAATACAGTCATCATCTTTGAATGCATATGCATTTTTGACAAAAGTATAAAACAGTGGTTGAATTCGCCCCTGTGAGAGGTGCCAGTAGCACTTAGTCACATCTTCTCATTTACAGTTTATGCAAGGGCTTGGTGGACTGGCTTCATGCACCCTGCAGGGCTTTCAAAATTTTTCAAATGTACCAGCACTTCACTATTTACAGGCAGTACTTTTTCTTATAAATTGAACATTTTTCATGAATATCTTATACAGTATGTGGCCAAAAGTATTGCCACATGTAAAAAAAAATCCCTATATAATCAACCAAAACCATATTTTTTCAAAAAATTATTGTGAAGTCATTTCTGGATAGATTTTAACAAATTTTACACCAAAACATTCAGAATTGTCTATATTTTGACTGTTTATTTGCTCATTATGTTTATATGAGTGGTTTTTATTTGTACATAATTTAAATATAACAAATAAAAATTGACTTTGATTTTCCTATATATTTCAACTAAAAATAAATCCTAAAAATTAACAATCCTGTTTAAATTATCTACAAATAAAAACCACTCAGTCATATAAACACAATGAGCAAATAAACATGCTGTACAACATTCTTTGAAATTAGGAGGTACCAATTACCATTTTAAGTGGGTACCTGGTACCGTCCCTTACTAAAACTAAAAGACCTGCACCCGTTGACAGTTTGACTTTGGTGGCATATTTCAGAAAAGGGGGTGCATATAACCAAGTTCGGGTTGTAGTTGTGAACCCACGAGATTGACAGAATGGGATAAATGCATCGAATTTCTAGACAATTTGCATTGTACATCAAAACAGTGTGTTTTACCTCACATGCCTACCCTTATTCCATTGTTTACATGTGTAAATATTGATTGTATGAGCAAAATGGGAGGAGCAAATTGTTCAACCTTGACTCTGTTTGGGTGACGTTGGAATATGGACTATTTTTCTTAAACTGTTACGAGTGATGTAAATTCCCTTTTACCCGATGAAGTGATGATATCATTCTGTCCAAGGAACTAGTTTTTTAATTTTTCCCTCCACGGGAACTTTATTCTGTCAGATGCAAAAAGTGTAAACATACGCGACAAAAAAAAATTACGATTTTCCGAGGTAAAGAAAAAAACCGTTATTTTGACATTCATCGCAGACCGATTTTATACCAGACTGAAAATCATGACCATTAATAAATATAAATGTGATTTTTAATCATATTTCAATCATTTTCATTGGTTTAATAGAAGAAAAACGTAGTTTTCCAAGTACGTATAATTGTTTGGGTTTGTGAAGCGCCATCATATTTACGATTATCTCCCTTGGATTTTTAAATATTTCACGGACCGGAAAATTAGAATGTTTGCGAGTCTGCTCTTCAACTGTCTATTTGTATATAAAACACATGACATAAAAACCTTTCCTTTATTCATACCATAAATGTGTGCCAGTTTGCATTCGGAATTCCTTGGACTCTTCAATGAATAAGGTACATCACGGATTTTGACATTTTGGGATAGATCAAGGTAAGGAAAATGTATTATATTGACTGTTTTTGTTTCAATTTCAATGTGTTCTACATATGCATAGAACCAGGAGATCATATTCTTTCCAATTACAGGCATAAGATAACAAAATATGCGTACCTCAATGAATTTTAGCGATAGATTCCAAGTGCAATTGTCGATCGTTTTCTGTTTACAAATATGAAAACCCGTCGTCTGCAACATTCAACAACTGCGCATGAATAATTTTCTCCCAAAACACGAGTAATTTAGCGGGGTATCTATTTATAAAAGCATTTGTTTAATTCATGTTTTGAAGGAACAATTAAGGGACATACTTTTTATTTCGTTCGTAATTGCGTCCGGTGAGGCTATTATCTTTTATTTTGAATGAATTGTGTAGCCGATTTATTATGACGTTCATTTTACCTACGCCGCTCTTCCATCGGTAAACTGACGAGTTCTGTCCCCTGGCTCGTACAAGATTGAGACAGGCAATTGTCAGTCTATTCCATCGGGAGTTTCGTAGAAAGAGATTTTTTTATTAGAATTTTAATAAAAGTTTCGATTTTGCATAGAGTAAATGAATAAAGAATTGGGAATTTTTCATTGAAATAGATTTCTTTTGCGTTTCTAAATTATCAATTGATCTATTTTTTAAACTTCCGGTGAGCAGATTTTTAGCTATCAATATAGAAGGAAAAATCGGACAGCTTACCCAGTGTTCTCGCTAGCCCGTTTTAACAGGGCGCAGCGCCCGCCCTTGTCCGAGTGACGCCTAGTTCTAATAATAAAACCCTAAATGCTCGCTTACTCGCAAGGGTTATAACGGGATGCCATTACACGTAATGGAGCAGCCGCCGAGATTTTTTGCGCTCGCTTACAGAGTTTCTGACGCCTGCATTTATCAATAATAAGACATAACCTTTCCTTTTGTCCATTATTATAACAAGTTTTTATCACCTACCAGTATTTTAGAATGTAATTCCCACAAAATAAAAATCCATGTCTCTGAACATTTTGAATTTCGTCATTTCCGGCCTCACTATTTGGATGTCGATACCATATTTGCGATTTGAGGCGTGAATATTTACATCAGCGTGTAGCAAGAAATACCATATTTAGAAAAGCTCCGCCTTCCGTAGTTTCCGGTTATGGAAAACGATCAATAAATTTGAACAAGGTTGTTGCTACCTTTAAAAAGCATATATTTCTCAGCCAAACCGATTTAACAAGGACTGCGATCATCAGTAATAGTTATAATGAAATGTTTAAAGCGTAAATAATGAGTTTTTATGTTTCAACTGCAACTTTTATTTTGCTCCATTCGAATGGGGCCGCGTTGTAGCTCTGCCGAGACACAAGTTTGTCACAGGAGCTACATTATTGCAGCTAAGTGACGCCCTGCCCATTTTCTCTATTTGTAGCAGCGGCCTGCCCTTTGTGACTAGCGTGGATGTCTTTTTCCATACCTGTTACTAGTTCATAATAATAGATTTTTTCATATTAGATGCATCAAGTCACGATTAGCGTTATCTGTGTAAGACCGCCATTTTTTTTACAGGTAAGTTGTTCACGTGATGATTTATTATTGTTGTTTTGGTTTATTTGGGTTTATTTCTTATTTATATTAAATATTTAAAATTGCCTACTATAGAAAATACCGTTTTAATCTTTCAATTTTATAAATAAATAATCGTGATTTTGAAAATTATTGAATTCTGAAGTACTGGTTCCCAGCATATATTTCTGTCAACATTCGATTAACGCGCGGTAACAGATCAAGGTAAACACATGCTGATTGTGTGATTATGCTATTTATAGCTTTCGGTGATTGATTGAAGTTGAATTTTAACTTTTTGTCAGGAAATTTCATTCTTCTAATCATAATGACTAATTCTAATTACGATGACAATTAAGATAACAAAAGCTGTTGAAAGAAAGTAAAAAACTCGATCATTTAATATAATTTTTCTTTTTCTTAATAATTTCACCCACAAAGGACGGAAATATTTAAGGGATATTAAAGCTCGTTTTAACATATATTTTTTCAGCTCGTGACGAAGGTTGTTTCTTTTCAATTTAATTGTAAAAACAATCCAAAAATAAAGTGCCCTTTTTCAGCCAACGTTTATGCTTAAAAGTGCCCTTTTCAGAAGTAGCGCCCTGCCCTTTTGAAATCCTAGCTAGAACACTGTTACCGTTAGAAGGACTTCGTCCTTTATTAATTGTGTTTAAAAAAATGTCAGTATCTCAACAAAAATTATGTCATTATGAATACAAAATAGCGATAAAATAATTAAAGATGCTTTTAAAAACTCGAGTCCTCTCGTTTTAAAAAAACATCGTTAATCACTTAATATTGATCGAGCGATATATATTTTTAGGGATGTACTAAACTACGAAACGAAATCGAAACGCAACGAACGAAACGAAATATTACGAAACGCAACGAAATATACTAAAATGAGAAACGAAACGCAACGAAACGAAATATACTAAAATGCGAAACGAAACGCAACGAAACGGGATTTACTATAATGCGAAACGAAAGGAAATGAATACAACGAAACGAAACGAAATACACTAAAGTGCGAAACGCAATAGAACGAAACGGGATTTAGCGAAACGCCATGAAGTTTTCCCTATAATTATCATTCATCAGAAGCAAGGCAGTTCTCATTATTAATTAAATGTAATCTAATAGCTAATAGTCAAAGTGACAATACTCTGCCTTTGAATTTCTCTGATGGACATCGGTTACGGTTCCATCCTAATACCTGTAATTAACGGAGCAGCGAACATGTTTCAAGTACTATAGTATATACATTATCTGGCGTCAAAAGAAATTAAATATCTTAAGACACTGAGAATAATTTATTATGATGAAAACCCCGTCGCTTCACATGCAAACAAATAATGGGGTTTCCACAAACATGGGTATTGTCTATGTGGCCCCTGTCCAAAATAAAGCGGGCATACATTTCATGGTGAATATATCAGACCACGAAGTGCATTGTCATAATAATAAAAATAGTTATTAGTAATAATAGTTTTTTCGAAACCTTTTGTTTGATCAATTGACCAAAAGGAGCTTCTGTGCTAATACTGTAAAATTCAATGCTGATTTCACAAAAGGTACATCGTATTGATTTTATTGATTGATTTTGATTTTTGGTGTTTAACACCACTTTCAGCAGTATTTCAGCTATTTCATGGCGACCAGTTTTAGTGGTGGAAGAAGCCGGAGTACCCGGAGAGAACCACCGACCAAGGGCAAGCAACTGGTAAACTTTATCACTTGCGGCTGCGAGTCGAGTGCACCTTTTTTTGTAATTTACAAAGCCGGGCGCGAACCCACGCCGTATTAATGATAGGCTTGTATGAGTTGTTAGATAATCCAACTACCTAACTCATTGAGCCATCAAGGCCCTGGAATAGAGCTTAAAAATATTTTAAACTCTTGGAATAGAGTTTAAAATTGGATCCTTTTGAAATATGTTACAAAAGAATCACTGCATGGATTGAAACCAAACATGACAGAAATAGACCTTATACGGTCCTCATAACGTGTCCAACATGCATGTATTTATCAGCACCTTAGATATCCCCAAGCAGCGAGGTTGCACAGGGTGTATTGTATCTGGACTGTCCTCACTCCCTGCATACCAATACCAGTCCTGCTGTGTGTCCATCCATAACATTAATTATTGTGGATATCCTGGATGTTTCTCAACCAATCTTAATCAAATTTAGTAAACATATTCAGTATAATAGCAACAAACCCTATTCGAGTTTCAATGTCATAGGCTAAAGGTTAAGATCATGAATACATATTAAGTTATTCCTTATTTCATTCGATGGATTTCAAATAAACTTGGAGAATACATCAACAACTGAGAATGCAAGTAGCCTTTTAATTTTTAAATTCAGAGGTCAGGGACATGTTGACATTTTGTCTTTTCATATACCGGTATAGCCTAGCGGACACAACATAGCTTTTTTAATTGGTTTCGATCAAACATGGTTAGAACATTATCCATTTAGAGAGCAAGAAGTTTATCGTATTTTTAATGTCATAGGTCAAAATGCCAAGGTCCCCTTTATATTTTTAATTTCTTTTACAGCCTTGTTGACACAACAAAGCTTGTGTTTTTCAATGGATTTCAATCAAACTTGTAAATATTAATCGTTGACATTGTATGAATGTTTATTTTCAATGTCAATGGTAAAATGTCAAGGTCAAAGTGACATTTTGCGGTCCTTAGATAAACTTAAGTAGTTACATATATGTATATCGAATCAAGGGAGGTCATGAAAATCCGTGATTCTAATGATAATCAATTTCAAAATCCAGAGACAAGGACAAGGTCAAGATAGCAATGACAAAGACGAAATTCAACTCTCAAAAACTTGAAATTTACACAACAGAAACTAAAGAGTAATCAGCAACTCGGACTCTGCCAAATATGTGGAACTTAGACCAGATGCACCGGTTGGGTAAATGTTCTCTGTTTTTCATGAAACACCCACCACGTTGCTCGTGTCATAGTCCGGTAAGACGTTGCTCATGTCATAGTTCGGTAAGACGACAGAAAAAACTACGAGTTAATTAGGAAACTAATCAGTTCTAAATTGAAAAAAAAACTGCACTGTCCTTGCACCACAAAGTGGTCCTCTAAAATTCAAAATTGTTTCTTCGTAATTCGAAACCGACTAAACATTATAAAAAAAAATGCGAATGTAAAATAACAACAAACGAAGTTTTTTTTCTCGAGTTTTGAGAAGATATCGTTTCCGTACAGATGTTCTTTAAAAGATATTCTATTAAGATACCATCGTGACCCACCATTTCTTTAGAAATGCCTGTACCAAGTCAGGGTCATTACGGTTTTCACAGTTTTCCGGTTGTTGACTGATTTTGTCTGTTTATATAATTATGAGTTTTGACTTTCCCTTTGTAAGATTGTTCGGAGTTCGGAAATTTTGTTATTACCTTTATTTATTAACTGTGGTTTCATTTAATTTCGATAGGTACCAATTTTCCTGTTTATTCTATTAAATTATATTTATATTAAGGACTGATTAATACATATTATAGGTGAATTTTTCAAAAAAAATTCATTAAAGAATAAAAAAGTTTGCCATAGGACTTAATTGTAAAATTCTGTCATTTTGTCATGTAACAAACATGGGAGTAAGTACTACTGAAATGAACAGCAACATGTGGTCAGTATTGACAAACAGCAAGTCAGCTGATTTCATCATTAGCATGTTATATCAGATGTTGACATACTGACCATACCAAATATGGACAATATTCAAATTAGATTCACACCTGTTCAGGTAAAAATCAATAATGATGATACATTATTACATAACTGATTGTGGAGCATTTAAAATACATGCAAACTACCCATCCCTGTATGTGTATAGAGGTTAATAAAAGATAACAAAATTACCTGAAAATGTTGTATATTCTGACCAGTACATATCAGTAGTTGCAACCCACACTGTCATGATTTGATTTTGATTTTTGGTGTTTTAACGCCACTTTCAACAATATTTCAGCTATATCATGGCGACCAGTTTTAGTGGTGGAGGAAGCCGGAGTACCCGGAGAGAACCACCGACCATGGGCAAGCAACTGGTAAACTTTATCACTTGTGGTTGCGAGTCGAGTGCACCCTTTTTGTAATTTACAAATTTAAAAAACCATTGAGCCACCCGGGCTCCCCTCTGTCATGAAAAAAATGTTTATCTAATTTGCCTGTAAGAAATTAACGTTGTATATGAATTGTTTAATTTTTGGAAGAAAACAAGTATCAAATAAGAATATTATTTAATTTATATATTTATATAAATTATACTTTCACGAAATTAGCATTTATTTTATTTTGGTATCATTTTTTAAGTGTTAATTTAAAATTTGTTATACATCAGCATGAGTGAATAACAAGGGACATCTCCATATAAGGGTCTCATGTGACCAGCAGTTATTAATTGTTTACAAACAAATATCATATGATCAAATTGTTTATCAATTATTCAAAACATCTTGAATCTTTAACCTAATATGACATTCCCATGTGACTGAAATTAGCATAACAACAGACAGGAAAGAACAGGTAATGCTGTTCATTATAATGGTAGCCTCCTTTACTTACAATCTGATAAAATTAGTATTGGGCCCTATGGAGATTTTTTTTATTATTTAAATTATTTCTTTGACAATTTTTTCTCAGATATGTATTACATAATGTGTGCCTAAAATGTTAAAAAGAGCAATAGAAAGCAAATCCCTGATTTTTAAATAATTGTTTTCCCTATTTTCAGAGTCACCAAACAGACTATATTAACCAAAATGGTAGGCTATAATTGTTTTATCATTTTTCAATATTATTATTTAAATATTAAAATTTTGAAATTTTATGAAAACTGAAATTTTTGAAATCTTATAGAAATTTTGATTTTTTTTTTTAATTTTTGAAATTTTGAACTAATTTTTTTTTTTAATTTTAGAATTTTGAATTTTTTTTTTAATTTTGAAATTTTAATGAAAGCTTAGAATTGCTAAATCGTGTATAGCACGGATGTTTCTAAAAATAAATTTGTATATTGCATGGGTGTTACTATAATTAGTAACGTCCATGCTATACCACTTTTTATAGAACGTCATGTGACCCGTTTTCAGCCAATCAACGTTTCCAAATAATGTACAAAAATGATAATATGTTTTATATGATTTGACCAACGTGAACCTCTGATGATCGCTTTATAAAGGAACAAACACTGGGCAAAATTTCTTTATCAGGATTAAGAATAATTTTTAACTTTTCAAGGGAATCTAGTTGATTAAAGTCAGGATATTTTGTTTTCATAAAATCAATAAAGGAAGGTCTTATATTATTAGTAACTTTACAATCAAAGAAAAAGTGGAATTCGTCATCCAATGTTTTACAAAATTTACAATGTCTTTTATTTCGAGGAATATTTTTGTAAGTATGTATGTACGCATAAAACATTTTTCATGCATATAACTATTTATTATTAAATATAATATATAAAAATCCATTTTATGGTGTAATTTGCTTGGCCAAGAAATGATAGTAATTTGTTTATTGGAATTTCATGCATGATCGATCAGTCATCCGGTTGAGTAATGGGCGGCATGTCAAAGGGATATAAGAAAATCCTTCATAACTCCTAAATCGTTCAAAGAAATTCGTGAGGATAACTTCCGGTTTTGGTGGAGGAGAGTTCACGAAGACGCTTCGCAAGGTATGTACATGTAAAAAATGGAAATTTTCTTTTTTACTGCTCGAATATTGCAAAATCAGAGAATGCTATGCTGTGGCGAATGCTTTCACGATTAGAAACATGTATAGTTTATTCTTGTATATGAAGTGTAACTCTCGCAAAATCAATCGTCCCACGAAAAACATGACGAAAATTGTGACACTCTTACATTTCTAAGTTGTTCTTGACAAAGATACAAGTTAAATTTTCAATATTTTTTCATCATGTGAGTCTAAATGTAATCGGGGATAAATTCCGATTCGTCAGAAGTAAATTGAAGTCTAGATAAATCTGCAAACTGTAAATTTTCTCGTTTTCCTGCTTGAGGAGATCGGTTCTGATAGAGCACATTGCGAATGCATGAGGAGATTTGCTAGTTTTGGTACGACACATGTAATCCACTGTATAATCACAAATTGTGCATGTCTGTCTGGTAATAAATTCACGAACTGATGCCCTTCTTCCCGTCGGGTTTTTTAAAGTATAAAAGTAATATTTCATTGTTCATGGGCTGTCCACCTAGAAAGAAACATTTCATTTAAGGAATCAATTCATAATTGTAACTGCGGTTTCCCATGATTTAACTTGTCATTATTGATCATTTGTTGTTTGTGACAGCTTCCATTGTGTATAGGATACACAAGATTAACTTCCCTTACATTGGAAAACATTGAAAATGCACTGTAAGATAATTTTGTAACATAAATACGCATTTTTTCCTTTGATGTTTTTATGCAATAATCAACTTGAAAATAGTGAACTTTTACAAAGCATGGCCTAACATGAAGATCTTGATGTTATTCCATGATTTTGACGTCATAGGTCTGTTATTCCATGATTTTGACGTCATAGGATCTGTTATTCCATGATTTTGACGTCATTTCTGTTACAAACCATATATACCATGGATCTTACTCATGAACTTATTTAAACCAACTCATCCTTCGGATTCGTTGGTTTAAATATGTTAATTCGTAAGATCCATGGTATATATAATACATGTACTTATAATCAAGAATAATTAAACTTGTAACATAAATACGCATTTTTCCTTTGATGTTTTTATGCAATAATCAACTTAATAATAGTGAACTTTTACAAACCATGGTCTAACATGAAGATCTTGATGTTATTCCATGATTTTGACGTCATATGATCTGTTATTCCATGATTTTGACGTCATAGATCTGTCAAACATGTAATTTCTGTTACAAACCATATGGATCTTACTCATGAACTTATTTAAACCAACTCGTCCTTCGGATTCGTTGGTTTAAATAAGTTAATTCGTAAGATCCATGGTATATATAATACTTAATGTGAATCATATCTTTATAATTTCTAATACAAATGATACACTCTAAATTAAATATACAGTTGAGAATAATATTAATTTGTGGTTTGTTTTTCTATGATGTAGTGTGTTATGTGTACACACTTTACCGATTTTAAGGATATGTCCACAGTTTAATTGACATCTTGGGTTTAATTTATTCATGACTACTAGCACTAATTAAGTGAAAGTTTAGTTTACCTTAGACCTATGTATGTGCTGAAATCATGTAATATTATAACTTGTGTAGATCTGCGGTGAAGTTTCCGTCATCTTTAGTAAAAAGGTTGTGCCGAATAGATGTGGAAACCCGTTTGAAAGGATATAAATATTTTGAAATTGAAAGAGATTTTTTTAATAAACTTGGTGTCCCGATTGATGGAGATTTTAAATTTGGTGTACTGCTACTTGTTTTTGTTTGTTTCCTTGGCGGTGATACAGGCAATCTATATCGAAATGGTTTTTTGTAAAGAGTCAATGTCAGTCCCCTTTTCCTCTTTCCCTTGAATCCTGGCATCTCATGAAAGTGGACAGAGAATAGTTTATTTTGATTAGAGTATTTATCAGTTTTGTGTTTAAAAGTGTCAATTTATCAATTTTGCAGAAAACAATTAACAAAACTAGCAAATCTCCTCATGCATTCGCAATGTGCTCTATCAGAACCGATCTCCTCAAGCAGGAAAACGAGAAAATTGACAGTTTGTAGATTTATCTAGACTTCAATTTACTTCTGACGAATCGGAATTTATCCCCGATTACATTTAGACTCCCATGATGAAAAAATATTGAAAATTTAACTTGCATCTTTGTCAAGAACATCTTAGAAATGTAAGAGTGTCACAATTTTCGTCATGTTTTTCGTGGGACGATTGATTTTGCGAGAGTTACACTTCATATACAAGAATAAACTATACATGTTTCTAATCGTGAAAGCATTCGCCACAGCATAGCATTCTCTGATTTTGCAATATTCGAGCAGTTAAAAAAAAAATTTCCATTTTTTACATGTACATACCTTGCGAAGCGTCTTCGTGAACTCTCCTCCACCAAAACCGGAAGTTATCCTCACGAATTTCTTTGCAGAACCAACTGTTCTGCTTGTGCCGATTACCAGCCGTGATTAAGGAAACAATGTAAGTGTGTCGTCGAATTTAAAAATACAAAACACATTTATTACAGGGTGTTCAAACTTTCGGTTGTCAGCCGTAGTTGGAATTCAGTTTTCACATTTGCCAGAGAATAAAAGTTTAATGAAAAAATTTGCTATTTTATTCAATCTTTCTCAACATTTTCACATGAACAATTTAACAAAGTAACATGATTAAGACTGAAACAGTATAAAAATTAAAACAACAAATGAAATTGTATACCATTTATTACAAAATACAAGCTAAACATGATGAAGGTAAATGTCAATACGACACCCACCTTAACAATTATAGTAGAAACTTTTCGGTCGGACAAAAAATATTTCGGACAGACAAAACCAATTACAGACTGCTTTAGATCCTTGTTTTTTTTTATATATTTGCAGATATGATCTGCAAATATAAAAAAAAACAAGGACCTAAAGAGCTAGGGTTCCACAGCTACCCTCTAGTCTAGTCTAGAAAATAAAATAAACTGAAAATCAATCTACATTTTTTACATCTTGAGTCCTTATTTGATATGGTGCCCATGGATGTGTTACATGCCTGTCAATTTTTAGATATCATCCATTTGTGTTTAAAACATGATTTCTGACAAGTTAAGACCTTCATCTTTTCATTTTTAACCAAGAAAATATAAATAAAAGACACCAAAATAAAAACTTTCCTCTAAACTGTATTGTGGTAGCATTAGGTTTGGGACGAACAGGGACAGACTATTCTATGAATAATAAACAAGACAAAGATTTATGTTTGTTAAAATTGTGGTGTAAAGTGGAGTTTCAGCATCTAAAATCCTATCCATATCTTAAAAACTCAAAACAATAGCCAATAGGCTATATTTTTTATAATAAGGAAAAACAGTAAAATGGTTGGTTGAACAAGGACAGACTTTTTATGGCAAGATGACAAAACCAGATTTTGTTTCATATTCCTGGTTAGATCAATTGGTAGATTTCAAATATTGGAAATGAAATTTCAATTTGCTAAATGATAGGAACAAGCTTACAAGTTTCAAAAAAGAAAATAAATTTCAGGTTTTGGTGTTGGGCGAACAGTAGACAGACATGAACTTTGCTGGGACAAACAAAAGACAGACACCTCCTGTGCAGACAGAATTATATGTTATCTGACAAATGTCAAAATGATGAACTTGCATTCCATTTCATTTAACCTTTCTTTTAAGTTATAAGCAATAAACCTCTGCCAATTTTGTAATTTACTGTCCCTTTGTGCGTCTGAACTGAATGTTTCTGTCCAAATTTGTCAGACCACGATGTAAAGGTACGCAAATTTATTGTTATTTCGTGACATTACAAAACAACACTTCTCGTTTGAAAAACCTAAGAATATAGCCTTCTGTTTAACAGTCAAGGAGTGTCACACAAACAATACAACTTGAATTAGTGTGAATGATTTCTCATTTCATGCAGTTCGCTTGTAACTTGAGTTCGCCACAGACATTTAGAAATTACCAAGACAAACAGCAGACACACCGTCCCTTCAGACGCCATGACAGATTTAAGTCTGATTTTCGGCAGTCAAGTGCCCGGATTACCGCAAAACCATGATGTAGTAAAAGCTCGATGTCGTAAACGGTATGCAAACTTCAGAAGGGCAAATAATATGACACAATTGTCGCTCATAACATGCGGACAGAAATTAACATTCCTGTGCTTTCGCCAAGTTTTAATACTATGTATGTTATGTACAGATTTAATTGCAATAATTTCACAGCGTACAGTTATCTTTTTTTCCCAGATATGATCATGCCTGTTTTTGTACCATCACTTGTAGTTTAACGAATTCCAATTTAGTCAAGCTCTCTTGTTGGACAGATATAGTTACGTCCGACACTCCAACTTTTAATTTATAATTAAACCTTAAATTCTTACTGCCCCTCCAGAATCAAATCATTTGTCCTTCAATATAAACACTTGAATATCATCTCTCAATTATATTCAAATTTGATCCAAGCGAATTCTTTATGAGACTCTCACACTCCAGACAATTCTCCTGCTAGAATCATGTAACAAAATGGAGGCAAATCCAGATAATTTTAGGAATGAAAAGGCATATTTTCAGTCTTCGAAATTAGGCAGTAGTCCGAAACCCGTGGCGTGTAAAATTGTACACGGGCATATAAAATGAGCAGTTCCACAAGTCAGACAGGCCTGTGAAAAAAAAGTCATATAGTTTCAAAAGTTTATTTCATAAGATATTGTGTGTAGATATTTAGTTTATTGTTCTCCGTTTTCAGTTGCTGCCGAGTCAATGCAAAACATGGGTAGGTAAACAAGTCCTTTTAAGAATTTCTGATATTCGAAATGGATTTAGGTGTGTCTGTGTTTTGCAATTTGATTGGTTGATATTTTTACCATCATGTAGATTTTAAAAAAGGACGAGAAGCAGGGCTCACGTTTCCGGGGTGACGTCACTTCCTCTAACAACAACGAGTCGGCCATCTTTAGGCGGTGAAAATCAAATTTAAAATGGCGAATGTTTCACCGCCTCAATGACAAGGGAGATAATTCGTTGACCGAAATACCCGGATGCCCGGAAAAGAGAATGCTGCCCGCATATTTTTGCCACGTGCCATTTATGAAAATATCGACATCGTGTTTATTGAATTCTATGGTATTCATTAAGTATTTTGAAAGTGACTTTCTTGAAAAGTAATCCATTTCGGTTTAAAGAAACTTTAATTTCGTTCAATATCAAATAAAAATGGCACCACGAGAAAGGGGGCGCAATCAGACACTGTGCTACGGGAAATGATGATCGAAGCTACTTTCAACCAAACAAACTGTTGATTAATTTTGTTCTCAATCCTGTGACATAAAATCTGAGTTCTCATATATATTATGTTCATATTTGAGAAGGTTGGTCATTCAAAATTCGTTGAAATGCACGGAGAAACTTCAGATTTTTTTCGATCCGCTTCCAAATCCGATCGGTATTTTTTATTAATTGCGATCTATTTATAGAACTGTTGCTGACAAACCTGTGTTTATGTTAATACCTCTGCAATTAGAAAATAGACTTTGAACTACAGTAGTTTTGTTCCATTGTTGCACTCTGATTTGAGGTCTGACAAATAATAATTACAATCTTTACTTGATTCAGTTTACGACTGTTAGTGTCAATATACGTTCATATTTGCATTCCCTAGCTATCTATATATAGTTGGACCATTGAGCAAATTGGCATATACATATTTCTTCTGCTGACTTTTGCATTTTGTGTGGTATTAATTCAAAGAATAGTGATATTTAAAAAAAAAAGGGGGTACGTATTAAAAATTATCACCAGATTATATGTCACACGCAATGATGACACCACAAGTTTTTGTTATAAGTCTTATAACAATATTGGTTGTGATGATGATGATGAGGAGGAGGTGGACAGTGATGATATGGAATATACTGAGGATGCTATTGACAAAATGATTTTAGAATTTTCAGGAGATTAATATAGACATGAATCCAAAATAAAGTGTCTTTTTGGTTTTTTTACTTGCATTCTGGTCTTACCTAATGGCTAATGCATAATTGACATGTCCACATAATATTTGGTACATCATCATGTTTTGAGTTTTGGTGGTTTAATTATTTTATGGTCATTAATGTAGTTTTCAAATTCGGGCCTGTAGAATTGATGGTGGGCCTGTAAATATTTGAACTTACAGGCCCGGTGGGCTTGTAAGGTAAAAAGTTAAGCGTGAAGACTGTATTTTAAATGTGACCCTAGTCAAATTTTTTGTCAGAAATGTTTATTCTATCGAACAACAGTATACTTTTGACATTTCAATTAAAATCCTGGTAATTTTTTTTACTAATAATAATTTTATATTACATTTTGCTTCCAAGTACCAAAATGGGCACTTGATCAAATATTGACTCATCTACATCATCACGACACAATGAAAAACAGCTGAAATCACATCAACCCCCTCTCAAGGTCCATTTTTTTTATTCTGTTTTGACTGTGTCATGCAACTTTCAGAGAGAAAAAAATCCGAGGAAAATAGGCGAAATCAGTTAAACAAGGACGTAGATATATACGTGCTTGGGTTAAATAACTGAAAAAAAATCATCCTTGTTACGGCTTGTAAAACATTTAAAAAATATATAACTAATCGATAATTTAACAAAATGTCAAATGCAAATCGGTCACATAAAACATGCATCATACACATACTGATTTTATGTTAACATTCATAGAAAAATATCTTGTATTTAACTTACAAATTATGTATTCATCTGTAAAACATCTTTTGATTTTAAAAGGCAGTCACAACTTTTTAACATTTTTACAGCCGATTTAATGTTAACCACATTTTCGGATTAAAATAGAACATAATTTTAAAAGAAAATCACACTCTAAACCTCAATTTGTATTTATAGTAGATTTTAAATGAAACATAGTATTACGAAATGCATAATTTATACTTTTCTTGCATAAATTCGAAAATAAAAATTACACAAGGGAAGTAATCGTACGTGGAACAAAGATGATGATGACTTCTAATTCCCACTTGGTTTTTATTTGTTTTTCAGTAATTGTAGGTTTAATACCTGCTGTAGATGTTAACAAGGCTCCTGCAATTGGTAATCCATTCTTAATTCACGCAGAGTTTCATTTCAAGCAGTTTACACGTTTAAATTTTGGACACCGGCTGGCTCAATGAAATAATGGGGACTGTCTCAAAGCTTCAAAATGTCCTGTATGTGCTATTTAAAGCACGATATCGATAAATTTGTCATATTATTACGGGTCTTTAACATCCTGATTATATCCATGATCTCATAGAAGGTTGATGCCATTATATAAGTTGCAAAGGATTAAATAGAAGTTAAGTTTGACCTCTTCATAGCCATACATGTACAAAAAAGGTATGGCCATGGCCATATCCACATGTGACCGTAAATCGGTCAGTAAACACAATTCCTTATGATTCTCATTCAAATTGGTATTTATCTCAAAGATAAATGCCATGTTTATTGGGCACTTAAGCCAAATAAAATGCCAGAACATCGTTTAATTCGATGAAGAAATGTCAGCTCGTTGACCTTTTTTGTTTGCATAAATTTTGTAATGGCACACAAGTCACGCTACCTAAAATCGGTTAACCATAAAATAGTCATGTGGAACACCAATAGGCCAAGGAGATTGTATTTTACAATATTTTTTTAATTTGCTTTTTCCATATTTCCCCATTTTTTCATTAAATTGTGTTTGCTGTCACTTGTTTTCAGCAGAAAATTTCTGTTTTCATTTCCATGTACAGAATTTGTATTAAATCATATTTATTACACACAATTTCCCGCTAAAAATCTGAAAATTGTCTTAAGGAATTACTGAATTTCAAAACGAAAACAATGCGATTGTCGTTGCCTTATAGAGTTGTAAATATAGGTCAAGATGCAAACAAACCCAGGATATGCAAATTATCCACTACGGACTGTTTTTTTCTGGAAATATTTGACTTTGATTATTGCAAAATGTAAGTCAAAATGGTAGTAGTAAAATGGCACCATTTTAGCACCAAAACATATAGATGTTTTTTCTTATCTGTTTAAATCTCAAATGACGTCATCGACATCTGAACTCACGTGACAGTGCATTCCAAAATGGTGACCGATTTTAACGGACGAGAGATATGTTACAGGCAATCTCTAACGAATGCCTGAAAGTTTTAGGCATTCTGTAGAATGACTGGCATTTTTAGGCATTTTTTAAATTGCCTGAAATTTGTAGTCATTCTATTGAATGCCTGAAAAAAAAGTTGTAAATTCAATAAATTGCCTAAAAGTATTTTGACACATGAAATTTTATGAACAAAAACTGTTTATTTATCAAAAGTGGAAAAATATAAATTATGCAAACAAAAAGTAAGAGATCAGGTTTGATATTAAATTCCACACAAATTTGCAAATGATTTTTTTTAATTTAGTTCTTTTTTTACTTGTTCATGCAGGTAATGTTTGGATGACAATGGCTATTAGTCTATTACACATCAGTCCATTTTTTCTACACAAACAGCTTTTCGTGTTGCATCTGGACGTTCCACTAGCACTACAACCACACTTTGTAAAACCTTGGCCATCACATATTGAGGCATCACTACATTGTGTAACTGCTTGTCTCAGAGAAATTTCCGTTTCAAGTTGAACAGTGTCCTTAGCTAAAAAGTTATTATCGGAAAGTTCAAATTGGTTTCTGGTATAAAGCCCACGTAATACACCTGACTTTGTTCCAAGTTTATAGCCATGCTCCTCCCTGCTCAAGACTACAGCCAGCAAATTACGTGGATCACCCTTCCTGCGGTCAACCATAGGGATGGGGATAAGAATATTTTTTCCGACTTCAACCTCGGTTAGAATTCTTTCGGACAGATTTCTCATTCTGTTGGCCTGCCTTGTCATAGATTCGGAAGCATTTCGTCTCTCCTCGGAAATAACTTCCTCATTGGAACACAAATGACATACCACCAAATCAGCATTGGCCTTTGAACACATTTCATGTACAGATTTTGAACACATTGAACATTTTACTTTGACAAAACATGATTTTTCACATACTGTGCAAATTTCAATTTCAAGCCCGTCATCTTGAGTGTCTGGTTGATCTAAATGACCAGGAGCCCTTAAATCATTTCCCTCCTCTTCAGCACGATTAAGGTGTTCCACTAAATCTTCCTCGGATTCCAACGAGCAAAGAAGTCCATGTGGCAGAGAAGATGTTGACAGTCCAATTTTTGCATGACAGCCAAACATTGCTTTGTATGGTGATCTATTTATTCCAGAGTGATGGCTGTTGTTCTTTTCAAACTGTACAAATTTTAGGCCAATACTCCACTTTTTATTAGCTCACCTGACCCTATTGTCACCACTGTCCGTCGTCTGTCATCCGTCCGTCCGTTAACTTTTCACATTTTAATCAACTCCTCTGAAACCACTGGGCCAATTTGAACCAAACTTTGGTGGAATGGTCCTTGGATGGTCCCCTTCCAAATTGTTGTCCGGTGATCCTGACTTCCAACCAAATTTTAACTGCAGCTACATGGCAAGGAGTAGTTTAACATATATTCCGGGTTTTTCTGTGAAATTTTTCTTTCAGCCGATATATACCGATTATGCAAATTAGGCATATTTTGATAAAAGATCACATTTAAATCTTCTCCTCTGAAACCGCTGAACCAAATTAAACCAAACCTGGCAGGGATGGTCCCTGGGTGGGTCCCTTTTAAAATTGTGTCCGACAGCCCCGCCCTCCATTCAGGATGGCTGCTGTTACTAAAAATATAAATTTCTTCAATTGTCCATTGCTGCTTTAGTATAAGTCAAAATGAGCTCAAATTTTAACTGCAGCTACATGGTAAGGAGTAGTTTAACATATATTCCGGGTTTTTCTGTGTAATTTTTCTTTCAGCCGATCTATACCGATTATGCAAATTAGGCATATTTTGATAAAAGATCACATTTAAATCTTCTCCTCTGAAACCGCTGAACCAAATTAAACCAAACCTGGCAGGGATGGTCCCTAGGTGGGTCCCTTTCAAATTTGTGTCCGACAGCCCCGCCCTTCATTCAAGATGGCTGCTGTTACTAAAAATAGAAATTTCTTCAATTGTCCATTGTTGCTTTAGTATAAGTCAAAATGAGCTCAAATTATACCTGCAGCTGCATGGCAAGGAGTAGTTTAACATATATTCGGTTTTTTTCTGTGAAATATTTTTTTCAGTCGATTTATACCGATTATGCAAATTAGGCATATTTTGATAAAAGATCACATTTAAATCTTCTCCTCTGAAACCGCTAAACCAAATTAAAACAAATTTGGCTGGAATGGTCCTTGGGTGGTCCCCTTTCAATATTGTGTCTGACAGCTCCACCCTCCATTCAAAATGGCTGCTGTTACTAAAAATAGAAATGTCTTCAAATGTCCATTGCTGCTTTAGTATAAGTCAAAATTTTAACTGCAGCTACATGGCAATGAGTAGTTTAGCATATATTGTGGGTTTTTCTGTGAGATTTTATCAGCCAGTTTATTCCGTTTAGGAATATTATGAGATAAAAATCACATCAAAATCTTTTGCTCAGAAATTTGAGTTGAAATGATCTTTGGGTGGCCCACTTTCAAAATTATGTGTGACACTCCCATTTTCTATCAACTTTAGATGTCAAATTGAAAACCAGGTGAGCGATTACAGGCTCCTGGGAGCCTCTAGTTGTTATTTTCACGCATCCAGATTATAAGCATATCTTTTATATCAGCGTTACCCCTTTTTGTATTACGTTAAATCTGAAAAAAGAAATATGTTTTTTTCAATTGAATATCTTTATATGTCCCTTATAAAGCTCACACAGTTTTAAAACTTAAAGAAAAAAAAAACATTTACTGTTGTAGAACTCGACTCTTGCTGAGCATCTTTGGAAGTTTCATTTTGCTCTCGTTTATATGGTTGAAAAGTTATAAGAAAATACAGTTATTATTGTCAAATTGTTCAATGAATGGAAGACAGACGCGGACTAATTAACCAAGGACGTCGATTGGTAAAAAACAGCTCAAATGTCATGGGACCTTAAAACCATGTATTTGGCCATTTGCAGAATTTAAATTAACTGCAATCTTGGTACTTTGTTAGTTTATTACCACTGGGTCGAAGCCACTGTCTGGTGGACTGTTAGTCAACAGCCCCCGAGGGTATTCACCACCCCAGTATCCAAGTACTTCGGCACGAAAAACGGATATTATTTTGAAAATTGACAATATCTAAAATTTTCGAAATTTATAAAACTAAAGAGTACATGTATCTCCCTCGTGCAAAGCTCTGTCCTTAGCTGGTTTTGGCATTACTGTTTAAGCCCTTCAGGTTATTTGTTCTCAATCAGTCATTGTTCTTTCAGTTTTTGATCTTCCAAATCTTTTGACTTTATCGGCACAGATGAGACATAAATTGTTGAAATGACCATTTGCAGAATTTAAATTAACTGCAATCTCGGTCCTTTGTTAGTTTGCTTACCTTTGAATATAGTAGTAATCCACTTTGTTTTCTTTTTCTCCAGTCTTTATATTGTTTAGAATATTGTAGTATTTATCTCTTTTGTCCATATGGTTGTTTTTGGATTAGACCCCAAAGTCTCACAAAGCTTATTAGTAAATGTTTGCTCATTGGAGAGCACACTGCATTCTTCTGCCATGACAATTTTTACAGAATGATAGAATTAATTCAGTTTTGAGTGAAGACAAACTCACCCTAAGATAATGTTGACAACAATTTTAACCTGTTCAATTAATTATACATAAATAAAGCCTAGGGGTATTTTCATATATATGTAAAAACATGATAATCTCCTTCTTCATGATTAAGAATGAGCGAAGCGAGTACTTATTCATGAAGGAGGGGATTATCATTTTCTTACAATCTTTCTTATAAACATTCAATATGATATAATGTATTGGACAAAACTGTGAATTTCTTTTATTTGAATTAAAGTATTAGTAATAACATTCAGGCAATTTATTGAAAATAGCTATAAAAAAAATGTCAGGCATTCTATAGAATGACTACCTAGATATTTTTAGGCATTCAATAGAATTCCTATTGATGTTAGGCATTCTATAGATTGCCTAAAATTACAGTCATTCTACAGAATGCCTGATTCTTTAAATCGCCTGTAACATACATGTATATACAGTTGGACATGTCTAATTTACTTGTAAAAAAAAAATGCATTGTCCCCTATGGAATTCAATCCCAGGACCTCTTGCATTGTAAGTCACCGCTCTACCAACTGAGCTAAAAGACATCTCCACTTAGCAGTTAGCAGAGGTGGTTATGAACCTACTATGGTTCCTACATTGTATGTCTATGACTTTACATGTAGGTAGTGGAGCATTACCGTTGATCACTAATCAATCGTATGAAACTAGTTAGCATACTAGTTTGGAGTGTGGTAGATAATGGGGTTGATCCTTGGTGAGATCAAACCAAAGACTAAAATTAGTATTTGCTGCTTCTCTGTAATGAGTCATGAGTAAATACTGGTTGAATCAGAGTCTGGATAATCATTAATGTGTCAGAGTGAATCAACATGAGTATCCAAGGTCTGTTGTCTCAGTGGGTAGCTCTTTAAAAATTCAACTTGGCATTTTGGTATTGTACAAAGCAGACATCGATCATTATCATCATCTCGTCGAAATTTGACTTGTTTTTGTCATGATAATCTTTTGTAGCTGAAAACGTGTTTAATTCAAGTGAATAAATAGTGAGCGAGTCATTATTGTTCATCATTTTCAGGAAATTATTTGGGGTTATATACCGTTAAGCCAAGTTGGATGTTTATCTAAAGCATTATCGGTAATACAAATCTATGTATAAAAAGTTCCACCAATTAGATCTAGATCTAGAGTAATAAGGACTTTCTACAAAAAAAAAATTAACATTTTCAAACTGATGACATTTTCTATGCATGATATTTAATACAGCATTTAACACTTTTAAACTGTCATTGTTTACAAAATGCAACCATTTCTTTCTTTCTTTGTAAAATTGTTTTGTCCCAAATCAACCGATCAGAGTTATAACTTATATATTCTGGTAAATTATGCTTAAAAAACTTATCTTTTGTATTGTTTCCCAATTTATAACATGGTTGATTGAATTAGGAAATTTTTAATTATTGCAACAACTTTTTCTGTCGGATAAAAAAAAAACAGGGACACTAGCAACATTACTATTGAAATAAAGAGGTTTCTTAATTTTAACAATTGTTTGCAAATATTATTCAAATCAAAATTACAATATTGCATACATGTAATTGGTTCTCCACCATGTTACATGTACAGGTACCTTAGTAGGTCCGCAATTAGTCGCTTACCAATTGATCTAATTAAAATAGAATAAAAACCAGATAACTCTACAACCATTTTCTATTCTAAAGCTATATATTTTATACACTTTCACTACCGTTAAATGTACAAGAACGAATATATACAGTATATAGACCAATCATGTTTCTCTAATTTATTCAAATGCATGCATTATCCATATTCAAGAGATTGGAAGGTGGGTCCAAGCCATATGGGTCATGATGGTAATCAGCAGCCAATACCCACTATTCTGATTTCAACACAATGATAAAGACATGTGCACAGTATGAATGGATTCAAACTTTAGAGAAATTGACCGAAAAGCACTGTAATTGGAACCTCATTGACCTTTAGTACAGTACATTTGTACATGTATATACAGTACTGTAGTCTGTACTTAGCAAAAAAAAAATTCCAGGTTATTGTTTCAACATTTTAATTTTGTAACACATTTTACAGGTATAATTGGAGCAGGTATAGGGGGTGCATCTACTGCCTATTTTATGAGAGAACTGTTCGGTGATGAAGCTAAGATAGACCTTTATGAGAGGTACAATGTTGGTGGTAGATTGGCGACCATTACAATTGATAACTGGGAGTATGAAGTGGGTGGAGCCATCATACACCCTAAAAACACCTATATGGTCAACTTTACACATATTTTAGGTGAGTTACAAGAACTGTAATTTCACCTTCTTGAATTGGATATTTTTGTATTTAATCTCTATCAACATGATCACCAAATTTTTCAAAATAATTGATAAATTTCAAGAATTAACACAATTGTTAGTCTCCAGACTACCCGTGCAATCAGTGCCTATCACCACTAAAGTTGTGAGTTCGAACCCCGTTCATGGCGAGGTGTACTCGATACAACATTATGTAATAATGTTTGCCAGTGACTTGCGACAGGTCGGTGGTTCTCTCCAGTTCTCCGGTTCCTCCACAAATAAAACTGACCGCCACAATATAACTGAAATATTGTTAAACACCATAAACCTAAAATCAAACTATGTTTACATCTTGTAAGTCACATCATGGTTAAATGTCTAAAGGGAGCAAGTGTTTCTCTCATTTTGATAAGGATATAGAAAGAGTTTGACCAGCATTGCTTTTGCACTTTATGGAAAGAAAGTTTAAACAGTGATGGTCATCAATTCCACCAATATCAAAAAGACCACATGCCGGTACTATCACAAAAATGAACATCAACATAAACATGAACAGTACAAATGGATATTTACAAAAATACATGTACGGTATAACAAAATGAAATATCAAACACTGAAATATTGCACAGTGAAATCCATCTAATCTGAACCTTGAAAATTTATTGGTGTTTAACACCAACTTCAGCAGTATTTCAGCTATATTCGTGGCATTCAAACCTTGAAAAAACTGGAATACTGTATAAAGCAAACTTTAAACAAAGTCCCAATGTAGGAAATTTTGATTAATTTAGCCTGTATAACATGAACACCTGCCTATTCCGAACAGAAATTTTGATCTCAAGGAGGTTTGGTTTAGACATACTTCACTGTACATGTTAAATGTATGACAGAGAGAAGATTATGAAACACCTCTTGACTTACTGATGTATTTTTTAGGATTAGAGAAAGAGATCTCATCTGGCAATTCGTTAGGTATATGGGATGGAGAAAATATGCTAATTAAGACCAGTGGTTATAAATATTTTGGCATGACACAGTTACTATGGAGATATGGGATGGACATTTATAACATACAAAACTGGATAAATTCAAACCTGATGAATGATTTTATGAAGTAAGGAATCTGAAATAGTCTAGTTTTATTTATTGCCAATGATCTGTATACCTGTAATGTTCTATGACACATCAGGCCTCGTCAATAACATTTGCCTGCTTGTCCAGTACAAGCAGAAAAATCTTTCAGAAATGTAGTTAATTTTATAGAATAAGGTCCACTATTAGAAGAATCATATTTTGCTTGATAAGAAGGTAATTGTTCACTGTGTTTGATGATATCAAATATATTCAGCAAAGCATTCAGTACTTATAATTACAGGGGCCATTGTGTTCGTGATCGTGATCATATAGTAGTTGAATTTACAACCACCTATGCAATCAGTGCCTATCACCACTAATGTTGTGAGTTCAAATCCCACTCAGGCGAGGTGTACACGATACAACATTATGTGATAAAGTTTGTCAGTGACTTGTGGCAGGTCTGTGGTTTTCTCTGGGGACTCTGGTTTCCTCCACCAGTAAAACTGACCACCACGATATAGCTGAAATATTGTTGAAAGTTGCACATAACCACCCTCACCCTTACTATTACATATGAGAAGTATTTCACTTCCAGGTTTTACTCTAGCTATCCTAAAATATTTACTAATGAATGACATTGTATGAAATATGTTGTTTAGTATCATACATTTTTTAAATCAGTTTACCAGGGTTAAAAGAAGGGCCCATGAGGTTGTTGTATTATATTGGATACATTATATACCTGTATATTATCCCTGGATTTAAATCTAAAAAAAACATCAAGGCTAATTTATGTTATAGAAATTTTTAGCACAAGGTTCATACATATACAGTCCTCACAATGAACACCGGTCTTACAGTCCAAGGCCAATAAAAATTTGTTCAGATAATTTTACAGTTTTTTTTTAGATAGAATTTGATTTGGACAAGTAAATTCAAATTTTCATTTTCATGACTGCATATACTCCACAAATTTACACTCAAAACACTGTATTATGAAATATCATTGTTCTGATTGATTGACTTTGATGTAGGACCACTAAACTTCTACTTATGATCAAAATGCATGATGATCCTATCAACAACAAATATTTTTAATTTCAAAATGATCATGTAGGCAGTAAAAAACCATGCCTTGATAAAGATATAAAGCAGAGTTTCTTTTATAGCAAACATTATCTGTGTATTAAATTTGTTTTTTAATTCATTGGAAAGACTTAAAGAGTACAATGAAAAATTTTGATTTAAATAAGAAATTTTGGAAATGGAACCATTGGGAAAATCAGAGTTCATACCTGTCCTGACTTAAAATTGACTGAATTTTTGCATGCCTTATAATAAAAGTAACACTGCTTAGTAATGTTAAATGAATAACAAACAAAAAAAGAGTTTTCCTTAACGTTTTAATGTTTTCCAGATCTTGATATTTTCTGTCGAGTCATGTTCTGTTACTTTTCCATTCCTTCATCTTATTAAATAATAACTTTCATTTAATTTTATTTCAGAATCTATGAAATACAACAAAACGGTCATGCCTATACCTCTGTTACAGATTTACTAACGTGTATGAATCCTGAATTTGTTAAATACCTGTCAAGTTCTATTAAAGATGTGATGAAGAAAGAAGGATTTTCTGATCGCTTCATAGACGAGTTAGTCATGGGTGCCATGAGAACAAATTATGGTCAGACTACAGACGTTCATGGTTTTGTTGGTAGGTATATATGAATTAGTCTTGGTTGCCATGAGAACAAACAATATAACTAGACTACAGACATTCCTGGTTTTGTTGGGACATGTAGGCAAAAATGCAATGAGTAAGTCATAGTTGCATGATTGAGAACAAATTCTAGTGAGACAACAGACAAATCTAATTCAAATTAGATGTTTGCTGCATCTTTCTTAATTTGTTCTTCTTTGGCAATATATACTAACATTTAAAGACATCCTTGTATGGGGGTCACGTCAGTGTTCATATTTTCAGGGTTTTTTTCCCTAGCAACAGACTTCGCATATATGCGTAGTTTAAGGTCACCAAGGTCATATGAATAGGGCCATATATTGTCGTACAGACAGGAATTTATGTTTGAGATGTGTTTTCATGAAAATAAAACAGAATTGATGGACTTTTTATTTTAAAACTCGATAATTAATGTTAATTTATGTTTTTAATGTACTCCTGGTAAGAAATATCTGGACAAAAAAAACACCAAAATCAACGAGATTACCCGTTCAAAGGAAACAAGTTTGTTTTGTTATCATTTCGTGTAATAGCAAAAGAATTGTGAGAATTTTCTAGAATTATGAAAAAAAAAGTATAAACAGTGATGGTCACCAATTACATCAATATCAACAAAACAAACCACAACCTCTCACCTTAAACAATTGAACACAAAAAATACCATGACACAATACTATGATGTGGGAAATTCAAGTCCTGACTTGAGACAGGCACACAAATGTTGTAAAAGTAACTTGTTATCTCTTTTGTTTGATGCACAATTATGTATGAAAATAATTCATTTGCAACATAAACAAACATGTCTTACGAACTATAAATAGATCAAACCATGTGGACCTTAACTTGTATAACTTATGAAAATAATTTTTGTCTTACCAAATACTATTTCTTTTGAATACAAATATAACATTGACAGATTTTAAAGGATTTATGATCTTTATTTAAAGGTGCTGTTTCTATGGCTGGGGTTGAAGATGGACTGTGGTCAGTTAAAGGTGGAAATAAAAAAATACCAGAACTTCTCGTCAAAAAAGCAAAAGCTAATCTTATTGAAGGGGAAGTAACTATTGTTAGAATGGTGGACGAAGACGAGCCTACATATGAAATTGATTATAAGTGTAAAAATTGTGATAATAAAAATGAAATCAAGACAAGAGAATATGACATCGTTGTTGTGGCAACCCCTTTACATCAAGATATGAATAAAATTCAATTTGAAGGATTTCCAACACCAATCAAAAATTTTCCACAGAAATTTCATAAATTAACAGCGACAATGATTAAAGGAGTTCCTAATGACACACATTTTGGTATAGGTACTCCAGACGGTTTTCCTAGCGAACTATTGACCTCTAATGCAGATGTTTATTTTAATTCTATAGCAAGAAAAATCCCAGTAACTGGTGAAGAAGGACATTCTGTTTATAGAGTTTTTTCTAATGCACCTCTTAGTAAAGAAAACGTTAACACTTATTTTAAATCAGAAGATGATTTAAGGATGGTGACTTGGTCAGCGTACCCAGAATATGATTTTAAGCCGGACAGTTTACCTCCCTTTGTATTACACGATAAAGTATATTACGTCAATGCAATAGAATTAGCAGCCTCAGCGATGGAAATGAGTGCTTTAAGTGCAAAAAACATAGCATTACTAGCCTATAATCATTGGACAGGAAATCTGGATAAAATAGATGAACCATACGAACCTGTCAGTGGAAAAGACAAGACAGAATTGTAATACTTGTGTAGAATAGTACATTTATTTTCTTGAATTGGTGCAATGTATTACAGTTGTTCTTATGTTTTTTATCCATTGTTTTTTTTTCTTTGAAGATATTGTTTTGTAAGGGTGCTAATTTTGGTGTATTTGAAATAATTTTCTGATCAAGTTTAATAACTATATTATTGATAAGAAAATAATATAAATTCAAATGAATGTTAAATTTTATTTTACATGTTAAGCATTTGATTTTATGCACATTTTATGCATATTTTGGATTAAATGTGCACATGCAAATAATATTTTCAAGAGGATGTAGAAAGTGAATTTAAATCTTGTAACTGGAAAAGTCTGAAATTAAAACTAAAAAGTCATAGAAAATAATTGTCTTACAGTTATCATCCAGAAGATAAGTTTCGTTTTTTTACTTAATTTATTTTTACTCATTTCACATTTCTAGAGTTATTTCCCTTTGCTGAATAATAGACATTAATAGAATTTGACATTCCAACCAAGTTTAGACCAGTTTAAATATACAATATATATTTTATGTACATTGTCGAAAATTATCAAATTGATTTGTAGGAGCATCAGAAACAGGTGGAAAAAGTAGCCTTTGTAGTACATTTATGTTACAGTCAAACCTGCAGGGCACCACTATATAATAAATCACTGTCTATAAAGGGCAGCCTCATTTTCTCATTAATGAATGGTGTATATAATTTTAAAATGTATATACAGTGCAACTGCTCATAAAGGTCACATTTCCAGGTTTCCTTCAGTGGCCTTTACAGGGCTCACCAAACCAGGCGAAGTGGGCGACTTCTTCGCCTTGGTTTCAATGAAGTCGCCCAATTTCTGTCAAAAAGCGAAGTTTTAGTCGCCCTGTCAGTCTTTTCAAGTCCTTATTTTTTTCACCAATAATCATACTTTTTCTTCAATATTCACATATTCCCATGTTCCTGAAATGTGACCCATACAGGGTTTGATGTTCAATATTTTATTCCAAACTCGTTAATTGCATCTGTTTAATCATTGTTCGTTTTTGTGTAAGGTAGGGGAACATGCAGTAGTGGGGAAAGAAACGTTAAAATTTGGAGCGATTTTCGAAAGTCTCCCAGATTTTCCCTCACTTCGCCCTTAAGTCAAGAGAGAGAGAGAAGTCAAGTCGCCCTGTTTTTACTATGTGTGGTGAGCCCTGCCTTTATATACAGGTTTGACTGTATTAAGAAGAGAATATGTATTAGTTAAAATAATTTGCATTGATGCACCTCATCAAATATAATATGTTTGTCATAACTCACATACCCATTGTGGTATATTGTTGTACAGTCAAACCTTAGATAAACGGTCACCTTCCTTATGCAGCCACTTTTTGAGGTATGAACATTTACAGGCAAGTGAACAGGTGAGTAAATTGTATGGCTTTATATCCACGTCTGTTTAAAAAATTGTGTTAATCTGTCAAAATGTCTCGAAAAGTGTTGATGCTTAAACAGCGACTTGAAGTTGTAAAACTTTTGGAAAACGGTAAAAGTTCGAGAGAAATTGCACAAATAATGGGCGTTGGAAGGACACAGATACAAACTATTAACAAGAGGAAGGCGGAAATTCTGGAAGATTATGAGAATAACGTTTCAACAGACCGAAAACGACACAAAACAGGGAACGAGCTGGAAGCATTATATTTTTCAATATCCTTAATAGTTGCACATGCTAATAAGTATTGAAAATTGTAATGGCTAACTTTCCTCATTATAGAAACTTAAACCTTGAATTAAAGGTCACCTCTTTTAAGCAGCCACTTTTGAATTTCCCTTCAGTGGCTGCTTAAATCAGGTTTGACTGTATATACATTTTCCTGAAATCTAAGGAAGTACATTTTGTGTTGTTGATTTTGTTAATATGTGACATGATAATCTAGACATGGTTTTAATTTTTGAATGTGTCTCTGTATAAAATGTGAAAACATTATTATGGGATATTAATTTACTTTATATGCAGTACATTTAATAACTTTGAACAGGTTACAAAATAAAATTGGGGCTGTCATGGGGGTGATCGTATGGTAGTTGCAATCAGTGCCTATCACCACTAAATTTGTGAATTTGAATTGCTATCAGGCGAGGTGTACTCGATGCAACATTATGTGATCAAGTTTGTCAGTCACTTGCGGCAGGTCAGTGGTTTTCTTCGGGTACTCCGGTTTCCTCCACCAATAAAACTGACCCCAATGATATAACTGAAATATTGTTGAAAATGGCATTAAACACCATAACCCTAATCTTAACCCCTATCATCACTAAATTTGTGAGTTTGACTCTGTTTGAACACATCTTGGACTCATTACTCAATTTTCAATTCACAAACATAGTTATTTTTTGTGATCACATTTATTGTGTTGTGTCACATCAGATCAAGCCATACTTAAAATGAAATAATGATTAAATTATGTTTTCAGAGTTTGTAACAGAATTGATAGATTTATGAAATTAACTTATGATTTCTAATTTTGATCATGCTAATATAAATATGATATGTGTAAATGGAGTAATGTATTGTTTTATAAGATTATGTTTTCTTGTTTGTTTTTAATATAGAGCAGAATTATTTTTTTTTGATTATGGTAAATTTATGGAATTGTTAATTTCAGTAATAAAATTTGTGGCAATAAATGTGCTGATATCATTTTTGGAGAGCCTACATTGTAAAGTTTTACCCAGCCATGTATTTGGTAATATACTACATGTATCTGATACTCCATGGTAGCTAAATTTCTGCTGAAAAAGGTTTATAAATTGTGATGGTACCATGTGTCTTGCTCATGTGAAAGGAATAATCCAATATTGAAATCGAGATATATATTTTTTTGTACTCATAGTGGTGGATATTATTGGATTGCACTTGTCCTTTTTTCTGTCCATCCAATTGTCTTGTGCAGGAAACCAGTCTTTTACCGTTTGACAGAACTAACAGTTATGCCACGATATAGCTGAAATACTGCTAAATTTGGTGTTAAACACCAATCAATCAATCCATAGAAGTTATGTCCCCTTTTTAATTGCTCTATGCTTTACCACAATAAATAACAAACATTTGTTTCAGCTATATCATGGCAAGGACAAGAAAAGTTTGAAGATACCAAAAGGAGTAACCAGAAATCGAAGAAGGACAGACAATACAATGACCAAAGAAAAAGGACAATATTACAATTATCTATAAAACACTACACATAAGACTTAAGATTGAGCAACACTAATCACGGGGGAGGGGAGTGTGAACTCAGGAACTCAGGAAAGGTATGTAGTTCCTGCTCGACTAGTGACACCCGTCCTATTACTGTTAAACTGCACACACATCATGTGATGTGAGAATCATGCTGGACACAAGTATATAAATAAATACAGTCAAACCTATCTATAAAGGACACCTGTATATAATAAATCACTGTCTATAAAGGACACCTGTATATAATAAATCGCTGTCTATAAAGGACACCTGTATATAATAAATCACTGTCTATAAAGGACACCTGTATATAATAAATCACTGTCTATAAAGGACAGCCTCATGTTCCCATTAATGAATAGTGTATATAATTTTAACCTATATATCAAGGGCACATTTTCAGGTTCCCTGGAGTGCCCATTTTAGACAGGTTTAACTACAAATAAATATTTGATGACATGATGTGTGTTTTCTATTAAGGGTGACATCTATTGCACCACCAAAGTATTAAATATAAAAACACAATACAAAGTAACATTGTGTTAAATCATTTTATTATGATCTAAACAAAGTCCTAGGGTGGAATAATACCATTTGATTGTCACAATATACATTGTTTAACTCAATTATACAATATAATGTCTAACCATTTTAACTTATTGGAAGAATACAAAAAATGTATTATTGTTCAATGGTGGTCCACAGAATCAATCAAGTTTAAAAAAAAAGTGTAGAAAGGGACTCAAAAAACAGGTTACTTATAATCAAAATATATGCATATATAATTCTAAGATGAAATATATAGATGAATTGCTTAGGCTATGCTTTAAAAATACATGTTATGTCACCATTGTATAAATTGATTGCCAACAAATAATTAACAAATTCAATTAATCCTTTTTGAATATTTGAATTTGAATACTCCTAAATGATAATTAAATTCAAAAATTTGCATTTCACTGTACAAAGGGGGATTACAAAGTGTATTGTGAATCCATCCATATAATTGTCTTTTCTGTATGATTTACTGGTTTTCAAAGTACAACAAGTCCGAATTTACTGCTGTGTCACATACAGATGAATCTTGTCAAACTGAATTGATGTATGTTGTCAAATTTTAATGCTGCAATCCTGGATGATATGCTTACATTGTGTTCCACGACTATAGGTAGGTTGTTGTACACACACATATCAATTCTTTATGTTTCTAATTGAAAACAAACACATATTTGCTAGAAAATCTTAAGCAGTACTATTTGTACGAATTTGCATATTATTTTCAACCAATCATCTGTCTATGCATATCCTGTGTTTACAGTTTTAATACATCTTGATCACCAGTTCTCTTCTCAACAGTGAGCCACAATCCATTTTCTGGTCGCAAATAAAATCCTTTCGACAATGGAGGAGGATCCTATATAAAATAACAATTTACTTACATTATTGCATTATGTTTTGTCAAACCCTAATTATTTGTAGATTATGTAAAACTATATCTCTATATCAAGAAATACTAAATTTTAATTGGTCTGGTTCCATAATAATAAATATTAGTTCTTTATCTGGTTTCATAATAATACATATAGTACTTTACATGGTTCCATAAAACTAAATTTTACTTTATCTGGTTCCATAAAACTAAATTGTACTTTATCTGGTTCCATAAAACTAAATTGTACTTTATCTGGTTCCATATATAACTGTACTAAATTGTACTTTATCTGGTTCCATAAAACTAAATTGTACTTTATCTAGTTCCATATATAACTGTACTAAATTGTACTTTATCTGGTTCCATAAAACTAAATAGTACTTTATCTGGTTCCATAAAACTAAATTGTACTTTATCTGGTTCCATAAAACTAAATAGTACTTTATCTGGTTCCATAAAACTAAATTGTACTTTATCTGGTTCCATAAAACTAAATTGTACTTTATCTAGTTCTATATATAACTGTACTAAATTGTACTTTATCTAGTTCCATAAAACTAAATAGTACTTTATCTGGTTCCATAAAACTAAATAGTACTTTATCTGGTTCCATAAAACTAAATTGTACTTTATCTGGTTCCATAAAACTAAATTGTACTTTATCTGGTTCCATATATAACTGTACTAAATTGTACTTTATCTAGTTCCATATATAACTGTACTAAATTGTACTTTATCTGGTTCCATAAAACTAAATTGTACTTTATCTGGTTCCATAAAACTAAATTGTACTTTATCTAGTTCCATATATAACTGTACTAAATTGTACTTTATCTGGTTCCATAAAACTAAATTGTACTTTATCTGGTTCCATAAAACTAAATTGTACTTTATCTAGTTCCATATATAACTGTACTAAATTGTACTTTATCTGGTTCCATAAAACTAAATTGTACTTTATCTGGTTCCATAAAACTAAATTGTACTTTATCTGGTTCCATAAAACTAAATTGTACTTTATCTAGTTCCATATATAACTGTACTAAATAGTACTTTATATGGTTCCATAAAACTAAATTGTACTTTATCTGGTTCCATAAAACTAAATTGTACTTTATCTAGTTCCATATATAACTGTACTAAATTGTACTTTATCTAGTTCCATATATAACTGTACTAAATTGTACTTTATCTGGTTCCATATATAACTGTACTAAATTGTACTTTATCTAGTTCCATATATAACTGTACTAAATAGTACTTTATCTGGTTCCATAAAACTAAATTGTACTTTATCTGGTTCCATAAAACTAAATTGTACTTTATCTAGTTCCATATATAACTGTACTAAATTGTACTTTATCTAGTTCCATATATAACTGTACTAAATTGTACTTTATCTGGTTCCATAAAACTAAATTGTACTTTATCTAGTTCCATATATAACTGTACTAAATTGTACTTTATCTAGTTCCATATATAACTGTACTAAATAGTACTTTATCTGGTTCCATAAAACTAAATTGTACTTTATCTGGTTCCATAAAACTAAATAGTACTTTATCTGGTTCCATAAAACTAAATTGTACTTTATCTGGTTCCATAAAACTAAATAGTACTTTATCTGGTTCCATAAAACTAAATTGTACTTTATCTGGTTCCATAAAACTAAATAGTACTTTATCTGGTTCCATAAAACTAAATTGTACTTTATCTGGTTCCATAAAACTAAATAGTACTTTATCTGGTTCCATAAAACTAAATAGTACTTTATCTGGTTCCATAATTGTACTAAATTGTATTTGATCATTGACATTGACAGTAACCCACTAACAAACAATTTAACAGCGTCACTGGTGTAATGGTTAGTGTGTAGCCTCGAGTGTAGTAGATCGTAGGTTGGACCACCAATCGGGTTAAACTAAAGACTAGAATTTGAATTTGCTGCTTCTCCGCTGAGTATGCAGCAATAAGGAGTAAGATGAAAGACTGGTTGGCTCAGAATCAGAAACAAAATGTGTCTGAGTGGAGCTAATTTCTTAGCGCAGACCATTATTTCAGTGAGCTAACACTAAAAAAACAACAACATTCAACTAAGGTTTTTGTCTAGTATAAAACGGACATTAAAATTTAACTCATCCAAATGTACCTTGTTTTCTGCATGGTATAGCTGAAAATTTGCTCACTGGCGTTAAATAACATTCACTCACTCACTCACTCACTCACTCGGTCTATTAAAAATTAAGATGTATAAAATTTAAAAAATAAAACAGTACAAAGGCAAAATCCAGAAGAAAGAGAGAAAAGAGCAATGATAAAACCGAAAATAAGATAGGATAATTACCTCCCCTTATTAAGTCTCCACTACATAGCTATGGTAAACATATGTTAAAAAGGAAATCCAATTGTCAATGATAACTTTCAAATGGAAAACAACAATACTAGCATAAAAGAACAAAGGCACGAGCAAGAAGTTTTCAGACACAAATTGTAATTTTTCCCCAAATATTTCACCATCCTGAATGCTAATTGTCAAAGTTAAGGAACTAGACACATACAATTAGTAAGAAATAATATGGATGTAAATGAACATGAGAGACTGAAACTATTCAAAATTACACGTAGACAGTTGATATTGGACACATGGCTCAAGTATTTTTTGAGAGAGGTAACAGTGACTGGTTTCACATGTTGTATAGTTTAAACTAACATATTTTGTGATGTTACGAGTATAATTTGATACACTATAATCGATTGGCTTGGTTTATGGTGTTTAACGCCACTTTCAACAATATTTCAGTTATATCATGGCGGTCAGTTTCACTGGTATAGAAAACCGGACTACCCGGAGAAAACCACCGACCTGTTGCAAGTCACTGGCAAACTTTATCAAATAATGTTGTTTCGAGTACACCTCGCCATGCATGGGGTTCTAACCCACAACTTTAGTGGTAATAGGTACTAATTGCACAGGTCAGGGGCGGATCCAGGGGGGGGTGGGGGGGCGCACCCGGCGCGCGCCCCCCCTAAAATTGGAAAAAATATGATTTTTTGGCGTAAAATCGTGATTTTTCACACGAAATACCCCAAAATTTTTCGCGCCTCCCTCCGCTCGGCGCAATTTTTTTAAGTGCGCCCCCCTAACTTGAAATCCTGGATCCGCCCCTGCAGGTAGTTGTAAATCCAACTACCATACGTTCACGACCACACCAGTCCCTTATCGAGGTTTGAAAGGATATAATTATTAGTAAAGCTGAAAGTATTCATGACGTACAGAGATGATCAATGACATCAATAATTAGAAGAGGCATTGCATGTCATTTCAACTCGTATTAATATTCAATGATTAACTTACCATTTGTTTTTTACTAAGACTAAATCTAAATTTCTGAAGTAGAGTAACAACTGCTGTTTTTACTGTTATCTTGGCATATGTTTGAGCAAAACAGTCTCTTTGACCAACACCAAATGGAATAAAAGAAAATGGATTTCTCTTTGATGTATTAAGATAACTAAATCTGAAAGAAAATAATAAAAATAGTTTGAATTCTTTGCACGAATCGATTTTCAATCTTTCAACAACTCCAAATGATTTGATAGTTGGTAATTATATTTATTTTTCAAAATGCACTCCGAAATTAATATATTTTACCATTTCAGTAATAAATTACTAACACTTTTCAGTACATCACATGGAATATATAGTTTGTGAAGTACTTATTTTAAAAATTGAATAAAAATAAAACTAGGCATTAGCTTTGCTAAGCTTAAGACAACAAAAAAATATCACTGAAATAGAACAGTCCTCGAAATGAAAATTTGAATTTACTGGTCCGAATCAAATTCTTGATTTTATTTTTTATTATAGTTCTAAATAAAAACTAATAACTTGACTGGTCCGGACAAAGTTTTGCTGGACTTGGGCCGGAGCACCAGTGCTCATCGCGAAGACTGATAAAATCAGAAACTTGTACAAAATAAAGAGAGAATGAGACAATAAATTGTCAACGTTTCCTCACCTATTTGGATCAAATTTTTCAGGATCTGGAAAATATTCAGGATTTCTATGAATAGCATACACTGGAAATGATACCTCTGTTCCTTTACAAAACTTTGTTCCTTTGATTACAATGTCTTCTTGTACACACCGACTAAATCTGAAACAAATCGTCTTAATATAGATAAAGCAGCAGGGATTGAGTTAGGGGTAGCGTTAGGGTTGTGATGTTCAACGCCACATTAAACAATATTTCAGTTATATCATGGCGGTCAGTTTTATTGGTGGAGGAAATCGGAATGCCCGGAGAAATGACCTGTCACAAGTCACTGACAAACTTTATCACAGAATGTTGTATCGAGTACACCTCGCCACCACCGGGATTAAGGAGGCTTTAATAACACAGGATAAATTCAGTTACTGATAGTAATATTTCAACAAAATTGTGGTTATATTTTACCACTCCGTATTATTTGCGAACGAAACCGTTAAATACCTGAGTTACCGACCAAAAAGGCATCGAGTCAACCTTTGGTTGAGCTCGCAAACATTTATCACGATAGGCCCTTATTGTATTTGTATATTTAAATAAAACTACCATATGATGGTGACCTCGGTTACCCCCTGATCGCATTATAAAGCATTATTGACACCTTGAAATATGATATATATAGATTCTTCTTCAGTTGACTGTGGGTTACCATATTTCTCCACTCGAGAGAGTTAAATTTAAAATATAAAATTTAACTCTCTTGAGTGGAGAAATATCGTAACGCTTGTGGTTAACATTTTTAATTTAACTCTCTTGAGTGGAGAAATATCGTCCCCCACATGGGCAACTGAAGGAGAATTTGTTTCTCCCATTATTTAACACGAACTTTATTTCAAAATCCTTTGGCGGACCTCTACACAATACCGATTTGACAACATGGGGGGAAAGGCATGAGACATTTTAATCCTCTAGAGGATTACATATTTTTCCACCACTGGTTCAGCGGGGTTAAAACGCCGTAATAACGGGAGAAATAAGAATACATACCTTAAATACGTCGGGAAAATGCGTAATGATTCGTTTATAACCATGTCTAGATATTCGAGTTTGTCAACATCATCTAATGTCTAAAGAAAATTAAAAAAAAAGTGTTATTTAAAAATACATTTTTGACTTGGTCATTCATATGGAACAATTCTCGCAGTTGTAATGTCTAGAGAAAACTGATGCAGACTCTCATTTTATAATTTAGGAAAAATTACTGACAGTATTGTTAAATAATTTCTATGAGTTTTTGGTATAATTAGATGTCATTTAGCTATTTTTTCACATGTACCGAATGTTGATAACAAAAAATTAAAAAGAAACAAAACAAAACAAACAAAGCAAAAACGAAAATGAAATAAAACCAAGTTTTCTTCTTTTTGAATATTGACGTACTACCATATTTTTCCAAGATATATGTTGCATATATCATATTTATTCTAAAAATGCATACATGCACCTATCAAAGATGATATGATATAACACTTATATTTTGTCTTCGTCCTGTGTCTTGTGAACCCAATGTTGCTAGTGTCTCTGCATTGTCCATTCTTGATTGCCCCTTCGGGTTTCTCTAACGTTTATTAACAATATAGTTTACCTTATCAGTGCATACAGGTACAGAGTAAAATAATGATTTACCTTATTAAAAGTAAAATCGTGTATGATCAGGATTAGTTTCATTTAATCTACAAGTCAATACTAAACTAAAACTCAACTCGAACATATAAATATAATACCAATAAGTCATCTTCAAATTGTTAACTGGCTACTATTGACCTTGAATACAATAGTCATCTGGAAATTATTGTCAACGGGAATTTAAATATAATTGTTTCTGTTACTAAGAATATTCAATGGTATTTGTTGTATTCAAATAGTGGGGAAAAACAAACAAACCAGGAAAAACAAATCCAGTTCACCTCGTCGTTTCCAAAGGGTTATCAATAACAATTGGATAGTTAATCTAGTTTCTCTGTTCGGTGGTGATTGATGCACTATTTCTTACGATACTTACATCAGATATATTGTTTTGTATCTCCTTTACAAGTTGTTCTTGACAATCTTGGTTTTTGGCTAGACAATATAGAGTAAAGACGACAGTGCTAGCTGTGGTATCATACCCAGCTAGGAAAAAGAACAAACAGTTGGCTACCATTTCTGTCTCTGACAATTTGTATTCTGTGAGAATAAAATAACATCAATTATTTGAAGCCTTTAACTTGATGTGTTATCCTCGCTAGTATTAGTAATTATGTAATTATGTTGTCGGCGGGGTTGGTAATATTCGAACAATATTCCCCGAGTCTGATCATATCTCCAAACCAGTTAGGTAAGGAAATGTGACAATAAAATTATTTCCCATAATACGCGGTTATTAGAGTTCCTATTGCTCGATCTTTAGTTTTCTGTGTAATGTTTTGTAGATCGTTGTTTGTCCTTTTGTCCTTTTTATTTAGGCCATTGTGTTTTCTGTTCTTCTACGATTTAAGGATTCTAATTACCCTGTTGGTCTCTTCAAACTCTTCGTTCATTGTTCAATTATTCAAAGACTACAATAAACGAAGAAGAGTCAATCTAATTCATTCATGTACAACTGGGACTGACACTTGTACTCTTCAGGGGCGGATCCAGGATTTCAAGCTAGGGGGCGCACTTAAAAAATTGCGCCGAGCGGAGGGAGTATTTCGTGTGAAAAATCACGATTTTACGCCAAAAAAATCATATTTTTTCCAATTTTAGGGAGGGGCGCGCACCGGGTGCGCTCCCCCTGGATCCGCCCCTGCTCTTCATTTAGTAATTGCTATTCCTCATCTTTAACAGTTTTTATTAAAATTACCATATATCTAAATATATTAAGGTATGTCGTTACTCTAATGTCATAAGCTAAACTAAAATCACTATAACATGTTTAGATCTATGTCGCGATCAGTTCCAATCTACTTTGTAAAAGATATTTTGATTATATATAAATATAATTAACACAATTGATACAAAAAATAACAGTAAAAATCCGACAAGAAACATCAGTGATAACAAAAGCGTAGTGGAAATAAAAGAAAGTACAAATAAACAAAACATGATCAAGTGACCAGACCGGAAGTGTATCGTCTAAATCAATAGCATCCCTATTAAAAACGTAGATATCAGATTTAGTGCACACGACGCGTTTCTGGAATAACCTTCATCAGGTACGCTCAAAATCGAAATATTGGAAAGCCAAATAATTTAATGTTTTGGGAGCAATAAAACCAAAGTGTCTAAACAGGATAGCCAACATTGGCTAAGATCACCTATGTCTGAGGGGGACGAGGATAACCTTAGTTTGATTAATAATTACATTATTTAGGAACTGTAAATTTCAGTAATAAATATATCTAATAAACCATACCAATGCCTAAGCAATGACTACTGAGCGGATGATACCCTCAATAGTATTCCTGATTCATGGGATATGTCGATGCACGACAGTAATTTTTGTTAGATAAGTGAATACATTAAATTCAATAAACCATGACATTTCCCACAACATCAGTTATAGATTACCACTCTGTAATTTGTGAATTGTATAAAAAAAATCATCTTCGCTAGCCAAGGGTTACGATTCGGGTTCCCCTTGCGATTCGGGTCCCCCTTGCAGAGAAGGGGGACCCGAATCGTAACCCTTGGCTAGCGAAGATGAAAACAATAAGTACAAAAAAACATTTATATGTAACGGATGGTGGGTTTTACCTTTAAACATTAAATTACTTAAGTCATGTATTAGATGTCTAAAAATTAAACAAAAAAAGTCTCAAATCTTTTTTTGAATGTGATAATATAAATTTCTAGTATTTAATTTGCTCTTTATCAAACATAAAATCATAATTTGACATAACATATACAACTAGATAGGATAGATGACATTCATATTACCATCAAACATGAGACACCCTTCTTAAATCAGACATAGTTGGGTGAATGAATATTTAGAACGAAATGTAGTTCTAAAATATTTACAATGTCAATCATATTATTTCTACACAATTACCTAATAGTGTTACTAAAGCAAAAAGAGTTTGACGATACCAATGGGGTAATCAGAATTCGTACATCGAAGAAGGACAGACAACACAATAGTCAAAAGAAAAAGGACAAAAGGACAAACAATGATCTACAAAACATTACTCATAAAACTGACGATCGAGTAACACGAACCCACTGAGAACCGGGGATGAAATCAGGTGGTCTGGAAGGGTAAGCAGTTCCTGCTCCACTCGTGACACCCGTCGTGTTATTCTAGTTACGAATCCGGTAATAAGTCATGATAAGTCATGAATTATGATTATTATACAATTGACAGATAAAATATAAAAAAATAGCACGTGATAATCAATACCATTATTCACCAAAGAAAGATAAATATATTATCGGCGTTGTAATTGATAGTCCGTTTTAGTATGAGATGTAACGAAATTTGAAAGCGATAATAATCGGTTAGAGGTTATGGTTTTTAACGCCACTTTCAACAATATTTCAGCTACATGTATATCGTGGCAGTCAGTTTTATTGGTGGAGGAAATCAGAGTACCCGGGGAAAACCACCGACCTGTCGCAAGTCACTGACAAACTTGATCACAACCTCGCCATGAACGGGGTTCAAACTCACAACTTAAGTGTTGATAGGCACTGATTTCATATGTAGTTGTAAATCAAACTACAATACGATCACCAACACGGCGGGCACCGCTATGATTAAGTGAAAAAATCAACTTGATATTCGTAATGATGGTGTACATTTTTGAGAATCATAGTCTGATACTATTAAATACAAGGTAGGTGGTCATGGAAAACATACATACCAGATGAAACATTATTGATGGTTCTTGCTGTATTATTTTGGCACTCTACTGTAGAATTCCTTCTAGTTGTTTTCATAATAAAGCTCAAAAAATCATTTTGTTCCTGGAATACAAACGACAAATAATGGAATCCGAAACTATAGTAAGATTTTTATCAAATATATTAACAAAAGTGTCATGATTATTAATATTGACATCACACAAAAAAACATGACGTGACATCATTGGTGTATGTTCTACCAAGTGAAAACCGTCAGCTGTAAAACGTAGACATCTGAACTCGGCTATAGCGAACACTTAAATAAGGATAGATTGTTCTTAAAGAATTTTCATAAAAGACAGAATATCTGAGCAGATCATCTATGTTGTTTCATTAGGCCTTCTTCTATTTGTAGTTTCGACCAGGGCTATTGCATTATACATAGAATGAGGTATAGTCATGTATTTTCGTGCACAATCTATTTGATGTTTGTTACTTATTTAGTGGTTAACTTTTACCGGACTTAATTATATGAGTAACACTGCGGATGTCTTATAAGAATCAGGAACTGTTTACCCTTCACGAGCACCTGGGCTTCACCTCCAGAACTGGACTTCACCTCCAGACCTGGACTTCACCTCCAGAACTGGACTTTACCTCCGGATATTTAGAGATAGTAAGAGTTGCTCATCTTTTTAGTTTTCTGTGTTGTGTTTTCTTGCTTTGTTTGTCCTTGTCCTGTGTTTTGTGTACCCGATGTTGCCAGTGTCTCTGGATTGTTTGTCCTTGTCCTGTGTTTTGTGTACCCGATATTGCCAATGTCTCTGGATTGCTTGTCTTTGTCCTGTGTTTTGTGTACCCGATGTTGCCAGTGTCTCTGGATTGTTTGTCCTTGTCCTGTGTTTTGTGTACCCGATGTTGCCAGTGTCTCTGGATTGCTTGTCTTTGTCCTGTGTTTTGTGTACCCGATGTTGCCAGTGTCTCTGGATTGTTTGTCTTTGTCCTGTGTTTTGTGTGCCCGATGTTGCCAGTGTCTCTGGATTGTTTGTCCTTGTCCTGTGTTTTGTGTACCCGATGTTGCCAGTGTCTCTGGATTGCTTGTCTTTGTCCTGTGTTTTGTGTACCCGATGTTGCCAGTGTCTCTGGATTGCTTGTCTTTGTCCTGTGTTTTGTGTGCCCGATGTTGCCAGTGTCTCTGGATTTTTTGTCTTTGTCCTGTGTTTTGTGTACCCGATGTTGCCAGTGTCTCTGGATTTTTTGTCTTTGTCCTGTGTATTGTGTACCCGATGTTGCCAGTGTCTCTGGATTGTTTGTCTTTGTCCTGTGTTTTGTGTGCCCGATGTTGCCAGTGTCTCTGGATTGCTTGTCTTTGTCCTGTGTTTTGTGTACCCGATGTTGCCAGTGTCTCTGGATTTTTTGTCTTTGTCCTGTATTTTGTGTACCCGATGTTGCCAGTGTCTCTGGATTGTTTGTCTTTGTCCTGTGTTTTGTGTGCCCGATGTTGCCAGTGTCTCTGGATTTTTTGTCTTTGTCCTGTGTTTTGTGTGCCCGATGTTGCCAGTGTCTCTGGATTGCTTGTCTTTGTCCTGTGTTTTGTGTACCCGATGTTGCCAATGTCTCTGGATTGTTTGTCTTTGTCCTGTGTTTTGTGTACCCGATGTTGCCAGTGTCTCTGGATTGTTTGTCCTGGTCCTGTGTTTTGTGTGCCCGATGTTGCCAATGTCTCTGGATTGTTTGTCTTTGTCCTGTGTTTTGTGTGCCCGATGTTGCCAGTGTCTCTGGATTGCTTGTCTTTGTCCTGTGTTTTGTGTGCCCGATGTTGCCAGTGTCTCTGGATTGCTTGTCTTTGTCCTGTGGTTTGTGTGCCCGATGTTGCCAGTGTCTCTGGATTTTTTGTCTTTGTCCTGTGTTTTGTGTACCCGATGTTGCCAGTGTCTCTGGATTGCTTGTCTTTGTCCTGCGTTTTGTGTACCCGATGTTGCCAGTGTCTCTGGATTGTTTGTCTTTGTCCTGTGTTTTGTGTACCCGATGTTGCCAGTGTATCTGGATTGTTTGTCTTTGTCCTGTGTTTTGTGTGCCCGATGTTGCCAGTGTCTCTGGATTTTTTGTCTTTGTCCTGTGTTTTGTGTGCCCGATGTTGCCAGTGTCTCTGGATTGCTTGTCTTTATCCTGTGTTTTGTGTACCCGATGTTGCCAATGTCTCTGGATTGTTTGTCTTTGTCCTGTGTTTTGTGTACCCGATGTTGCCAGTGTCTCTGGATTGTTTGTCCTGGTCCTGTGTTTTGTGTGCCCGATGTTGCCAGTGTCTCTGGATTGTTTGTCTTTGTCCTGTGTTTTGTGTGCCCGATGTTGCCAGTGTCTCTGGATTGCTTGTCTTTGTCCTGTGTTTTGTGTGCCCGATGTTGCCAGTGTCTCTGGATTTTTTGTCTTTGTCCTGTGTTTTGTGTACCCGATGTTGCCAGTGTCTCTGGATTTTTTGTCTTTGTCCTGTGTTTTGTGTGCCCGATGTTGCCAGTGTCTCTGGATTGTTTGTCTTTGTCCTGTGTTTTGTGTGCCCGATGTTGCCAGTGTCTCTGGATTGCTTGTCTTTGTCCTGTGTTTTGTGTGCCCGATGTTGCCAATGTCTCTGGATTGCTTGTCTTTGTCCTGTGTTTTGTGTACCCGATGTTGCCAGTGTCTCTGGATTTTTTGTCTTTGTCCTGTGTTTTGTGTGCCCGATGTTGCCAGTGTCTCTGGATTGCTTGTCTTTGTCCTGTGTTTTGTGTACCCGATGTTGCCAGTGTCTCTGGATTGCTTGTCTTTGTCCTGTGTTTTGTGTGCCCGATGTTGCCAGTGTCTCTGGATTGCTTGTCTTTGTCCTGTGTTTTGTGTACCCGATGTTGCCAGTGTCTCTGGATTGTTTGTCTTTGTCCTGTGTTTTGTGTACCCGGTGTTACCTGTGTCTCTGGATGGTTCATTCTTGATTACCCCTTTGGTTTTCTCTAACGTTTATTTGTCCTGTGTTTTGTGTACCCGGTGTTACCTGTGTCTTTGGATGGTTCATTCTTGATTACCCCTTTGGTTTTCTCTAACGTTTATTTGTCCTGTGTTTTGTGTACCCGGTGTTACCTGTGTCTCTGGATGGTTCATTCTTGATTACCCCTTTGGTGTACTCTAACGTTTATGTGTCCTGTGTTTTGTGTACCCGGTGTTACCTGTGTCTCTGGATGGTTCATTCTTGATTACCCCTTTGGTTTTCTCTAACGTTTATCTGTCCTGTGTTTTGTGTACCCGATGTTGCCAGTGTCTCTGGATTGCTTGTCTTTGTCCTGTGTTTTGTGTACCCGATGTTGCCAGTGTCTCTGGATTGTTTGTCTTTGTCCTGTGTTTTGTGTACCCGGTGTTACCTGTGTCTCTGGATGGTTCATTCTTGATTACCCCTTTGGTTTTCTCTAACGTTTATTTGTCCTGTGTTTTGTGTACCCGGTGTTACCAGTGTCTCTGAATGGTTCATTCTTGATTACCTCTTTGGTTTTCTCTAACGTTTATTTGTCCTGTGTTTTGTGTACCCGGTGTTGCCAGTGTCTCTGGATGGTTCATTCTTGATTACCCCTTTGGTTTTCTCTAACGTTTATTTGTCCTGTGTTTTGTGTACCCGGTGTTACCTGTGTCTCTGGATGGTTCATTCGTGATTACCCCTTTGGTTTTCTCTAACGTCTATGTGTATAATGAAATGCTATTACAGTAAGTACTCACACCATCTGTATGTCGCTTCAACATATTTGAAGTGACGACATGGCTGAAGAATTCTCTGACATCTGAGGGTATGGCATTATAATGAAATGTCGAGAACATTGTCGCCATTAGAGGGCAAATTGCTACAAAAACCACGAAAAATGTATAGTTAAAAAATCACTATGACTACATACATGTAACACGAGGATGCAGGCATTTAGTGAATTACAATCTAGACACAAGATAACTAAAGTGAAGTAGATGTTAATATCAAGTAGAGGTTCAATAGTATTTCCTGGAACATGGGTGCCATTAGTGGGGCAGGAACTGCTTACCCTACCTTAGGAAATTACTTCAACCCCGGTTTTTAGTGGGGCTCGTGTTACTCGATCTTTAGTTTTATGTGTAATGTTTTTGTAGATCGTTGTTTGTCCTTTTGTCCTTTTTCTTTTGGCCATTGTCGTGTCTGTCCGTCTTCGATTTACGGATTCTGATTACCCCTTTGGTATCTTCAGTCTCTTCTTGCTATGATTGAATTGTATCACCCAAGGCGTATCAACATCCTTACAGCTAGTTAATTATGAAAACATAGCAATAGGTTGTCAACGAATCAACCAATATCAACAAACGAAACAACTACTCCTGACATCAAATCATAGAACAACACCAATACCACCACATATACCGATGAAAGTCTAGATAATTGTATGAATGTAGTATGTGATAATTAGCAGCAATTAAAAAATCAAATAGCTTAAATCTATGAGTTTTATGTTTCCATGTACCTAATATTTGAACTTTTTAAAGTCCTAAAATCCGGTGAAAGGTCCGTTTCTAGTGCATGTAAATTGACAGATACGTTACAGTAGTTGTAATGTTCAATATTACATTACACAACTAACGTGCATAGTGTGTGATGTAATGGTGTAAGTGGTTGCACATTTCAAGCACTGTACAAAAGAACACAAAGAATGATAAAAAAGGAAAAATAAAAAGCGAGAATTTGAGTATGTGTTTTGTCAGGTCTAACACTGCATACCCAATATACCCGTCATGTACACAAGAGCACTACGAATGATAACAAAGTAGGATAAGTCCCACAAAGAAAAACACAACAGCTTAAGTAGGTGTTTTATCAGGTCTAACATTTCATACCCCATGTAACCGTCGTGCCTGAACGAAACAATTCTTTATAAATTATTGACATAGCATATAATAGCAGAAAAGTTCACGACTTACATTTAATGTATATGCTTGTTATTTGGGGTACAATATACAATATACATAATGTGAAAATTATAGAGAGATGAGGATGTCTGGACTTATTTAAGATGACAATCACACAAAGACGAAATTTATATAAACAGATAATGACTCCGATGTAACAAAATATCGCAATGACATCAATTGTTATCTTTATTTCGGATAAATAGCTTATAAAAACAGATCGAATAATTCCTTGAAATCAAACAAATCTATCTATTAATCGAATCGTGTAGCAATAAGCACCGCTGTGCTATTAACAATGATTCAGGTGATTATTGAGGCTCTGTCGGTCGTTTTACAGTTTGTTTTGTGGGTTTCACAAAGTGTGTTGTCTTTCCTTCGGTTTACCGATTCTGATTACCCCTTTGGTATCTTCAAACCCTTCTTAACCATAATTCTTTGAATTTAATATTTTGAGAAAACAAAACAAATATTCCGCAAACTAGAAGAAAAGTTTGAAGATACTAAAGGTGTAATCAGAAGCCGTAAATCTAAGATACTAAAGGTGTAATCAGAAGCCGTAAATCTAAGATACTAAAGGTGTAATCAGAAATCGTAAATCTAAGATACTAAAGGTGTAATCAGAAATCGTAAATCTAAGATACAAAACGTGTAATCAGAAGCCGTAAATCTAAGATACTAAAGGTGTAATCAGAAGCCGTAAATCTAAGATACTAAAGGTGTAATCAGAAGCCGTAAATCTAAGATACTAAAGGTGTAATCAGAAGCCGTAAATCTAAGATACTAAAGGTGTAATCAGAAATCGTAAATCTAAGATACTAAAGGTGTAATCAGAAGCGTATATCCAAGATACTAAAGGTGTAATCAGAAATCGTAAATCTAAGATACTAAAGGTGTAATCAGAAGCCGTAAATCTAAGATACTAAAGGTGTAATCAGAAATCGTAAATCTAAGATACTAAAGGTGTAATCAGAAGCCGTAAATCTAAGATACTAAAGGTGTAATCAGAAGCCGTAAATCTAAGATACCAAAGGTGTAATCAGAAATCGTAAATCTAAGATACTAAAGGTGTAATCAGAAGCCGTAAATCTAAGATACTAAAGGTGTAATCAGAAGCCGTAAATCTAAGATACTAAAGGTGTAATCAGAAGCCGTAAATCTAAGATACTAAAGGTGTAATCAGACATCGTAAATCTAAGATACTAAAGGTGTAATCAGAAATCGTAAATCTAAGATACTAAAGGTGTAATCAGAAGCCGTAAATCTAAGATACTAAAGGTGTAATCAGAAGCCGTAAATCTAAGATACTAAAGGTGTAATCAGAAGCCGTAAATCTAAGATACCAAAGGTGTAATCAGAAATCGTAAATCTAAGATACTAAAGGTGTAATCAGAAATCGTAAATCTAAGATACTAAAGGTGTAATCAGAAGCCGTAAATCTAAGATACTAAGGGTGTAATCAGAAGCCGTAAATCTAAGATACTAAAGGTGTAATCAGAAATCGTAAATCTAAGATACTAAAGGTGTAATCAGAAGCCGTAAATCTAAGATACTAAAGGTGTAATCAGAAATCGTAAATTTAAGATACTAAAGGTGTAATCAGAAGCCGTAAATCTAAGATACTAAAGGTGTAATCAGAAGCCGTATATCTAAGATACTAAAGGTGTAATCAGAAGCCGTAAATCTAAGATACTAAAGGTGTAATCAGAAATCGTAAATCTAAGATACTAAAGGTGTCATCAGAAGCCGTAAATCTAAGATACTAAAGGTGTAATCAGAAATCGTAAATCTAAGATACTAAAGGTGTCATCAGAAGCCGTAAATCTAAGATACTAAAGGTGTAATCAGAAATCGTAAATCTAAGATACTAAAGGTGTAATCAGAAGCCGTAAATCTAAGATACTAAAGGTGTAATCAGAAGCCGTAAATCTAAGATACTAAAGGTGTAATCAGAAGCCGTAAATCTAAGATACTAAAGGTGTAATCAGAAGCCGTAAATCTAAGATACTAAAGGTGTAATCAGAAGCCGTAAATCTAAGATACTAAAGGTGTAATCAGAAGCCGTAAATCTAAGATACCAAAGGTGTATTCAGAAATCGTAAATCTAAGATACTAAAGGTGTAATCAGAAGCCGTAAATCTAAGATACTAAAGGTGTCATCAGAAGCCGTAAATCTAAGATACTAAAGGTGTAATCAGAAGCCGTAAATCTAAGATACTAAAGGCGTAATCAGAAATCGTAAATCTAAGATACTAAAGGTGTAATCAGAAATCGTAAATCTAAGATACTAAAGGTGTAATCAGAAGCCGTAAATCTAAGATACTAAAGGTGTAATCAGAAGCCGTAAATCTAAGATACTAAAGGTGTAATCAGAAGCCGTAAATCTAAGATACCAAAGGTGTAATCAGAAATCGTAAATCTAAGATACTAAAGGTGTAATCAGAAATCGTAAATCTAAGATACTAAAGGTGTAATCAGAAGCCGTAAATCTAAGATACTAAGGGTGTAATCAGAAGCCGTAAATCTAAGATACTAATGGTGTAATCAGAAATCGTAAATCTAAGATACTAAAGGTGTAATCAGAAGCCGTAAATCTAAGATACTAAAGGTGTAATCAAAAGCCGTAAATCTAAGATACTAAAGGTGTAATCAGAAGCCGTAAATCTAAGATACTAAAGGTGTAATCAGAAATCGTAAATTTAAGATACTAAAGGTGTAATCAGAAGCCGTAAATCTAAGATACTAAAGGTGTAATCAGAAGCCGTATATCTAAGATACTAAAGGTGTAATCAGAAGCCGTAAATCTAAGATACTAAAGGTGTAATCAGAAATCGTAAATCTAAGATACTAAAGGTGTCATCAGAAGCCGTAAATCTAAGATACTAAAGGTGTAATCAGAAATCGTAAATCTAAGATACTAAAGGTGTCATAAGAAGCCGTAAATCTAAGATACTAAAGGTGTAATCAGAAATCGTAAATCTAAGATACTAAAGGTGTAATCAGAAGCCGTAAATCTAAGATACTAAAGGTGTAATCAGAAGCCGTATATCTAAGATACTAAAGGTGTAATCAGAAATCGTAAATCTAAGATACTAAAGGTGTAATCAGAAGCCGTAAATCTAAGATACTAAAGGTGTAATCAGAAATCGTAAATCTAATTCACTAAAGGTGTAATCAGAAGCCGTAAATCTAAGATACTAAAGGTGTAATCAGAAGCCGTAAATCTAAGATACCAAAGGTGTATTCAGAAATCGTAAATCTAAGATACTAAAGGTGTAATCAGAAGCCGTAAATCTAAGATACTAAAGGTGTAATCAGAAGCCGTAAACCTAAGATACTAAAGGTGTAATCAGAAATCGTAAATCTAAGATACTAAAGGTGTAATGAGAAGCCGTAAATCTAAGATACTAAAGGTGTAATGAGAAGCCGTAAATCTAAGATACCAAAGGTGTAATCAGGAATCGTAAATCTAAGATACTAAAGGTGTCATCAGAAGCCGTAAATCTAAGATACTAAAGGTGTAATCAGAAGCCGTAAATCTAAGATACTAAAGGTGTAATCAGAAGCCGTAAATCTAAGATACCAAAGGTGTAATCAGAAATCGTAAATCTAAGATACTAAAGGTGTAATCAGAAGCCGTAAATCTAAGATACTAAAGGTGTAATCAGAAGCCGTAAATCTAAGATACTAAAGGTGTAATCAGAAGCCGTAAATCTAAGATACTAAAGGTGTAATCAGAAGCCGTAAATCTAAGATACCAAAGGTGTAATCAGAAATCGTAAATCTAAGATACTAAAGGTGTAATCAGAAGCCGTAAATCTAAGATACTAAAGGTGTAATCAGAAGCCGTAAATCTAAGATACTAAAGGTGTAATCAGAAGCCGTAAATCTAAGATACCAAAGGTGTAATCAGAATCCGTAAATCTAAAAAGGACAGACAATGCCATTCTAAAGCGGGAATAATATGTTGTGATAAAAACATACAATGAAAATATGAGCCTTAAATAGGTAGAAAAGGTGTGATCTGTCTACTATGATTTAAAAAAAAAATCTGATAAAGCGAGTTGGTATTGTTTCTGTTCAACTAAGAAATCTAGTCCTTTTTGGAAACTTGAGAATTGTAAGCTTCACATCTTTATAATATACAAAGTACATCATGTGAGCGACTCTTAGTCACCAATATAAGTTCTGGCAAATGGAAGACAATTACATGACAATTATATATTCCACTCACCACAGGCTAATGCAGGTCTTGCTATTCCTACTGTACCAGCTGACCAACCTTTTCGTATCATATTCACAATTTTATCTTCCTTATCCTTATATGAGTTAATGTTGTGGCTAAATAAACTGTTACACATGGAGTCGACAGAGAAACATAAACAAAGCCTGCAAAAGTTACAATGTGCATAAGAGATAACGAAATGTACTATTGAATGGTTTTTATAATTTCAAAAATGTAGTTGGTTTAGTTGGATAATAGTGTTTAACGACATTTTCAACAATATTTCAGCTATATCGTGGCGGTCAATTTTATTGATGGAGGAAACCAGAGTACCCTTAGAGAACCACCGACGGTCGCAAGTCACTGACAAAGTTTCAAAAATGTAAGTTTAAAAGACATTTGATATTATGTAGAAACAAATCAATAGTTTTTACTTTGCTTAAACAATTTTAATAGAAAAAGAACGACGATATCGAATTCATTGTCACATGCATCCGATACGTTATTTTGATTTGACGGGAAATAGATTCGAATAAAGTTGTTGCGATATGGAGGCGATTTTCTATAACGGCAAACGTTTTTCTTAGATATTGTTCATTTTATCTTAAAATTTCAGAAGGGGACAATACCCCTGTTTGTTCATTTATTCAAAAATGATTGTTCTCAGAGATGAAGCCAAATTCCCAGTGATCGCTTGATAGGTATTATGGTTACTCTCTTGAATTGGTTGATGCATACGGATTGTCTGTGCCTAGATTAAATGGCATATATACGTACTTCCAATGTAAACATTTGCTTCCTATACTCGTTAAGGGATATGGGACTTCATACTTTTTCTTTGCACTTACTCTTGGAAATCAAAGTCTGTTTCGTTCTTTAATTTGTCTTCTATATTACTTATTAGATGATTGGTTGATTGTAATAGATTTTCAGAAATCTGTAATAAACAGCACAACATAATTACTTGTTAATAAAACACAACCAAGGTTCATATGGCATTTTAAGCATCTTATTTTCTATGATAATACATATAGTAGGATGTATTCTTTTAATACATTCCAGGGGGGCCGTCGTGGTCATGAGCGTATGGTAGTTATAACTACCTGTACAAGCAGTACCAATCACCACTTAAGTTTGAACACCGTTTATGGCGAGGTGCATACTCGATAAAACATTATGTGATAAAGTTTGCCAGTGACTTGCAACATCTCTGTGCTTTCTCCGGGTACTCCGGTTACCTCCACAAATAAAACTAACCGCCACGATATAGCTGAAATATTGTTGAAAGTGGCGTTAAACACCATAACCATAACCTTAAACCTATGTTGTAAGCAACGTCTATTCTTGACTTTCCAAATAAAGTTAAGCTATCTGACAAAAGTCAGTACACCTATAGAAGATTCTTGTAATGCAGAAATTATTATCCTTGTGATGACCACACCGGATGTCGGACTGTCTATTCCGACTTGGGGTGTTCGAACACGCCAAAAAATATAGTACAAGTTTCAGAAATTAGCACAATATTGATTTTGATATTTTATAAGAAAAGATAAGATAAGTTTTATTTTAAGTCAACATGTCAAAACAGCAAATACAACTCAAGCTCTAATGAGCTCTTGACCGACATATCCCTCTGTATCATATCCTTCAGTATTTTGAAGAAAAATTGTTGAAAAGTCCAATTTGCACAGAAATATGCGCAGCTTCGCACTTCACAGTGATTGAAAGATTAAATTACCGTTTGTGACTTTAAGGCTATGAACAGAACATATTGGACTGGTGAATGATATCATGTTACAATGTATATAACAGTATGCGTTGTATTGTGTGTAGTAAGCTCTAGTATAAGTAAATAGTTACGGTTGAAAAGTCAGTACAATCAAATGTCATTAGAAATCCATTATAGAGGTACATACAATACAATACAAATATATTTTATATGTTTAAATATCTTTATTTCCAGTTAAAGCTTCCTTTATGTCGTTGCATTGTGGGTCAAATCGGTGGAAGTTGATATAAATTATTTAAAAATATATTATAAAAACCAACGCGAATCCTTTCAATTCGTTTAATATAATAATGTAAATTTAATACCAAAAGTAAGAGGATTTCAGATAATATTTCCCTAAAATTCCAACAACCAGAAAGGATTATAATTTCTGATGTAGATAAGAATTATTTATCAGATAACCATTCCATTGTAAACAAATATTAATGATATGAGCAATGTATTGGTTAATACAAAAAAAAAACCAAACCAAAAAAAAAAAAAAAAAAACACCTGAAAATTTAAACTTTAATATTTTAGCTTACATTTGGTGCAAAGTTTATAGGGTTGGGAGTTATTGTGTTTAATGCCACTTTCACCAATATTTCAAATATATCGCAATTTTAGTGGTGATAGGCACTGATTGCATAGGTAGTAATAAATCCAATAACCATACGATCACGACGACCACGGCACCCACAAAGTTTATAATAATAAAATGTTCTACCATACAAAATATGTGATGAATTTGAAAACAAATAACACTTATTCCTGGTTGAGGAGAATCATAAAAGGCACCTTGAAAACCTACATCATAAATTTAATGTAGATATAGTCCCCATGTTATGACCTAGAAATAACACTACTCCATTAGATTACATGGCAATATCTTGTCTCATATTTGGGGCATTAATACAATACCATGAATCTATCTTTGATTAATATCAGTGTTGTAATCTTAGGCAATACAAAGACCTTTAACATAATACATTTTAATGTTCTTAAACAATACAAAAAGTCACGTATCATGTTTCCCTGTTTTGTCAAAAAACGGGGGAAATAAAATGAGACAAATTCTCGGTAATCTAAAATAATAAATAAAAATGTCTTTGTTGGATACCAGGATGTCACGATCACACGAATATATTTTACAATTTATGTTAAAATTGGATGAATTTTTTTTATCCCTTTGTCTATTCTTCCTTTATCATAATAGATACACTTATTTTTTTTATTCTGATTTTAACATTTTAAGTTATAAATACAGGATACTGTTTGACTAATGGCCGGTACACACTATAAGATTTGTATCGATAAGACTTGCATTATAAGATTTTTGTATTATATACTGAATATTACATGTCAAAATCTGTATCACATGCCGTATCAACCCGAGAACCCTATGTCATCCCAAGGGCCACAGGCCCGAGGGGTGATATAGGTCGAGGGTTGATACGGCATGTTATGACAAAATATGAGGGTTGATACGGCATATTATGACAAAATATCTCCGATTTCTATGTAAATTTACGAGTTGAAGTGGGGAAACACCCACAGGTAATTTTAGCGATGTATTTTTTATCTTGGACAAGAATAATGAGCGTTGTGATTGGATGACCGATTTAAAACACACTGACTCGCATGGTAGAAAGATGCATGTAAAAGAAATCTATGTTATATTTATTCATTTGTTTGATTCTGGAATATTGTTGATCATTGATTCAAACAAGAAAAACGGGGGAAAAAGGGGGGGGGGGAAATTTTATTTAAATGAATGTTATGTTTCGACAGTTTAAAGAGAAAAATAAAAAAATGTTGCGACTAAAGCTTAAATCAGCTTTAAAAATTGAACAAATTTCAGTGGTTTTGTAAATGAGATTTATTTTAAATAGAAAATCTGAATTTATTATTTATTAATTTATTATTAATGATACAATTTTATATCCCTTGGGAGGGGGAGGGGGGGCTATGATGAAAATTTGAAATAAAAACACAGGACCGGACTTTAAGCAAAAATAATAATCCAGGATTAGTTTTTTTATTAAAAAATCCAGGACCACTGTGTCCATGATGTTTTTCCCCTTTAAAGTTAATAATATAAAATATTGACATCCACACTTGGCTTTTGGACAGTACATTTCTGTGTCCACACTTGAAAATATTAATAAAAAAATATATATTTTACATACCAGTATTACAGTCTGTGTTGCCACTGGAAACAACTGTCACACTCTAAAGCATGCTGCTCTGGACGGACGTTTTGCTCACACACAATACAAGGAAACGACATAGTTGATAGTGCTTTCTTATATATTAGTGCGGTTTCATCAAAAGAATTGGAGTACTTTTTGAGTAATTTATAGTATGGTTTCCTTTTACTTTTTGGTAACCCTGATAATCATACTGTCAGTGCAATTATACGACTATTAAACAAATGATAATTAATTGCAAGAGAACATTTAAGGAATTTCGCTTGTTGATTTAATATGGCTTTTCATAACCTAGTCCGAGATTATTTTTTGCTAGAGGAATCTCGGACTATTCATAACCATGAATATTTAAATAATATTTTAAATTTAAATACAACTTTTATTTTTTAATTATTCTTTTCGCTAAAATCATAGTCACAAAAATATATTAGCGTAGTTGTTTATAATAGCGTAAATATATCTCACGGCCGGAACATCCATTTGATATAAAATAAGGCCGCATAAACTAAGGCGGCATCTGTCATAAGGCCGCATCAACTTGTAAGGTTGCTCCCGGCCTTTCGTTATCAATAATTTTAACCCTACTATCAATGTGCGGTACTAACAATAAAATTATTGATAACGAAAGGCGGGAGCACCCTACTATCAATGTGCGGTACTAGAATATCTTAGTACCGCACATTGATAGTAGGGTTAAAATTATTGATAACGAAAGGCCGGGAGCAAGTCCCTGTGTATCAAGCAAAATCTTTGCCACTTCAGCGTGAGCTTAGACGCGTAGCACTTCCTTCAGTTCGTTCCAACGCTCCAACTAATCCCCTTCATATATCCTGCATTTGTTCCATTTGGAAGATACTGCACTTATATTCCTCTTTCTCTCTGAATCCGTCAAAGTCCGCTCTTTCTTCCGACATGTTGTTTTTTGTTTCTAAACATTTCGCATGCTCAAGACGGGTTCACATAGAAGGTCATATGAATAGAGGCGGGTTTATTTGAATTCTTGTCATCCTGGACAATAATTCCGATAACGATAGTTTTGGGTCTTTTTTGTCAAAAAAAAGAACACAAATCGTATCTTTTTTTGTTTAATCTTCATTTTATGAAGGTCAGTACGGAAAACGACAATAATTTTGGGTATGATAAAAATTACGATTTTGGTAGACAATATGCCTTTAAGCATCTTTTCCGTACAATGTATATGGTGAATCAGAATTATACCGGAAGCTGTAGAGTCGAATATGTCAATGTAGTGTTACACTACAATAGGTATATTTGACCAAGCCCCGTGCACTCTCGTCAATCTATGTAGGTTTAATTTGTTTATTCTATCCGGCACTCTATATCTTGGCCTTTCATCATACAAAAAAGTTTTACAACCCCCTGTAGGAGATCACCGAGGCTTTTGTGTTTCCAATCTTATCAACTTCTATGGTGAATCTGAGTTGTGACGGACGAGTGATAACTCCCTCATCATATGACCCCCTCCCCCTTAAAATCAATTAATGATGTCATTAATTATTTTTCTCATTATCCACATCATTGATATTATTATAGACAGGGCCGCCAAGAGAATGTTTGGGCCTCAGGGCAAAAGAAAACTTGGCCCCCCCTCCTCCAATTCTCCAAATAATGATACTCAAACTAAGTCCACCACGGTGTGTCATAAGCAAGGAAGAATCAGTACAACACAAATGAATTGATGAATTGTAAATTAGAAAACAGCTTTCTACTTGTTCTAATAAAAAAAACCCATACAGATACATACATGAATAAGTGATATCTCTATCAATACATTTATATTTCAACATCCACAGAACTTATTATTTATTTTTTAAACTTCATGAAATAATAAACAAGCATGTCTTAGCTATAAATGTTTGTTACTATTTATTTTGTAATAAAATTCTAATGATTCATGTTTTTTTTCAAAGGTACAAATATTTTTTAAAAGATATTTTACTATTTATGTCATACACTCCATATGAAAAAAATGTTTCATTCCAATTTCTGATTTTTATTTATAACACTTACTTCACTCAAATATTTTCCCCTTTTCTGCAATACAATGTATTTGACATAAAATACAGGTACATCACAGGTAATAATTAATAAAGATACTATTGCAAAAACAGCATAATTAACTGCAACAACATCTATTGGAATACCTGGAATAGGTTTTTTTAATGGGATTAGATAGACGACATCACCGGTACAGTAGTGGGTCGGACTCACTTCAAAGCACAAACAGTTTCGCTAGCTTTATTAACGTCATCAACCTCATTTTTCTCCTGGGGGAAGTAAAAACTTTTTTTAATCCAAAGGATTCAAGTTACTTGTACTTGCTTCCATCATTACTGGTCAATTTCTTAACAAATTATTTAGAATTATGCAACATTGTGACATTTTTATTTCTAACTTTAAAACAATAATTCGCGTATTCCGCTTCATCAACTGTTTTCCGTTTTTAATTTCCAATGAATTGACAAAATATCAAGCAAAGGAAATCACATGACATATTTACTATTTTTTATTAAAATCTTATATTAAATTTATTTAAATAAGCATTTATTCCAAATACTACAGATTTCCGCTTTCGTTTTTCTGAAGTTTTATCGCAGTACGGTAAATAAATCAAGCGACCCAATATACTGTACTGGTTCCCGGTATCTTGTGCGTAGTATTTTGCTTGGTTAATAAAAACAAATAGAAACCAGGTCATAAGCGTGAAAATGTTCGACTTTTAATTTCATTTGAAAAAGCTTTTATTAACCAGTTTTTACGAATAATTTTATCACCACGCTATTGGGAATTTCCCCCCATGAATTTGGGGAAACAACTTTTTTTCACATTGGGGCCAATATTCGGTCCAAACAAACACAGTCGGCCGAAAATCACTGCAAGTATTTTAACTTCGTTCTCCGAACTCTTACGAAATTTGTATTATTCTCCAATCAAAAAGTTAGAAAATATTTTCATCTTTAAAATTGCTAGGCAACAGCATCCATAACAAGAGTAGGTCAAAAGCGATCTATACGACTTCGTCGAAAAAAAACTCGTTTTTTTCCCTGCCAAATGGTGTCAACAATGGAAGATGAAGTAATTGCAACTGTGTCCATTATTTTGCTATGTGCCGCTATGAAATTATTGAAAAAGAAGAAAGTAAACAACAATCAAAATAGGAAAAAGCAACACCGCAATCGTGCATGTAATCCACGAGCATTAACCTTTCGACCGTGATCGGTTTGAAAGTGTCAAATATTCGGATATTGTAAAAAAAAAAAAAAAAAGCATGTGAAATCACCATAGACAGCTATTATATGTTTATTACATGTCAGAACTCACAGTGTGTCAAAATTACAATATATGCTGTATATTAACTGTATAAGTGTACTAACAACATTTATTTTGAACTAAGCTTCACTAAATAGCAAATCCCTTGCTATTTAGTGATTAACAACTAGGGATACTAGGTAAAAGCTGTATACCTAGTAAATTGTCAACAGCAATTAGTGCAATAAAATTATCTGTGATTAAAGAAATAAGAAAAAAAAAGAGGAAAGTTCTGCTGGACAATATCTTGGATAAAACGAAGAAATGTTTTTGGAGCACGATGTTTTGCAAGAACCATGTACTTTAAGTTACACGTGTATTTATTATGGTACTGATGCAGATGTGTAACCCCCAAATTGATAATTTTGATTAGAAAAAAAATGAAAGGTCAGCTAAGATTTGTATTAAGGATAGAACATTGCTCTATCCTTAATACAGTCTCATAAAATTAAAAAAAATCTTATAATACACTGTATTTAGACTGTACACACGATAAGATTTGTATCATAAGACTTGTATTATAATACAAAATCTTATCGTGTGCACAGTTTAAATACAGTGTATTATCAGATTTTTTAAATAAAACTGACCGCCACGATACAACAGAAATATTGCTTAAAGTGGCGTTAATCACCATAAACCAACCAACCAAATCAACACATCACCGTTACTAACTGACTATAATATTAAATTCCGCAAGTGAAAAGGAACAGTTATCAACAAATAAAGCTACTACAGTTCTTCTTATAACCACAGGCGCATGGGGCATGGATTTCGTTTCCTCCTTCCCCTTTTTCTCTACTAACCCCCTTTAGCTTATACTGTATCAGTCGAAAAACTGTGGACACAGAATACACGTATTATTCATGATGTATGACGTCTACTGATATTGTCAAATGAAGAAAAAACGAATGATTATGAAAATTTTGAAAAAGGAATGATTTATATCAAAATTGTGAAAAAGGGGGTAGTAGAGAAAAGGGGGAGGAGGAAACGAAATCCATGCCCCATGCGCCTGTGCTTATAACTTCACGGGTCGCACATGTTCAGTGAAACATAGTCATGAATAAATATTTAATTTTTAAGAGGAAGTAATTTTAATGGCATGTGTGGTGATTATACCGAGGTAATCTATTTAAACCATGTTTGTTCTATGTACTTTAATTTCATCTGTTTAATGATATAGCGGGTTGGGACATTCTTTTGTAAAAACAGATGTAAGAAATGTGATCTTCGCGGTCGATTGTTTAACCATTTAACTCGGAAATCCGTGGTTTGAATAATTGTAAAATGAAGCCAATAAATATCACATCTAGGTCGTTGATTGCTTACAATAATAAAACTACAGCCAAGAATTAAAGTGTGCAATATCTTGTATCTGTGTGTATTATTTCATAGTTCTTATCTATTGCTTACATTCTGGTATATAAACCATAACAAAGATCAAAGGAAAAGAACGCATTCTTGTGACAATAACATATTACTGCGTGTATTTGGTATATACATTGAGCTTAAGTATATAGATAACTCAGAGATGCACAAAACATAATCTAAATATGTAGACGCATTCTCTATTTTGATTTCACTTCTTAAAGTGTTCATATGTACATTGTTTGTGGTTTATCTATAGAAATGTTAACAGAAAAAATAGCTAAAGTGTGCTTATATTGCCTTGAGCAAAGATACAAGATCTTAAATTGTTTTTCCTTTATGTAAAAAATAGTTTTAAGGAATTGTTTTGGGAATACACTCATATACTTTAGAGCACGAATTCTCACTCGCACTCGAAGAAAACAGCCAATCGGACTACTGTATCAAATAAACACATTGTTCTGATTGGACAATCTTGGATAACAATCTTACTCGAAAGTTTGGATAATATGAAGCAGCCGGCTGCAATACCGGTAATACCAGTATTGTAAATATTACAATACTGGTAATACCAGACGTCCTTCTTTCGCTTTGTAGACAAACGAGCGATTGGTATAATCTCATTCGCACATGCACCGGTGAATGTGACTTATTTTTCCATTGGCAGCATAAATTGTGTGCAACATTTTCCGCAAACGTAAATATAAATTACCTTCTTCCAATCAAAGTATGCTACCGTATTTGTACTCTTAGACATAGCAGAATCGAAATAAATCATGGAAGCCAGAATGTGCTTTGAGTTTTAACATGGGTTGACGGATATTAATAAATTTTATCTCTCGCTCGGGATAAAATACTAATATCCGCCAATCCATGTTAAAACTCAAAACACATTCTGGCTTCTATGATTTATTTACTAATATCCGCCAATCCATGTTAAAACTCAAAACACATTCTGGCTTCCATGATTTATGTCTTAATTAATCTCTACCACTTTCCAAAATTTTCAAATAGATTATATACCTTGTAACTCCTTCGTAATGTGCTACTTCACTTGGTTTGTTGTAATGATTAAGTATTTTATGGAGACCATTGGATTGTCCTCAAAATAACTTATTGTACTCTATCTGATGTATATGTTATCTAATAAAAATGTTACCTTTTTCAAATATATCGGTTTAAAAACTTCTGAAATCTGGTCTCTCAAAAATCTCCATTGACCATCATTAGACAGGGCTACAGTTTTCCGGAGTAAAGATCCCAGATCCAGGTTTATCTGCAAACATTGAAAAAGTTAGAAGAATACGAAATAATGGGTTGTGGTGAGTGGTATTGTTGTTTAATGTCACTTTCAACAATATCTCAATTAATATATCGTGGAGGTCAATCTTATTTTCAGAGGAAACCTGAGTACTCGGAGAAAATCACTGATCAGCCTCAGGTCACCGAGTAACTTTATCAAAGAATGCCACATCGAGTATACATCGAACTCACAGTCTTATTGGCAATAGACGCTGCTATCACATGTAATTGTTTCTTCAACTATCAAATGTTTTCTGTTATCAATTTAACTTCAAGCTCAACTTTAACAGATATATAAAAGACGCTACTGAACTAAAATTTGTTCACTATCAAAACATTTCTGAAAAAAACTTAAATGATCAAGATCACTTGCATTGCTATCTCAAATATCTTGTGTGATAAAACAGATATACAAGCATATTTTGTCCATTAAATAACCGATTGAATGCGTTGTTGATGTACTTGTTTATGTTTAGCTTCGGATGGGTGATGTTTGTTTCTCGATACTTTCAACAATATGATAGTAATACATAATTGGACAGTCAGTTTTATTGATTGAGAAAACAGGACTAACTCGTGAAAACCACAAACAAGATGTAAGCAACTGGCAAACATATTCATACAAAGTTGCACTGATTGCTCCTTAAAATGTTGACCAAACGCGGGTACAAAGACAAATTGTACACAATTGTAGATATTTTCCATCTAAATATATTAACGTAGCTAAAATCAGTTTCTATGACGGCTTTATCAACTAGAACAATACATTAACTGTGATCGTTACCTTTCTATTTCTAAATTTGTCAAAGTGTTTAATACAGATAGCTTCTATCATCTCTGGATCTGCTACAAGTAGTACTGGCATATGACCATGGTATATACTGGTTGGTGAAATATAAAAAAATAAAATTAACTATATACTTATTGATAAAAATTGCATTCGTGATTTTGTATTGGAACAGAAAAAGAAGGCAAACATTGAGCTAGGGTTAGGGTGTTTAACGCCACTTTCAACAATAGTTCAGCTATATCGTGGCGGGGCAAACATTGATATACACACTACAATAACAGTTCGATTAGTGCAAATGGTTACTTTGAGTTAGATATAGTCGTTCTTTTGTAATTAATTATTGGGAGTGTTGACCATATTGTGGAAATGGTTATAGTACTTCAAAGTAGTTAATCCATTGTGATTTTTGGACTTGGTTATGGTGATGTTGAGGAAATGGTCTTGTTATAACTGTTATGGATATACCTTCCAGATTGAATGTGAAAAGTAATATTTATTCCACGGTTTTGCGAGTTAACCTGGGTAAACACGTGGTATAAATGATGTGTAACATAAAGCCATACGATATCACATATAGGTCGTTCATTATTACACGGCTCTCTTAGGGTAATAAAACTACAGACAAGATTTAAAGTGTACAATATCTCGTATACATTTGTATATATGCGTCCATTATTCCATTGTTTTTAACTGTTGTTTACATTCTTGTATATAAACCATAAAAAGACCAAAGGAAAAGAATGTCTTCGTGTTACAAATGATATATTGAAGTATGTACAAATAATTCAACACAAAAATATCTCCATTTGTATAAGGAATGCCCTGACATGAAGTGAATGAGATGGGGGTTCGCGCTCCGGTTGGGTTAAACTAACGATTATGCAAAATTAGTGACACAACCAAGTCCAATTCCGATTGCTTGTTTACTATAAGTAAATACGAGTTCTTGTACTGTTGCCGACTACATTTCTACTTGCAGTTAAACACTATTTTTGACTCATTTGCCGAACGTAAAACGATTTATAGTTTATTGGTGTTTATCTGCACTCCCAACAATATTTTAGTTATATATCACTGGCCAGTTTTATTGCCGAGTAGCCGTTAAAACAGCGATCTACCGCCAGTAGTATACAATGTCAAATAACAATACAATCGATGTAATCTACCCATGGGTGGGAATCGGATTCACAATCTTCAAAAACATTATCTATAGACATTTTCATGATGATAGTTTCTTGTCAGTTAAGAGTTTAATTTCTCATAGTCTTTGTTAACTATTTAAATGCTACCCGTATTTATGAATTAAATCGTTTTGAGATATTTCGTGACATTTAACAGTATTGATATAATTTAAACCTACCCTACAACATTTCCATACTTTGATATTAAATCCATGTCTGTTTGTAGAAGGCCCTGCAATCAAATACATATAGAAATTAAATTACCGTGAGCTCATTATTAATCACGGAGTTTCAATTTTCGTGGATTTCGTGGTTCACTTTATCTACGAAATTAAAATCAAAAGATATACAATTTTCCCATCGACCGTTGCCTGTAGTGTTTGAAACTACGAATTCAAGAACCCATGGATACAATGAATTTTGTAGAAACCATGAAAATTGGTGTCAACGAATACAAATACTTTCACGTATCTAACACGGATTAATTTCCTCGGATGTGAGACACTTTAGACATGTGATATTAAATACTCGTTAGTAACGGGTACTCAAGTGTGTTGGAACTCTTCATGTCGTTGGTTAACCTCATTTTACTCACACACACACAATCATCTAATATATAGAGGTGCCATCGTGGTAGAGATCGTATCGCAGTTGGATTTATTTACAATTACCTGTGTAATCAGCGCCTATCACCACTAACGTTGTGAGTTTGAATATCGCTCATAGCGAAGTGTACTCGATAAAACATTATGCGATCAAGTTTGTCAGTGACTTGCGGCAAGTCGGTGGTTTTCTCCGGATACTCCAGTTTCCTCCATCAATAAAATGACAGTCACGATATAGCTGAAATATTGTTGAACGTGGCGTTAAACACCATAATCCTAACCATAACCTTAATACATAGACCGATATTTACTGTCGGCATTCACTAACACAGCAAATAAATTTACATTTTATAACTAAATACTACAAAATAAGCCAATTTTGATGCCTTTCATGTCAAGGGGAAATGTCTGGCAACCTTTATTTGAAACATTGAAGATTAAAGCATATTTTCTATGAAGATCCGGATAGGGAGAAATGGCTTAGAAAAGTTCGATGTTGAACAACATTGAGATCTTGACAATACTGTAATATTCTGACACAGTGCTTGACATGTCAATGCAATACAATAGTTCTTTGCAAAGATGGAAAAGATCCAATGAAAACTGACATTTGATAAATACATTGTAATTCTTATGTATTTATATAAAATAAGGGTAATAACAAAATTACCGAACTCCGAACAATCTTACAAAGGGAAAGTCAAAACTCATAAGTATATAAACAGACAAAATCAGTCAACAACTGGAAAACTGTAAAAACCGTAATGACCCTGACTTGGTGCAGGCATTTCTAAAGAAATGGTGGGTTGAATCAGATTTTAAAGCGCCAAACCTCCCGCTTTCATTACGGCTCAAAGGTTCTGGCTGTCACTATAACAGTATTTATAACAATGCTGGAACATAAACGTTAGAGAATACCGAAGGGGTATTCAAAAAGGAATATCCAGAGAAACTGGTAACACATGGTACACAAGACAAAGACAAACAAAACAAAAACACATTATGTGTTGGACACCACTATGCGCAAACAAACACAAATAACATAAATAAGACATGAGCCCTCCTACAAATATTTGGAGATAAAGGCGAACCGAACATCGTTTTTAAGCGGAAATCGTAGCGGACATCACAACACGGAACCCATAATGTAAAGACACACAATAGGACAACACAAAAAACTAAGAAAAATGAACAATACATCCAACAAGGATATGGTTACAGCTTCATGTAAGATTAAAGTTAACCCATTTAGATAGCCTTGTGTTTAAACTGGTGTTTTACTTGAGCTTTGATAATGAAATCATGCCATACCTTTTTCCTATACTCTGAGAAAGTACCAAACATACGGGCAGGTTGTGGTCCAGCAATTCCATGTCTTTTGAAGAATTCATGTGCCCTTTTCATTGACCTAGTACAACAAAAATAATAAAAATTCATCTGAATAAGGTTTCATTTTGAGATTTTTATATATTTATAACAACATTGCTCTTGAAGAAATATGAAGCCGTCGTGATCGTGATCGTATGGTCGTATGGTAGTTGAAGTTACAACTACCTATGTAATCAGTTCCTACAACCACTGAATTTGTGAGTTAGAATCCCGTTCATGGCGAAGTGTACTCGATACAACATTATGTGATAAAGTTTGTCAGTGACTTGTGACAGGTCTGTGGTTTTCTCCGGATACTCCGGTTTCATCCGCCAATGAAACTGACCGCCACGATATAACTGAAATATTGTTGAAAGTGACATTAAACACCACCCCCAACCCTTACCATTCTTGAAGAAACCCAACCGTCTACGTATATTTTGTAACTGTAGATCATGGTTTCTTTTAAAAACTGCAATCCGGTCACGTGACAACTGCACCACTGAACTCTTCCAATTAAACATACTAAGATCTCCTCTGATGGCTTTGACAAACAGACGTTGACAAAAAACTTAATCGTAACATTTTAAAGAATAAGCATGACAGATCTATACATAATATATGGTAACAACTATTACAACAGTCTTATCAAAATTAAAACTAAAATAGCTGAATACGAAGAAAACATCTGGTCGTCAGGACAGACACACAGTAGTCAGATCAGTTTCTTTATATAAGTAAAATAATAAATATTACCTGCACTGTCTGCATTTTTATAGAAATAAAAGTACATTCTAGTATCATTATGTATGTTTACGAACTAGAAGGCGATAAAAATTCAATAGCTAGACTAGAGACAAGTTTATTTGTACATAAAATATACACTTCTACATTCCACCGTATCTTGAGGTTCGAATTGTCCATGCATGTTGTTTCATTCTTTGCTCTTTTAATCTTCGTGTCTTTATTGTAAGGAAAGTTTGAACATACCAAAGATGTAATCAGAAACCGTAAATCAGCTGACAGACAAAACTATTGTTAAGAGAAAAATGACAAAACACAAAACACTGCACAGAACATAAAGTCTGAGAAAAACAAACCCAATAAAAACCGGGGAGTCACCCATGTGTTTCAGATGGGTAAACAGTTCTTACTTCACTAGCAGCACACGCCCTAGAACTCATGTTAAAAATCCAGTGATAAATCATATTTGGGAGTAAATTATGATTGAGGAAAGAAGTGAAACAGATATTCCGTTTGGTTAACCAAGTCATGGTGGTGACCGCAAAACTTCCGATTTAATTATTTCGACTTTACCACTTGAAACATATTGTTCAGTAGCTTCATATTTAGCAACATTCCTCTAGAAAGGAAATCGTAAAAGGAAACACAAGCGTTTGAATATCGTATCAACTGAGAGATATATACTCCATATACAGATGTTGTTGGTGTGTCGTTACATTTAATAGATTGAATTAAGTTCACAATGGCAAATTTATATTATCTCTTTTGTACCTAATTATATAAGCTGGCTATTCTTTTTATGAACCAACGATGAACTAATTATCTTAATCTGTGAGGAATAGTTGTGCTATGGACAGAAAAGTCAAATAAGTTAATGCCATAACATGATTTCAGGAAATTTTGATCGTATGAACTCTAAAACAAATATTACAACTTTTGGGTGTATGTTAACTTCTGTGTATAATTTTCTTTACTTTTATACCCCACAATTCATTAAGTGTGCAATATTTAATTATTCTGTTAGGTTATTTAAAATTAAATAATAAGATAATAATTGAATACTGATTTTCTGTGACCGGAAGCGGTTGACTTCATCATAAGAAATACGTCACATTATATGCAATTGGTATAGATAAGATCTTCTTCAGCAATAACGGCTCCATTAGTGTTATGTAATGTGAGACAGGCAACCTGTTTGAAGGACGAAGTCCTAAAATTTCAATAATACGATGATCCGTACACGTTAGCCTCACCGCCACCGGACGCAATTACGAACAATTTCGATGATATTGACCGTGACATTTGATAATAATTTATAAATTTGACCAAATTGATGAAGCTGATTGCATGTTCATATTTCAGATTAAACACCAATATCCTTTTGAATCATAGCCCATATATTATTCAATGCATTGTTACGGGTTTTAACTTGGAACAGATTTTCATGACCCCGTTCTAGTCACTCTGTGACCTAGATCCGGACACAATTTCGAACGACATCATAAAAACCTTTCTAGTGTAAATTATTTAATGACAACTGTTAAAATTGAAAGAGCATTCATTCATTTACGTTCACATATCTATTTGTATATAATACACATGACATAAAAACCTTTCCTTTATTCATATCATAAATGTGTGCCAGTTTGCATTCGGAATTCCTTGGACTCTTCAATGAATAAGGTACATCACGGATTTTGACATTTTGGGATAGATCAAGGTAAGGAAAATGTATTATATTGACTGTTTTTGTTTTAATTTCAATGTATTCTACATACGCATAGAACCAGGAGATCATATTCTTTCCAATTACAGGCATAAGATAACAAAATATGCGAACCTCAATGAATTTTAGCGATAGATTCCAAGTGCAATTGTCGATCGTTTTCTGTTTACAAATATGAAAACCCGTCGTCTGCAACATTCAACAACTGCGCATGAATAATTTTCTCCCAAAACACGAGTAATTTAGCGGGGTATCTATTTATAAAAGCATTTTTTTATTTCATGTTTTGAAGGAACAATTAGGGGACATACTTTTTATTTCGATCGTAATTGCGTCCGGTGAGGTTATTATCTTTTATTTTGAATGAATTGTGTAGCCGATTTGTTATGGCGTTCATTTGACCTACGCCGCTCTTCCATCGGTAAACTGACGAGTTCTGTCCCCTGGCTCGTACCTCGGCTAGATTGAGTCAGTCTATTCGATCGGGAGTTTCGTAGAAAGAGATTTTTTTATTAGAATTTTATTAAAAGTTTATTTCGATTTTGCATAGAGTAAATAATCAAAGAATTGGGAATTTTTCATTGAAATAGATTTCTTTTGCGTTTCTAAATTATCAATTGATCTATTTTTTAAACTTCCGGTGAGCAGATTTTTAGCTATCAATATAGAAGGAAAAATCGGACAGCTTACCGTTAGAAGGACTTCGTCCTTTATTAAATGACACAATCAATTTTACATGTACAAAAATGTAGTTTTAAAAGTAATGCCGATTATAGCAAGTCATTGAATACTATAAGACTAAGAGGGATAAACAGCGTGTGATATTTCTATCTTCAGAAGATTTTGTATATTTTAATGAAACGTCCTGTGGTTTTTGTTGTTAATATATTTATCTCATTCACGCTGTTTAGGAGTCTTTACAATATTATTCAATTAAACGATAACCTGTCAATCTTAGTATTACATGACAAAAATTTAAACTAATACTTATTTGATACCGTTTTTATTCACCACTCGCTACTTTTGATATATATACAAAACAACTGACTGAAACCATCACATAATTAGCACTACTGATGGACAATTTCTTATAGATATGTATCACAAGATCACCAATGGAGGAGGGAGAGGGTGGGGGTCAATATATAAAGTCACCACTCACTACTTTTGATGTACAAAACAACTTACTGAAATCGGGGCCATTGCGGTTTTCCCAGTTTTCCGGTTGTTAACCGATTTTGTCTGTTTGTTTACTTATGAGTTTTGCCTTTCCCTTTGGAAGATTGTTCGGTGTTCGGTAATTTTGTTATTACCCTTATCATCACATATTAGCACTACTGATTGCACAATTTCTTATATTTATATGTATCTCAAGATCACCAATTGGGGCGGGGAGGGAGAGGTAGGGGTCAATATATATAGTCACCACTCACTACTTTTGATGTACAAAACAACTTACTGAAATCATCACATATTAGCACTACTGATGGACAATTTCTTATAGATATGTATCTCAAGATCACCAATTGGGGCGGCGAGGGAGAGGTGGGGGTCAATATATATAGTCACCACTCACTACTTTTGATATACAAAACAACTTACTGAAATCACATATTAGCACTACTGATGGACAATTTCTTATAGATGCGTGTCTCAAGATCCCGTGATTTTTTTGGAGGGGTGGTGGGAGGGGGGGGGGGGGATCAAAATATATAACATAAATTGAATGACAAAATACAAGTAAGCATAACGTATACTCATTATTTTTCTAATAATACCACAGAACGATAGTAATACCTTAGAACGGTTTTATGATCTTCTTATTTATTGTAGTCATTTTTTCCATCCTTCACTTGGTGGACTCGATGGACGACTTATTCAGGTCGTCGACTTCTAATCACAAACCTAACACCACTAACGTGCTCCCAAAACTGTTCACTTGTTTGGTTTTCCAATATTTTGACTCGTACCTGATGAATGTTTTTCCAGGAACGCGTCGTGCGTACTCTACATTTTTAGTAGACGTCGAAATAAACAATAAAAACACAACAAATAACACTAAATACATCTGAAAAGAAGGCGCTATATATCATATACTCCAACACGATGTGGCATATAACACTCTCAAGATAATAACTTCCTTTATTCCTGTTAAAAGGGATGAGCCGCTACAAAGAAATAGCTATCTATTGCATACTTTTTATTTAGAATATAGTGAGTGAGTGATGGATTGTTGTTTAGCGCCAATTGGACAATTTATAAGCTATATCATGTTGAGAAGAAGTTAATGTTCAATGAGATGATGACGAGGTCCGTCTTGTACTAGAAAAAACCCGCTTAGTTGGATTTTTATAGTGCTAGATCAAAACAACAGTGCGCGGATAGACATGCCGCCCCACTCGGGACAAATTATCCCGATTCCGAGCCAACCCGTCGCAACGCTTTCTCCTTAATGTTGCGTGCTTAGCGGAGAAGCAACACATGCCAATTTAATAGTATTCGGTTTAACCCGATCGCGGGGTTCGAATCCACGATCTACCGCACGCGAGGAGAGCACGCTAACCATTAAACCACCGATGCGGTTATATTTAAAATATATTATTAGATCGATAGATTCATATGAAATATGTGAAAAGCTCTATATTATTTACATCTAATATGCATAGCCAGAGTAACATCTTTATATATATACATACAAGCACTCAAGGGAACCTGAAAATGTGCCTTTTATATAGAGATTAAAATTATATGAACTATTCGTTAATGGGGATAATAAGACTACCCTATGATTTGTTATATAGAGGTGTCCTTTAACACAGGGTTGACTGTATGTTCATTGGTAGATCTTGTTTATTAGAAGTTTTATCTGCCTAACTAATGTCTATAAAGCTGTTCGAGACGAAGGCTGAAAAGTGGGTTGCTTTTAATGTTTATCTTGACATTGAGTAGTTAACCTTCACTCAGTCAAACAGTAAAGAAAATAAGAAAAAGGCAAAAGAACAAGAAAATATAAACAAACAAATGAAACACGTTGTAGGGGTGGGGTACAGGGGCGGATCCAGGATTTCAAGTTAGGGGGGGGGGCGCAGTTAAAAAAATTGCGCCGAATGGAGGGAGGCGCGAAAATTTTTGGGGTATTTCGTGTGAAAAATCACGATTTTACGCCAACAAATCATATTTTTCAAATGTTAGGGGGGGCGCGCGAAATTTTTGGGGTATTTCATGTGAAAAATCACGATTTTACGCCAAAAAAATAATATTTTATCCAATTTTAGGGGGGGCGCGCGCCGGGTGCGCCCCCCCCCCCCCCCCCCCCCCCCTGAATCCGCCCCTGGGGTACCTTCATGTCATTTAAAATTACTATATTTATTTAATCGTTATCGTCCCTATACAAGATATAAAAAAGCCTCATCATTTTGTTAAATTATAGCTTTGGTACAACACACTATACTTTCCTAAGATCTCAAGACATCACGTGGTGATCAGTGGGTAGATAATGAATTTAAATGTTTTTCTATAGAATAATGAAGATGTGAAAGTATTGAACTTTGTCGTTATTTTTAGCACAAGGTCAGCCATGATTTATCTTCTTTTTTTCTACGGTTTAAAATTTCATTTCTGTATATGAATAGGTTATTAACAGCTCTTGTTGAACGGCATCCTTTGTATTTCAATAACCATTTTATTATAATGTAAACATAATTTTATTTAAATCTTTAAAAAGAATATTCGATCAAGTACTAGTTCGTGTTTTTCTAACACTTGAAAAGAGTATGCAAAGCCTACATATAACTCACATTTTTACCTCTCAATTGGCACTGAGTTGGAACATGACGGATTGAAATTTACAATTTTCTTTGAGGTTCAGTTTTTCAAGACTTTTTGAAAGAACTCAACTTTTTAATTCTATTTTGTTGCGCGCACCGCGAATCTTTTCTGTTTTAATTATTTATTATTTCCTGTATTCTTTTATGCAAAATTGTATTCATGGAAGTATGTAAATTATATGAAAAATATTTTCCAGTCAATAAGATTAGACCATTACTACTATGGAAATTTTAATACAAACATTTTTAAACATTTTTTTTCGGAAAAGCAGTTCAAGAAAAAGAATTATCTAGGAGACTGGAAATGAGCAGTCTATCAAACTATAACACATTTAATATTCCACCAGGGAAACAAACATATGTATGCAGTATAAATGATTTCTGGACCTCTCGACTGAAGTTCCTAGCTAGAACCAATTGCTTGCCCCTGAATGAAAGTCTTTTTAAAATTAATCTCCGTGAAAGCTCTTAAGTGTAACATATGCGATAACGATATAGTCGAAGACTTGCATCATTTCTTATTTGAATGCAGAACCTTTGGTGGTATCAGACAAGAACTATTCGAAGAAATAGAAACAGTAATAAGATAGTTTTATCCGGATCTCGCGTTTTCAGAGTTACCGCCCTTTCAAAAGCTGCAGTTCTTGATCGGATACTTTTGTCTTAGTTTTAACACTGAGCTTGGTTTCTCGCTTAACCAGTTCAGTTAAAAAACCGTTATGTAAAATGATGAAAGAGCGAGCTATTTTAATTGAGTGATCAGGAACTCGCTTAATATTATGCTTCTTTTATTTTATATGTCATTCTTATATTTTACTTATGATTAAGTGCAATTAAAATAATGTGATACCTTGTATATAATTTTGTTTTAATGAAGAATGACACATTTGTTTCTGTTATAATATGTTATGACTTTTATCACAATGACTTTGATATGTTTTTTGTTCTTTGATGAAAATGTTTGTGTATGATTTATACTAATTTTAATGCATTTGTTTATTTATGATTATTAGACGCAAACATTGGTACCCCGCTGATGTTTGCCCCCGTTGTAAAGGGGTAGTTTCTGAATAATATATATATATATATATTATGGTGTTTTACGCCACTTTCAACAATATTTCAGTTATATCGTGGCGGTAAGTTTTACTGGTAGAGGAAACCGGAGTATCCGGAGAAAACCACCGACATGTCACAATTCACTGACTAAATTTATCACATAATGGTGTGGCTGAGTGGGATTCGAACTCACAACGTTAGCGTTGGTAGGTACTGATTGCATAGGTAGTTGCAAATCCAACTACCATAACGACAACGACGGCCCCATATAATTTTGGAAGAATTCATTTCGAGTTGACAAGCAATATATTTTATTAGAGGGGGCCGTCGTGGTCGTCATCGTATTATAGTTGGATTTACAACTACATTGTTTGTACCTGTGCAATCTGCCTATCACCACTAAAGTTGTGAGTTCGAATCCCGCTTATGGCAAGATGTACTCGATACAACATTATGCGATAAAGTTTGACAGTGACTTGCGGCAGCTGGGTAGTTTTCTTCGGGTACTCCCATTTTCTCCACCAATTAAACTGACAGCCAATATATAGCTGAGATATTATTGAAAATGCCATAAGCTCTAACACTATCCCAGATTTTATCAGAAGCAGGAAGTAAAAGATATTATCATTCAACTCATTCTTCAAATTTAACTTTTATTTCATGGTATAGATTTATATCTATATATAGAGATATATAGCTACTATTTAACGATATCACAGCCTGTGTATACAAATTTAACTTTAAAATCCCATAACACAATTCGTTAAATAAATATAAGAATAATAATGTTATAATTAGTGATTAACTTTGACCCTAGAGCTAGAGTCACATACTAGGAGTGTGTTAATATGCAACAATTACACAAATATTTATAGTACATGTACTTTAATAGTCAATTCGTTGCACACGTGGAATATTTTTTTAAATTCAAAACTCAATTTCAAATAGTTATCGGTATTTAAATAAATAAAAAAGATGGCCAGTCAAGCCTGATTAACAATAACCACATTAATTTGCTTTCTAGCAGGACAAATATATATGTTTATGTTTATGCTTTAGACATAAAAGTGGAAAAGATACACAAAAAAGAAGATGTTCATTAATATTCATGGTTTGATAAACAAAACATGCGTACTTCCGTAAACTTACCTATAAAAAAACCCAAAATGAATGAATAATAGCCCATTGTTACAAACGGACCTATTTTAGGATCAAGTGAAGAATAACATTCTTTTTGTATAACTGAATTTACCACGTTTTACTACTCTTTAAACAAAATTTGCAATATTTGATCGAACCACGAGTTGTTACAGCATCATTTTAAACACTATCTCTACTTTTTATAATTCGCGGCTATCTCCACAAAATATTAGCATTTGAGACAATTCAGTTTATCACCCTTGGGCGTAATTTTTTTTTTATTACAATATACACCGCCCGCAGGCTTCATCATTTGAACAAAGCATGTGTCTTATCGTGTATCATATGATATACTCTTGTTTCATAGTCATTGTAATATATCGTGATAACAAACCCCGTGTTACCCCGTCACGATATAACTGAATTATTATTGAAAGTGGCGTCAAATACTCTAACTCCTAACCCTTTCTTTACCCGTATAAATTGTAATAAATTCTACTTACATATATAAAAATGTTAGAATCAAAATGATCACTAACAACCCAACAGTACACAGCTCCATGTCTATATATGTAATCCTTCTTCAGTCACAAATTTCTTTTCTTAAATACCAGATCACGTTCGATACAGTTCACTGACAACTACATTTTTGGGAGATTTACTAGACAGTTAAACTTAAATATAGCGTGGATGGTTTGTTTTTTCCGTTGTAGAGTGGCAGACTATTTTATATAATATTTAATTGTAGGGTATCGTAACCAAATATTTTATTGAATATTTAAATTAATATTTATAGTTTCCGGTAAGTCTTAACAACAATAAAAACTATCTATGAAAAAACTAACATATGTTAGATTATGATCATAACAGAATACTACACAATCTATATTTCACAACATGTATTTCATAATCTATAATCTTTAAAAATCATTTTCCGAGAATTAATATGATACAGTATTATCATTTATATATTTTTTTATGTTAATAATAATATAATAGATTCGTCATAGGAATGTACTTTATAGAATAATCTAAAGAAGATGTATCATTTAACCTAATAATATTGATGAACAGGATTTAAACCACCCATAGTCGCCAGATCTTAACTGTTCGGTAAAATATTGTTGTAAAAACATTTATGAAATTTAAGTCGAGGGTGCTTAACTTTATCTAAATATATTTGCTTTCACGTTTGTTGTTCTTTAAAATTTCAGAATTGCATAGAATTATATGTATTTAGTGTTAACGGTACGCAGATCACAGAGTCATCAGTATGTGGCTGTCCAAATCCAGGGCATAAGATATTTTCGAGAGGATTCGATCGTGTTTTTACTTGTTTATAGAATATCTAATTGCAGAGGCGTATAGGAGTGGATCAGAAAGTGGGTGAGGAAAAGGGGGTGGGCGCTTCAAGAATGGACCTGAAAGCGTGGTGCAAGCTTTTGAAGTGAACCGAAAACTACTCACATGCTAACAATTCAGCTGTTTCTAAATTGATGGGTAAATAACCGAGGGGCCTTAGTACCAATACTATTATGATTTCAGTAATGCATGTTCATGCATGTGATAGCAGTATCAAAACAGGACATGGATTTCTAACGTCATATGTGGCGGTATTGTTTGTGTTCAACGGTCTGAGGTGAGATGTGGTTGTTCATTTTGTTGATATTGAAGGAATTGTTGATCATCATTTATTTAATAGAGGACCGATAGTCTTAACCATAATCTAAATGCTACATAGAACACAAGGCTATCGGAAGACATAATCGTGAAACAGTAAGTAACTTTGAACCAAATACCAACTCTCGTTATCTGTAAGAAAGTGACAGAATACCGTGATTTTCAACAAGGTATTGGTATCTCCCGACTAACTCTGTGTAAGACAAGATGTGACCATCCTTCAAAAATAATTGATTAAATAGTTTAGTACTCAGAAAACGGCGATGATGTAAAATGTCAGCATACAAACTGTAACGTCCAGCGTAACCTGGAGCAACTGGTATAGTATAACCAAGATGCATAGCTATGCATCGACACAAACCACTTTTGTGAAGCTGCTAATGGCGACATATTTCTGTCAGTGAAGCAACCATTATTCCCCAACGAATTTGACATAAAACTCATGTAGATCATGTATGCATGCCTATTAAAATTGAAGCTTTGTTATTTTAGTTACTGTTATTGTTGAATTTAAAGACACTTTAACAATATTTCAGTTATATCGTGGCGGTCGAAGAAACTGGAGTATCCAGAGAAAAACTTTATCACATAATATTGCATCGAGTACACCTCGCCATGAGAGGGATTCCAACTCACAACTTTAGAGTTGATAGGCACTGGATGCACAGATAATTGTATATCCAACTACTTTAGCCCGATGGAAAACAATCTCTCGAGGGTTGATAACTTGATGTTCACCTGATATGAAAGCAATAACTGTTTTATTACACCAAAGCTACTCTAAGATATTAAAACCTGAATGTTTTTTGTTTTGTAGAAGACAACTTAATAATTTCCGATTTTAGAAAACACAATTGTGTAACCGAGACTAGAAAACCGGATTTTCAACTTACTTCTGATTGTCAGAGGTTGTAGATCGGTCGACATTTTATCTACATTGTAAATAACTTACGAGTGTTTAATTCCTTATCCAAAAGTACAAGAAATTTGAAATCCTGTTTATTTTATTAATTGATAATTAATCTAGTTCAGAAGACCTAAGTCTAGAGCCAAATCTATAAATTTCAAGCACTATAATTTAACATGGTAAAATTATCAAGACTGTATTATACAAATTCAAATGAAAAATAGTGAGTGATACAAACATTTCTCGTTCTTGGGATTTATACAAAAGAAGATTCGATTATTATCTTACAGCTTACGTGTTACAATAGACAACCAAGAGAAAGCTATGTTGACCCATCTAGCTGGGAAGAGGTACAAGATTAATATTAGAAGTTGTCTGATGTGGGAGTTTCTTTCAAAGACACAGTGGACGCTTTAGCAACTTATTTTAGCCAACAGAAAAAAATTCTTCATATGAAAGTTTATATGCAAAATCATATCCGACGATATCATTGTATTTGGAGTAGGGTAGTGTTATAGTGCTTAACGCCACTTTCGACAATATGTCAGTTATATCGTGGCGGTCAGTTTTATTGGGAGAGGAGACCGGAGTACCCGGAGAAAACCTACGACCTGTCGCAACTCACTGAAAAACTTTATCACATAATGTTTTATCGAGAATACCTCGCCATGAACGAGGTTCGAACACACAGCTTTAGTGGTGATAGACACTGATTTCACAGGTAGTGGTAAATCCAGCTTCCATACGATTACGCCCACGGCCCCCTCTCATTGTATTTGGAAAGACATACAAGGAGCATGATACATTGTACTACGAGTTGTATTAAAGCAACTCCGAGAGAAAAACTTGACATTCAAAAAAGATAAATGCAAGTTTAACCAGAATTCCTTAATGATTATAGGACACATACCTTGATATACGAAGGCTTAATGCCACAAGATAGCAAGATAAAAGCAGTTGTTAAAGAAACGGAAGTACCAAAATCCGCCAAAGAAGTGAAATCTTTCGAAGGTCTTGTGCATTTATTGCTCAAAGTATATTCCGAATATCGGACCGGCTCAGGCACTTTACTAGGAAGAATAAGGAATTATCATGGCAAGATTTGAGATAGAAATCGTTTGACAAATTAAAAACGTTAATGCCATGTGCATAAGTCATGCCTTGTCATGTCTATAAGCCAGATGCAGAGATACGTTTGAACGTTGATGACAGTCCGGTGGGGCTAGGTGGTATTCTCGAACAAAAACACCTCCAAAATAATGGTGATTCCTGACCTGCTAACCGTACTTTAAGTGAAACTGAAAGAATGTATTCTCAAATAGAATGCGAAGCAATTTTTTGGAGCTTTATGAAATTTCCTATATACGGTACCAACCGTCAAGTAATTATTAATTATAAACAGTTAGTCGCAATATTAACTGCGAAACATACCCCACCTAACATAATACAACGTGGGATATTAAAACTTCAGTCGAACACGTTCAGGCAGATTAAATGCTGCAGATGGTGTCAAACCAATAATTCACCAATCAGAGCTTAGAACATATACAAAAGTAGTCCCTTTTAAAGAAAATAATTCATTTCGCTTTGTTGTATTGTGACAAATACTGAATAGAATGGAATAATGAAAATTGATAATTGAAGTTAAATATATAAGGATTATTTTGAGCCCAAATTTGATGCATTTAGTTGTATTTTAATACCTCTATGGAGGATTTGATGCATGACCTATAAATATTGAATTTCCCGGGGATGACCGAGCTATTTTTAGAGTAGGTGTTTTCCATAGCCTGGCATTTCACTGCAAGACTTTAAACATCCCTTGATATTTTCACAGAATGTAGAGGAATCATGTACGTTTCAGAAAATGTATGGTCTTAGAAAGGTTAAACTTAAGATAAAATAGCCAGGCAGGCTCGAAAAAACACAAATTTAGCAGAAAATGTTAAAGAAATTAATTATAGGTTTCACACCAGATGTTTTATCGCGATCACGTTTGTATTAATGTAGTCCAGAATCAAGTGACAAAACTCAACATTTTATTAGTTTCTTAACTCGGCATGACGTTCCAAAGGCAATGACTTTAGATGAAATCAAGATCGATTCAGCTAAGGTGAAACAACACAAGAAAAATTGACTGTTAAACACGATAAATGGATTGATAAATTAAAAGCTTATTTCAAGGTCAGGAATGAACTCTCCGTGAAAAGTAATATTATCCTGAGAGGTAGTAAACTGATAATACCAAACCACACTTCAAGAGCGCGTTTTATCGATAGCACATGAAACGTTAAAACAAAGCAATTGTTAAGAGAACAAGTATGGTGGGCTGGTAGTGACAAAGACGTCGAAAACTTGATTGCGACCGGCCGAGCTTGTCAAATGATTTGAAATCCGTCAACCTCCGTCGTTACAAGTAATCGATTTACCCAAACAGAAATGGGAAAGAATTGGCATGGATTTTACACAGGAGGAGAACATTTGTTTGTTGTTCCCATTACCCAGAAGTAGAAGTACTGAAATCTACAACTGCAAATTTAATTATGCAGATACTTATGTGTATCTTCGGAACTCATGGACTATCCGCCGAAGATACAAGCGACAATTGACCATAATTCGTGTCTGAAGAATTCAGAAAATTCTTGAACACAATGGAATTAGGCAACCAACCAACTCCATATTGGCGCAAAGTAATGCACTAACCGACAATTTCAATAAAAGTCTGGCTAAATTGGTCAATATAAGGTTTTTTTTCAGGAAAGAACTGGAAAAACGAACAACATAAATTCCTACAACAGTATCGCACAACTCCAGCCAAAGTTATGTTCGGAAAAGATCAGAAACAAACTGCCACGTTTTGTCTACACACAGCGTGGCAAACAATTACGCGACCGTGCTATTAAACATAAGCTGCGAATGAAAAGGAGCACAGATAAACATTCAAACAGAGCTGATATTGTTAATTAGAGGAAAGCACGCAAACTTTCGAATAGAGCTGATGTTACTAATGACCAAACAGATTTTATCTATGTAACTTGTATGTTCATTCTAATCTGTTGTTTTAGAGAATTAAGAAAAATATTCAAAATCAAAACATTTTCTTCATGTTTTCTTATATGTTTAGCGTTTCTAAATATACAAACATACATATTACATGTAAAATGAATAGAATACCAGCCTAGTATAGACGATATGTCCATTGATACATTAAAAATTTAGTGAATCAGGAATAGAGTGAAAAATAAAAATATCACACTGCTGGACCAGTTCCAAAATCTAATGGAAAAATCATACAACCAGATGCAAAATAGATACCATAGCATACATATACAAGACCGCTCACTTTCCACAGTGATACAGTTTGTAAATAACTTTCGACAGGTCTGTGGTTTTCTCCTCTATCATTAAAACTGACCACCACGATATAACTGAAATATTGATGAAAGTGGTGTTAAACACCATAACCATACCCACATCCCTAACCAACTTTCCAGATATTTGAATTTAAAGTGGTGGGGTTATATTAATTTTGGATACATGTACTATATTTGAATTGATTGTATATATACATAATAACAATAGATATATAAGTTGGTGCAAACAATGCGGTTCTGGAATAACCTTCATTGGGTACGCTCATAGTCAAAACATTGGAAAGCTAAATAATTTTATATTATACAGGAGAAAGTAAGCCAAAGGAACTAAACAGGAAGCGCACATTTAATACATAAGTACATGTATACCAATAGACCAGGTAAGGGTGTTGCAGCACTGACTACTGGGCAGAGATGATACTACCGTGGACTAATAGTCGACCAGCAAAGGTATCGACACAGTGATAGTAATAATAGGGCTAGGTGTTAGGGCTATGGTGTTTAACGCCACTTTTAACAATACTTCAGCTATATTGTAGCGTCGAGTTTTATTAGTGGAGAAAACCGGACTACCCGGGGAAAACCACCGACATGTCACAATTCACTGGCAAGCTTTATCACATAATGTTGTATCGAGTACACCTCACCATGAGGGTGATTCCAACTCTCAACTTTAGAATAAGAATAATAACGTAAAGATCTGATTATATACACAGAACTTATTTTGTATATACATAATTCGAATTTAGATATACTAAATTATTTTAATACTAATTCCATATTCACTTTAATATAAAAAACTATCGAACTTGTATGACTAAGGCAAATTGTTAAATTGCATATAGACTAGTTATAGTGAATGCTATTAATTAACTGCCGTGCACTTTGCTGTATAAGCTTTTAGCGATACTATTTCAAATAAAATGTAGCACTTTCATGATACTTTGAATTCAACCTGTATATTTATCAAATAAATAGTGGAATAAAAAGGTAAACATTATAATTTAATTGCATGATCAACCGATATAAGTCTGGTAAGTAGCAACCGAATTACGTCGATGAATATTTTTGTGTTGTGAAATTTACACATTTTATTGCAAACAATTATTTCCGGCACTTAAGAATACAGTAAATTCCGTGTGGTATCCCGGATGTAATATAACATGAATTCACCAACTACATTTACCTATACATGTACATTGAAATAAATGTGAATACGATTAGAAGAGAAATAAAACTTCATGCCAACTAACATTGTAATGCATCTTCAGAACTATTAAAATATTCTAACGTAATTAATACGGCTAACATGACTTGTATGACATAGAAAACTGAAAATATTACTCAAACTGCTTACCCTTCAGGAGCACCTTAACCGCAGGTTTTTAGTCGTGTTCGTGTTGGTCAGTGTTGTCATTTTCTGTGTTGTTTGTCTTCCTCTTGTGTGCCCAATGTTGCCAGTGTCTCTTGATTCTCCAATCTTGATTTCCCCTTCGGGGTTCTCTAACGTTTATTTTATTGAGCTCAATATGAGTATTATTTAAATTCAACAAAATGTGGATTATGAAAAAATAATTCACAAAAGCATGCAAGGAAATGCGCATTAATAATAAAATAATATACAACTTCATATGCCTTGCTGGATCATAAAGAGGTGGATTAACAATCTGAGAGGACAGTATTTTATGAGTCATTTTGTATAGTAATATTGGTGTTAATGTATTTCATTGTATTTTTTTAATATACTGATATTTTTCTAAATATTCAAATTGACAAATAGCAGAAAATTCATCACAAATCTTTTCACATTAAAATAGATTACACGTTCTTTTTGCCTTGCTGTATCACAATGTCCATGGGTAATGCGTTTAACTTTTCATCGATTTACAGCATAGACCTTATGAGAACGCATTGAAATCCCAACTCCATTTCTTTAGAAATTGACCATATAATTTTCTCTTCAATCTTTCAGCAAACGATTTTGAAATATTTTTTTTCATCCAAGATGGACATGATACAATCGACACAGATATATATTGGTTTCCAACTTAGTTAGGGTTATGGTGTTTAACGCCACTTTCAACAATATTTCAGCTTTTTCGTGCTGGTCAGTTTTATTGGTGGAGGAAACAGGAGTATCCGGAGAAAACAACCGATCTTTCGCACGTCACTGACAAACTTTATCACATGATGTTGTATCGAATACACCTCGCCATGAACGGGATTCGAACTCACAACTTTAGTGGTGATAGGTAATGATTACAAAGGTAGTAGTAAATCCAACTATCATATCATCATGACCACAACGACCCCTTCCAACTTATTGAAAATGCCGAATTACGAAAATGACGAACTCATAGTGACGAAGACCGAAGTGATTCTCTTCTCAGGTGACAAAGCAGTTACAAAGAAAAATAACAGATCAAGCACAAAGGTAAGAAAGCCCATATACCACACACTCCTAAGATGCTGGTAGTAAGACCAGGTAATGCACAGGTGTTAGAACCGTTCTGCCCCACATTAATGACACCTGATGTAGCTTTCTAATTCTGAGGGTATTTAAAGAACATGAAGGTGTTCTCAAGGTCATATTGGTATTCTTCTATCACTTGAGGTACTCATGTTCCATATTAAATAACCATTTTAAGATTCGGACTACTTTTGTATAGATTAATTTACATCAAATGGGATTTAAACTAGAACAATAGTAGAATCAAAATCGGAAAGACATTGATTTCCCAAAAAACACAAAAAGGTGGAATCGACATCTTAAGAAAAACGAAGATATCCAATTTAGTGCGCATGACGCGTTTCTGGAATTTCCTTCATCAGGTACGCTCAAAATCGAACGATTGGAAAGCCAAATAATTTAAAGTTTTGGGACTAATAAAACCTAAGAGCCTAAACAGGATAGGCAAACTCTGCTAAGGTCACCTATGTCTGACGGAGGAGTTATGCAATAATTCGCTAAATGTAACATGTAGATGTTATTTGTCTATTACATATATCATTCCTAAACCTTCAATTCCAAGGCCAAATACCATATATGATGACGACTAAGATAAAAACATTGTGCTGCCTGTTTACAGTGGTGTAATTCTTTGCCTGGTCGTCTTGTGCTAAAGAACGTCAAATCAATTACCGGTAGGGTCAAACCAAACATTAGAAAATTATAATTTGCTTCTTCTCCACTACACAAGCAACATTGACATCTAAGAGCAAATATTGGTAGGTTTGGTGTAAGGACAATATGTCCGCGTTCAACAATATATTATAGTATTCAACAGAAATGAGAGGGGGGATAGGACAATCCGGCGGAGGACCACTGAATGGAATAGTACGGAGAGTTAGGTAAAATGAATAAATAACATATTAAACTTTCGGAAGAGTTCTAAAATCAAATAGTAAAACGCATAAAAAGGAAAATTCGACACTCCTCACACAAAAACATGACCGCTCACTTTCCTAGATTGTTGCAGGAATTTCAATAAAAAAATTGCGGTGTTTATCTACAGACAGTGGACACAAGTATTCGAACCCTTCTGATTTTCCATATATATTTCATATAAAACTACGATTTTTCAAATAATTATCCTGAGGTCAATTGACGCCCAATTTTGATACTTGTTTTATCAACAAAAGCAGAAAAGTATGTAGTTTATAGTTATAATTTTCAAACAATTTTTAGAAGCAAGTATTTCAAATCACCATGATTTGAACAAGACTTAATAATTTGTCTACAAAAGTACTATCATTGTATTGTGTTTCGGATGAAATAAATTAAGTTTTGTGTTTAACCTGTGTTTTCTCAAAATGTTTGTCTCATAAAACAATGTTGACTGCTTTCTATTTTGCTTGTGTCAATTAAAAAATTATCAAAATCGGACATGAATTGACTTCAGAATAATTTTTTTTAACTTGTAGATTAATATGAAATATATAGGGAAAACTGGAAACGTCCGAATACTTTTATCCACTGTAGTTGTATGTAGGGACAACAATACATTTAGCCCAAAATATGTAATATCATTTAAAATGTCTGTGCTGTTGATTATTTACGAGAGGGAATTGTTTTGGTTTGTGGAGATTTAAATATCCACATAGGTGAATTAAATGATTTTTTTTTGTTAAATGACAATCTAGACAGGTATATAGAATGTGTAGAGCACGTGGATATCCTCATTATCTCTAATAGACGTCCCATAGCTAAACCTGTGAATGCATTTTGGACGTGAGCTACTGCATATGTGTTTTAATACAGGCCTAACTGCAGCAAATGGTAGATTAAGCAACTCAACAGATGGTATTTTCAATTTTTGTGCAAATAAAGGGAAAATGCAAATGATTATCTCATAGTATCTCATAGTTATTTTCAATTAATAAGTGACATCCTGTTCTTCAAATGAACAAGTTTTAAGATCATATGCCTATCTTCTTTGAGTTAAACATTTCAGTCATTCGTTCGGTAAAAGGTTTTCCCCAATTGACAAATACAGTCAAACCTGTATATATAGATCACTAAAGGGAACCTGAAAATATGACCGTTATGAGCAGTTATATAGAGGTTACAATAATAACACTATTCATAATGTGAAAAATGAGATTGCCCTTTATAGACTGTAATTTGCAATATAGAGGTGCCCTTTATAGACTGTAATTTGTTATATAGAGGTGCCCTTTATAGACTGTAATTTGTTATATAGAGGTGCCCTTTATAGACTGTAATTTGCTATATAGAGGTGCCCTTTATAGACTGTAATTTGTTATATAGAGGTGCCCTTTATAGACTGTAATTTGTTATATAGAGGTGCCCTTTATAGACTGTAATTTGTTATATAGAGGTGCCCTTTATAGACTGTAATTTGTTATATAGAGGCGCCCTTTATAGACTGTAATTTGTTATATAGAGGTGCCCTTTATAGACTGTAATTTGTTATATAGAGGTGCCCTAATTAGACTGTAATTTGTTATATAGAGGTGTCCTTTATAGACTGTAATTTGTTATATAGAGGTGCCCTTTATAGACTGTAATTTGTTATATAGAGGTGCCTTTTATAGACTGTATTTTGTTATATAGAGGTGTCCGTTATAGACTGTAATTTGTTATATAGAGGTGCCCTTTATAGACTGTAATTCGTTATATAGAGGTGCCTTTTATAGACTGTAATTTGCTATATAGAGGTGCCCTTTATAGACTGTAATTTGTTATATAGAGGTGCCCTTTATAGACTGTAATTGTTATATAGAGGTGCCGTTTATAGACTGTATTTTGTTATATAGAGGTGCCCTTTATAGACTGTAATTTGCTATATAGAGGTGCCCTATTTAGACTGTAATTTGTTATATAGAGGTGTCCTTTATAGACTGTAATTTGTTATATAGAGGTGCCCTTTATAGACTGTAATTTGTTGTATAGAGGTGCCTTTTATAGACTGTATTTTGTTATATAGAGGTGCCCTTTATAGACTGTAATTTGTTATATAGAGGTGCCCTTTATAGACTGTATTTTGTTATATAGAGGTGCCCTTTATAGACTGTAATTTGTTATATAGAGGTGCCCTTTATAGACTGTAATTTGTTATATAGAGCTGCCCTTTATAGACTGTAATTGTAATTTGTTTATATAGAGGTGGCCTTTATAGACTGTTATTTTCTATATAGAGGTGCCCTTTATAGACTGTAATTTGTTATATAGAGGTGCCCTTTATAGACTGTAATTTGCTATATAGAGGTGCCCTTTATAGACTGTAATTTATTATATAGAGGTGCCCTTTATAGACTGTAATTTGCTATATAGAGGTGCTCTTTATAGACTGTAATTTGCAATATAGAGGTGCCCTTTATAGACTGTAATTTGTTATATAGAGGTGCCCTTTATAGACTGTAATTTGTAATATAGAGGTGCCCTTTATAGACTGTAATTTGTTATATAGAGGTGCTCTTTATAGACTGTAATTTGCTATATAGAGGTGCCCTTTATAGACTGTAATTTGTTATATAGAGGTGCTCTTTATAGACTGTAATTTGTTATATAGAGGTGCCCTTTATAGATTGTAATTTGTTATATAGAGGTGCCCTTTATAGACTGTAATTTGTTATATAGAGGTGCCCTTTATAGACTGTAATTTGTTAGATAGAGGTGCCCTTTATAGATTGTAATTTGTTATATAGAGGTGCCTTTTATAGACTGTAACTGTACTTTGCTATATAGAGGTGCGCTTTATAGACTGTAATTTGTTATATTGACGTGCCCTTTATAGACTGTAATTTGTTATATAGAGGTGCCCTTTATAGACTGTAATTTGCTATATAGATGTGCCCTTTATAGACTGTAATTTGTTATATAGAGGTGCCCTTTATAGACTGTATTTTGTTATATAGAGGTGCCCTTTATAGACTATAATTTGTTATATAGAGATGTCCTTAATATACTGTAATTTGTTATATAGAGGTGCCCTTTATAGACTGCAATTTGCTATATAGAGGTGCCCTTTATAGACTGTAATTTGCTATATAGAGGTGCCCTTTCATGCTGGTTTGACTGTATATCAAATGGGACGCCACTCGTAATGAACAATATTTTCAAATTTTACAATCTCAACAGGACCGCGAAATGAACGTACATAATTCGGTAAGCGAGTTAACTCGGACAATCTACAACAGCGCATTCAAGTTTTTTTTGGACATTCTCTTTTGATTCGAGATGACATAACACTCCAAAGTCCAGAAAATTGGTGGTTTGACGATAAATGTACAAATGCTTTGCGGAATTCCATAATGTAAAAAGCTTATTTTCACGATACTCGATTGAGGCAAATAGACACCTATGTGTTTCAGTTAGAAACAATTTCAATAAATAAAGGTAATAACAAAATTACCGAACTCCGAACAATCTTACAAAGGGAAAGTCAAAACTCATAATTATATAAACAGACAAAATCAGTCAACAACCGGAAAACTGTGAAAACGTAATGACCCTGACTTGGTACAGGCATTTCTAAAGAAATGGTGGGTTCAATCAGATTTTAAGGCGCCAAACCTCCCGCTCTCATTACGGTTCAAAGGTTCCGGCTGTCACTGTAACAGTATTTAAATACAGGAACAAAATAGGTAAAATAGTTGTCAAAGCAGTACCATAAAGTGAAGAGAGAGGCAAAACTTAACTATAAGAGAAGAAAAGGGCTTGAACTTTGTAATAATGCTCAAACGGAATCCAAGAAATTATGTTTGACGTGTACTATTTCACTTGAAAGTGTTAAGATACGTAACAGACTAATTTGTACAGTCATGGTTTTCAGAAGAATGCCACAAACTTAGCATTTACAAAGAGTATGAAGAGTATAAATTAGAATTCTGTGTTGAAAAATACCTAGATTTTCACATTATTGTACAACTTTTAACTAAGCTCCGTAGTGATACACTTAAACTGAATGTTGAAACTGGTAGATACCAAAATGTTGCAAGAGAAATTAGAATTTGTTAATCATATAATATGAATGCTTTAGAGGGCAAATATCACTTTGTTTTAGTATGTCCAGCACATAGATATATAATAACCACATTATTGTTCATGGCCAAATCGCCACAAGCTTCATAAACTATTACAATCATCTAGTAAATCTCTCACTATTAAACTTTGTAGATATTTAAATGTAGCATGAACATTGAGGTTAGATATTGTTCATATTGTTCTCTGCTTTCTGGCAGCTTTTGTCATTATTATATCATATATTGTACTGTTTGCTATAGCATGTATGTGCTCTATGCAATAAAGCGTTCATTCATCCATCCATACCAACATAAATTAAAATTATTTTAAATATATCTACCAGAAGCAAAACAATGTTTTGTGCGTCGTGAGTTTTAAATAAACGTGTGTAATAGCAATAAGTATCCCCGTGTGATAATAAGTCGGCCAGTCATTGAATGATGTATAATTATTTTTTTCATGTTTGAAAAGTAAACATTATTTCTTTTTAATTATGTTCCTCGTATATTCTTGCTCACATGTGTAAAGTTGCATGGAAAAAAGATTGATAATAATGACACCCTGACCCATATTAGTTTACTACCCTTTTTCCAAATGGCGTTATATTACGTCACATAAGGCCGGTTAGTGGTCAATAAATCACATGAATTTGTCATAGGCCAACCAAGCTTAACAAGTAAACTAGATTAAGAAAGTATTGTATTTGAGCTTTTTCTGTGTAATTGTTTTGTCTGAAAAATTTCAAAAGATGTTTTGTTTTAAATAGTTTGAAATTGAAGTATTAAAAAATAATTATTTGATGCAAACATTGTACTTGCTTACCCATATAATAAAATATCTAATCCAGTGAATTTGGTGTTTTTGTTTTTGTCAATGCAATATATTAGACTGACTACATACTGCAATATTTTTGTAAAACAATTAATGACTGATTTCTGTTTGTTTCAATCACATTTATTATCACAGTGGTAACAATGCAGTCCCCCCTAGTTCTAATATTAAAACCCTAAATGCTCGCTTACTCGCAAGGATTATAACGGGATGCCATTACACGTAATGGAGCAGCCGCCGAGATTTTTTGCGCTCGCTTACAGAGCTTTTGACGCCTGCATTTATCAATAATAAGACATAACCTTTCCTTTTGTCCATTATTATAACAAGTTTTTATCACCTACCAGTATTTTAGAATGTAATTCCCACAAAATAAAAATCCATGTTTACATTTTGAATTTCGTCATCTCCCGCCTCACTATTTGGATGTCGATACCATATTTGGCGATTTAGGCGTGAATGTTTACCAATCGTAACTGCAACTTTTATTTTGCTCCATTGTGACGAATGGGACCGCGTTGTAGCTCTGCCGAGACACAAGTTTGTCACAGGAGCTACATTATTGCAGCTAAGTCCCCCCATATGATATCATTTTTCTGTCTGGTTTAATTTAATTCTCTGTTCAATTTACGCTATATTGATTTTGATTAATGCTGTTAAATTAATTCTTTTTCGATCTTCTCTGGGAATATCATTTCATTCCCCCCAGAAATAAGAGGTATATTTGTTATTAAAGCAACAATGGAAATGCAAAATAATCTGCCATTTTGTGACTAATGGAGAGCACTTGTATGTATTTTCCCGGTAAAATCAGCCATTTTCTAGAAAATGGTGGAATCCGAATGATGAATCATCATATTTTCAGAATATTTTAAAATACAATTTGCTTGGCCTACATTCCAGCAAAGGTCATAATCTGTGATGACGATTACATTAACAAACCGGAAAGGTAAAAATGCTTGGGAAATACCATCGCTACTCCGAGGAACAAGTGATCAGCATGCTGGAGTTCCTCATCGATAACATATTTGTCTCCTTTGGAGGGAAACCTTTTCAGCAGGTCGTCGGCATTCCAATGGGTACGAATTGTGCCCCTCTTCTAGCCGATTTAGTTTCATACTCATATGAGTCGGAGTTTCTTCAAAAGCTTGTAAAAGATAAGAAGATTCATGAGGCTAGAGCCTTTAATTTCACATACAGGTATATTGATGACGTTTTATCTATCAATAATTCTAGATTTGCAGAATTTCTTCCATTGATATATCCTCCAGAGCTGGAAGTTAAAGAGACCACAGATACCGCTTCGTCCCCATCATTTTTGGACTTATACCTCGAATTTGGCGACAGTTGTCAAATCAGTACTAAAATATATGATAAACGGGACGACTTCAATTTTAAAATCATAAATTTTCCAAATATGTGCAGCAATATACCAGCTTCTCCTGCATATGGTGTTTACATCTCGCAATTGATTCGCTATGCAAGGGCCAGTAGCAATTATTCTGATTTCCTGAAACGTCATCTTCATCTGAGAAACAGGCTACTGCACCAGGGCTATGAAAATATTCGCCTTATTCGATCTCTTAAAAAGTTTATATTCCGATACCAAGATCTTGTCGAAATATATTCCCTCTCTGCAGAAAAGATTATAAGCGATGCATTTTCATATAGTGAAAATGTATAAAGATAAGTGGTCAAAAACAAAAATGTCAAAACTTTTTTTTTTATCAATGTGTGACGTAAAAATGTTTTTGACATTCACTTCACTGAGTTTGGTGCTGTTATGACAACTGTTTTACCTGCTTTGTTCAAGTATTGTTATACATACTGTTATAGTGACAGTCGGAAACTTTGAACCGTAATGAAAGGGGGAGGTTTGGCGCTTTAAAATCTGATTCAACCCACCATTTCTTTAGAAATGCCTGTACCAAGTCAGGGTCATTACGGTTTTCACAGTTTTCCGGTTGTTGACTGATCTTGTCTGTTTATATACTTATGAGTTTTGACTTTCCCTTTGTAAGATTGCTCGGAGTTCGGTAATGTTGTTATTACCCTTATTTAAAACATATTTAACAAGCATAATGATCTTTTTTACTTGCACGGAATTTATTCAATTCAATCTTATCTGTTTTAATCTCATCTTGTAATTTTGAAGTTTAAAAGAATTCCCTCTGTGTTTATGTACGCTATGTATACAGAATGACGTCATCGGTGTCGTGCTGCGCGAGAATTGTAAATCAAAACAAATCACCGACTTTATTGCATGGCCGAGCAGATGTCATGACACGATAAATTCTTTTATTTTTGTAGATGCACATTTTAGATAAGGTGTTATTTAATCAATATATTATATGTCCTATACTTGATTATTTTGAAATACTTATCAGATATATCCAATTACGTATTTAAAGGGATACAAGCTGTCAGAATTGAAATGTTTTTTTTATATTAAAAGTTGCCAATATTCGATGTTTTATACTAATTGCAGTTGAAATTTTTCATAAAATCATACGTAAATAGCCTGGAACGGAGGAAATACATCGCTGTTTGATTCTCTTGCATCCAGTGAAGCATTCAATGTTTACCCGCATAATATTCATATATTCATGAATATGATCATATGACCATTGATGACCTACACAGTGACCTCATTCGGTAAAGCGTTTGCGCATGTACGAAATTTCTTGCTGAAAAAGCACATGTCATAAATAAAAATATTGACGAATTCTACGCGAAAACGACACAAAGGAGGATTCAGCAAGCTTTGTGTAAAAATAAAAAAAAAGATGTTACATCGACCTATTCCTTTTTGCAACACGTAAGCATCATTTAGTAACTTTTTTCGGCTGAATCGTATTTTGACAGAATGGGGTTCACCTATCCCATTCCCGACAGGTGGCGCATGTGTACTGTCAGTTATTCGATTCCAAGATGGCGGACGGCGATCAGCTTGGGGGGGGGGGGGGTCAGTGCCGAAGCTCGAATATGATATACTACGCCGGAATGCATCGACAAACGTTCGAAAAACTTACTTGATTGAAAGGTATATATTACACTGAAAACACAAGCATACGGTTTATGTTCGTTACTTTTCAATATTATTTGTATTTGTTGTTGAATGTCCAAGATGCCCCGACTGAAAATAAAACATCATTAAAATTATGATGACGGATTAGTTTGAATGTGCTTTCGTGACAGGATTCAGAGACAAGACCAGGAGAATTTGTCATATTTATGCTATCCATTACAATTGAAAAAGAAGATTTTGAAGTTAACTGCCTTTATAAAACCAGATGGGATTCATATCCAGGCATAGGTTAGAAAACAAAAATCCTTTTTATTAAAAAAACTTGCCCAACTTTTTACACACCTTTTCTTTTTATTAAATATTAAAAAACAACACACTGAAAGCATCATATACATGTCATCATTCAGAATGTGAAAAAACGGGGCATATTTTCAATAGAAAGAAATTATGGGGCTTTCAATAGGGATACCCCCATATGTTTTTTTAAGAAACATTTTACATTTAAAAAAAAAATTCACAATCTTTGAAATATAAATACACAATCATGTGTAATTACCTCAATAAATATACTAATTTAAATGATGCTCATTACATTCGGTATACATCTTTATGAAATGTGTACAAAAAATGTATTCCTTATTTTTCTGGTATATTTTCAACTGTGCAGCAATAAAAAAAAAAGTCACTATGGTTCCAAAGCATACCCTTGTCCAAATATCCTTATACCCTTGGCTAAATGGACAATATATGCTTCCATACTAAAGTAAAAAAGTTTTTTTTTCTTAAATTTAATGCCAAAAAGGGGGCAAAACTATCCCTCCCTCAATTTCTAAAAGTAGGGAGGGCAATTGCCCCCAGCTTTTTCACCCATGAAGTGGTATTAGTGAAGTTCGAACTGCAGACTCATATGGAGCATCTGAGTTCATGTCAGTCCGGATTTTTAGTTGTTTGTGCGTCTCAGTCTTCAGTTTTCTGGGTATTCCTAATTTTTTGCCAGCCATTAAATATTTGTCTTTTTGTCATGTTATATTTGTATACTTATATCATATATTGTTATTAAAGTAATATATTGACCCTTTAAGTTTAAGACTATTTAAGCGAAGGGGCTAGTCGCTACTAACAGTAGCTAGAGAAAAAAAAAGTTTCATGAATCACGAAAACATTAACAACTTTTTAATGAATATTATTACCTGATGTAATCAGTGTCAATACATACACAATTTAAACATTTAACTATCCTATGGTTAAGATTAAAATACATGTACATCTGTAGTTAATAATATGTCTTAAATACAGTCCTTTGTACAAGATGCTTTTGAAGTACTTGTTTGAGTGGTTTATTTATCTGTATGTGTACTTTGTGTAATATTACAATCATTATGGCTTCTATAGTACAAGGTAGTACATTTCAATAAAGTTGAAAAGATGTCAGTTCAAATCTGACTGGAAGCTAATCTATGATCTTTTTAATGTGTGTTTGATGATATTGACTGTATTAACTAACTTCAACTAAGCAACTTGGGCACAAATCCCTTGCTTAATGAAAGTTTTGAAGGACTGCTCCTATTTCAATGTGATTTTTATACGACCACAGAAATTTTGTTGTGGTGGTATTATGTTATTGGTCTCAATGGTCTGTAGACAAAATGGTTTCCTATCTCATCGGTGGTGTAATGGTTAGCATTCTCGCCTTGAGTGTGTTAGATCCATGGGATAGATCCTCAGTCTGGTCAAACCAAAGACTAGACAATTGGTATTTGTTGCTTCTCTACTATTAAAGCATGCAAGTAAGAACAAAGACTGGCCGGCTAGGAATATTAAGTAATGTGCCCGAGTGGACAGATGATTGTTTAATAGAGGTTACCACATGGGCAGGATTGACTGTATACTATTATATATAAGTAATGTTCTATTTATATTGATTTTATTCAATCATAGGTCATCAAATAAATGCAACATCGTACAATTTTGTTTGTATCCAAGTATCCCGGGGCAACATATAAAGTGTGATTCAAAGAGACACATAAGAAGTATTATGTCTACAGACAAAGCAGTTCTTGGTAGCCCATTGGCACACTTACAAAATTTTATAGTCCGGCGATTCAAGTCCATATTTATCTAGTAATATATTGTTTTTAGAACACTTTTCATATTATTCATCAATTGATCAATATGGTGGATCAACTGTCGCTACTTTTGAGCATTACAGTCCAAGGTAAAGCTAAAGCTAGGTTAGGATTGACTTTATGTTGATTAACTCCACTTTCAACCTTATTACAGTTATATCGTGGCAGTCAGTTTTATTGGTGGAGGAAACCGGAGTATCCGGAGAAAACCACCGATCGACCTGTCCCAAGTGGGCAAGTCACTGACAAACTTTAGCAAATACTGTTGTATCCAGTACATCTCGCCATGAATGGGGATCGGACTCACAACTTTAGTGTTGATAGGCACTGACTGCATAGGTATTTGTAAATATAACTACTGTACAATCACGACCACGAGGGCCCCGATAAAACTTGGTAAAAAGAAAAATTTGAACATCGCAAGAAGGTAATGAGAAGCCTCCAGTGGAAGGACAGACAATGCAATGACCAGAAGAAAAAGGACACATGGAGAAACAATACCTTACAAAAAACTACACATGAAACTAAAGATTGAACAACACGAACTCACTGAAGATCGGGGTTAAACTAAGGTGCTTCCGAATAGTAAGCAGTTCTTGCATCACTAGTGGCATCCATGAATACACTATACCCTTTGGCAATATTCATTTCGTGCCGCTATAATTAACCAGCTCAATATCTGATTTTGATACTGGATCATTTAATCCCCATATTCGCACATTTTTCTTGAAGAGCTGTGTAATCCACCAGTTCATTATATACATTTGATTTAGATGTGTTTCTTTAAGTTACTTAATTCGTTCCATTAATAACTGGTTATGATATGGAACAAATTGTAGTGCTATGATATAATATTCTACACTAAAATGTAATAAAAACATTTTCTATACTAAAAAGGATTGAAAAATCCAAATAGGGTTTGCTATTAGCAAAAACCGGAGAATTTGGAAATGAATGTTGAATTATAATATACTTGGCTAATGTTGTCTTCGGTTGCCAATTCCAATTATGTCACAAGTATAATATAAACTTGTATCCTGCAATTGTGTGATTTTGAGTATTAATAAAGGGGCAAATAAACTTCAGTGTTATTTAGTAATGGACCTAATAAAGCATTTCTGGTACCTGACTCGTGTAGAGCAATAGAAAGAAACGGTAACAGTATAAGAGCTAATGTCACAGATGACACAATTAAAAACGATTAGAACGACACTTGTTTCAGTTATTTTCAGACAATTTGGCAGTTTTGTTTTGGAACTTTCGATATTGAAAGATAAACACAATATGTGCATTGTCATTAAATATACAATTAATTTGCATTCGCTACGAAACAGGCTAGAAAAGATTGTCAATTGCCCCCTTTTTCTACCTGTTTCTAAAGGTCGTACAAATACATTTATATTTTCACAAAGTACGTATATTGTATATGTAGTTAGTGTTAAGTTGTCCATTCTAGACCATATTTATTAAATATAATTCCTAAAGAGTTTTATATTTTAACTGTTGCTTCGGACATGTTACTTCGAGCAGAAACAAACTATATGTACATTGTCGTTAAGTATAAAATTAATTCGCACTCGCTGCTCGACATATCAAAATCTGTAAGAATTATATTTAATCGATATGATCTAGACGTAGATATCAAATTTAATGCACACGACACGCTTCTGCAAAAACCTTTATCAGGTACGCTCAAAATCTAAAAATTGGTAAGCCAAATAATATAAAAGGTTTTGGTAGCAAGTAAACCAAAGAGCATACATGATCGCCAAAGTTTGCTAATGTCACCTATGTCTGAGAAAGGAGAACCTTAGTGTTAATAATAATTACATTATTTAGAAATTGTAAATTCCATTACAAATATATATAATAATCCATTGTTCCTACAGTGTAGTATTGTTCCTACAGTGTAGTATTGTTCCTACAGTGTAGTATTGTTCCTACAGTGTAGTATTGTTCCTACAGTGTAGCATTGTTCCTACAGTGTAGTATTGTTCCTACAGTGTAGTATTGTTCCTACAGTGTAGTATTGTTCCTACAGTGTAGTATTGTTCCTACAGTGTAATATTGTTCCTACAGTGTAGTATTGTTCCTACAGTGTAGAATTGTTCCTACAGTGTAGTATTGTTCCTACAGTGTAGTATTGTTCCTACAATGTAGTATTGTTCCTACAGTGTAGTATTGTTCCTACAGTGTAGTATTGTTTTAATTTTTCATTGTATTATTGTCATTACATATATTTTCTATCAGGAAGTTTACAGGTTTTTGTTTATGTTTTTCTTGGTAACAACTATACATAGTTAATAGTTGACTAATATATCATTATTAAATAGCATAGGTCAAATCAGATGTAAGTAGAACTAATCGTTCTTTTAAAAAAAAACAAGAAAAGTGTAAAGTTATTTGTTCGCTTGTGTAAGTGATTTTGACATGCTCATTATTTCTAAAGTCATAATATTGATAATATTTCTCTTGAACGCATGTCATACAATGCCAAAAGGCTTAGGCTAAGGGTTAATGGTGATCAACGCCACCTTCAACAAAAAAACAGACTGTACCATGTGACACAGGGCGTTAAAGGACATCAATAGCGATTGAACATCACCTTAATGGTCAATTAATGAGCAGTCTTTTAATATTTCAATGCCCTATGTCACATGGTACAATGAAATATACATTGAAAGCACATATCTGTTATTTTGTTTTGATGGTTGGGCTCTTACACTATTTATACTCACTCCATGCAGATTTTTACCGTTCGGAAAATATAATTAACATAGATACCTAATGGTTAACTTTTTTCAATAATGGACCAACAATTTTGAAATTAATTGTCAGAGTTCGTATATATCATATATTGATATACATCTAGAACAAAATGTTGATTTGAAAACTGGATTTTTAAGAGTTTTTTTTCTGAACATTTATAAATGTCAAACAGAATATAATAAAAAAAATAGCTGTAGCTCTACCTCAAGGAAAGCATTACATCCGAATTCGAGATAGATAAGTATGCTTAGCATCTTTAACTTAGTAATACATTTTTTGTTGATATTCAAATTCCTAAATATGATTTATCCAACATCAGGTTAACACATTATTTACTTAATTACTTTTGTTATATATTTGAGGGGCGGTCATGGTCGTGATCGTATGGTTGTTGGATTTGCAATCAGTACCAATCACCATTAATGTTGGGAGTTCGAACCCCGTTCATTGCGAGGTGTACTCGATAACATTATGTGATTAAGTTTATCAGTGACTTACGGTAGGTCGGTTGTATTCTCAGGGTATTCTGGTTTCCTCCACCATTAAAACTGACTGCCACGATACAGCTGAAATATTGTTGAAAGTGGCGTTAATCATCATAACCATAACCCTTAATATCTGTGCTATGATAATATTTTTTTGAATTGTCCCGAAAGTGTTGTATGTTTTTGTTTTTCATTTAATAGGGATTTTGGTTGGAGCTGAAACTTGTTACAACTCTTATAACAGTTACTATAACAGATATTTTTATTGTTCCAGTTGTTGTGGATATAGGTACAATGAGTACTGTTGCAGGTAAGTGTTACATGAAAATGCCAACATTATTTCAAAGGATCATAGTGCCGTAGATCATGGGTTCGTGCTCCGGTCGTGTCAAGCCAAAAACTGTAAGATTTTGTCTGTTTATATACTTATGAGTTTTGACTTTCCCTTTGTAAGATTGTTCGGAGTTCGGTAATTTGTCATTACCCCTTTTCACCGCATCATTACGGAGAAAGAGAAAATACTGCTTTGCTCGTAATCAGGATAATGGGTCCGAATGGGGCAACATGTCTATGCGCGGACTGTTGTCTCAGTGAGCTAGCATTATAAAAATCAAACTAATCGTGTTTGTCTAGTACAAAGCGGCCCTCATCATCATCTCATTGAAAATTAACTTGTTTTCGCCATGATATAGCCTTTGAAATTGTGTTAAGCAAAAACCACTCACTCACTCAAAGAATTATATACACTGCCTCATAGGGTTTTAGAGAAGCTCATTGGTATTTGCTAGGAATAAAGAATTTGATCATAACTATGGTCGAAGGGCTAAGGGAAATATTAAGTTACATTTCGTTTTATTGTGGATCAAATTCAGATAAATACCACAGATAGAGATAAGACTACTTCATTTCTTGGCCTACATACATGACTGATGGGTGGATAAGAGATAAATTTTATGACAAAAAAGATAATTTCATGTTTCATAATGTGAATTTTCCATTCATATACAGCAACATGTATATGGAACATTTATCTCTCATTTAACATTGATGGGATATTCCGAACCTTGCAATTCCTATCATGATTACCTTGATAACAGATTGCTGCTAACAAGGAAGGTACTGACCCAAGTTTTCATAGTGGTTAAGTTGAAGTCATCACTTAAATCGATGGAACTAAATAGCATTAAGATGTCCTTTGTTGACACCATGACACCCCACCGATCTTCGATTGATGTTTATCTGTTCCTTGAATGTACTTATTCAGAGTGCAAATCTAGTCACGTTATCTGGTATTCATTGTCATTATACGCAATAACAAATAAAACAAACAAAAATGTCCAACGACCACACGTTTTTCTTTATTTTAGTGAAAGTGTTGCTGGAACTATTGCTGGGTCAGTGGTTGGAGGTTTGATTGTTATCGGTATAATTGTATCATTAATTGTTTACTGTGCAAAGAAGTCAAACCCGTCTACCGTTGCTATCATCCATCCTACACAAGTGTCGTACCTGCACCAACAACAGCAAGGTATAATTCAATACTAATATTATTGTAGATTATAATGAATGAATTTCAACTAGATCTAATATCCATAGCCCCCACTAAAATGATGTCATTAACATATATGTCCGCCATGCTGGAACCAATTCAACATTTGCTTAAAATATTATACATATGTTGTGCTTATCCTGGGATGCCAGAAAGTCCAAAATGACTACCAAAAAGAAAAAGAGAAACAAAGAAACATATAGAATACCCAGTGCAACATAAATGACCAAAATGGCTAAAAAGAATAACCAAAATTTGCTAACGTCCTGAGGCAGATGAGCTTTCCCTTTATTAAGTTAAAGAGACCACCGATACAGCTTCTTCCGCATCATTTTTAGACTTGTACCTCGAATTTGACGACAGTGGTCAACTCAGTACTAAAATTTATGATAAACGGGACGACTTCAATTTTAAAATCATAAATTTTCCAAACATGTGCAGCAATATACCAGCTTCTCCTGCATATTGTGTTTACATCTCGCAATTGATTCGCTATGCAAGGGCCAGTAGCAATTATTCTGATTTCCTGAAACGTCATCTTCATCTGAAAAACAGGCTACTGGACCAGGGCTATGAAAAGATTCGCCTTATTCGATCTCTTAAAAAGTTTATATTCCGATACCAAGATCTTGTCGAAATATATTCCGTCTCTACAGAAACGATTATAAGCGATGCATTTTCATATAGTGAAAATGTATAAAGATAAAGAAGTCAAAAAAATGTCAAAGATATTTTTTTATCAATGTGTGACGTAAAGATATTTTTGACATTTACGTCACTGAATATGGTACTGCTTTGACCACTATTTTGCCTATTTTGTTCCTGTATTTAAATACTGTTATAGTGACAACCGGAACCTTTGAACCGTAATGAGAGCGGGAGGTTTGGCGCCTTAAAATCTGATTGAACCCACCATTTCTTTAGAAATGCCTGTACCAAGTCAGGGTCATTACGGTTTTCACAGTTTTCCGGTTGTTGACTTATTTTGTCTGTTTATATAATTATGAGTTTTGACTTTCCCTTTGTAAGATTGTTCGGAATTCGGTAATTTTGTTGTTACCCTTATTTAGAAGCTTTAAATTGCTAAATATATATATTATATACCATATCAGTGCCAACACACTGATTACTGGGAAGATGATATCCTCCAGGATTATTAATTTCACTAGCGGTAATAGACCAAGTTTTGGAATAACCTTCATCAGTTTCAATCAATATCAAAAGAAAATAAACAAAGCATTTGGCAGTGGAAACACCTATTCGCCTAACCGGGATAGCCAAAAACATTAGCAGAGTTCGGCTAATCTGTTGATGCTCTTTGGTTTGAATGCTCACAGAAACTCAACGCCATCCAGTGTTTGGCCATGGAGGCCATAACTGATGAAGATATTCCATAAGTACACTCAGTGAACTAGTTTTGACGTCTACATTTTTATCATATATAAATAAAGTTACATGTAACTTTCTGTTGCAGGCTTTTCTATGCAGCCTCCACCATATGGACAGTATCAGCAGCAAGTACAACATCCAATAAGCGAACCCTATACGAAACATCCAGCATGATTATGAAAAATTATATCGTTCACAACACCACCACATTATGCAATGATCGGATAAACAGTCACAAAGGAATACTTTAATCAATACCAGATACTTTTGTTTTATTTTTGTTTATTAATATTTTATCTCTGTTATTAATTCAAAGCTTAGTAATATTAAATCATTTCATGTAGCCGTTTTTGGCTAAAGAACAGTATTGCAGTAATGTGTCAAAACGAGTTACTGTTTACTTACGATTTACACAGAACACAATATATTCTATGATAATGTTATATATGAAATGAATTGTCTGTTATTGTAGAATCACATGATTATTCACATATTTTCATATTTTAAGTGTATTGGATAACCTGGACAAGCACTTAGCGACTCAAACGGTCATTTATTGGTAGCATACATGTTCCGTAAAGTGGTCTGGTCATTGTCGTTCAGCGTACCATACGTCATATTGATGTTTTTTCAGTCGTTTTTCGCGTCATATTTTTTAAGTCATCTAACCATCAATAAGAGACACACTTTGTTAATTCGTCAGTCCTGATATGACTCATATGGTATAAGTCAACGTTTATCCAAAGCCAACAAAAGTCTTTCTGACTTCTTTTAGAACTATTAAAATATTCTAACGTAATTAATACGGCTAACATGACTTGTATGACATAGAAAACTGAAAATATTACTCAAACTGCTTACCCTTCAGGAGCACCTTAACCGCAGGTTTTTAGTCGTGTCCGTGTTGGTCAACCTTGTAATTGTCTGTGTTGTTTTGTTTTTTGTTTTGTTTGTTTGTCTTCGTCTTGTGTCTTGTGTGCCCAATGTTGCCAGTGTATCTGGATTCTCCAATCTTGATTTCCCCTTCGTGTTTCTCTAACGTATATTTGATTGAGTTCAATATGAGTATTATTTAAATTCAACAAGATGAGAATTATGAAAACAAATAATTCACAAAATCATGCAAGAAAATGCGGATTAATAATAACATAAATATGCAACTTCATATGACTTGCTGGATCATAAAGATGTGGATTAACAATCTGAGAGGAAACAATTTTATGACAGTCATTTTGTAAAGTAATGCGGTTGTAAATGTTCTTTTACTGTTATTTATGTTATACTGTTATTGTTTTTTTCTTCTAAATATTCATTCTGACAAATATAATAAAATTAATCACCAATCTTTACAGCTTAAGATAAATTACATGTTATTTTGGTCTTTCCGTCCCGCAATGTCTATTGGTAATGCCTTTAACTTTTCGTCGGTTCACAGCATAGCTCCTTTGGGAACGTATCGAAATCCCATCACAAAGGTAAGAAAGCCCACATAACACAAACTCTTGGGATACTGGTAGTAAGATCAGGTAATACAGAGGTGTTAGAACCGTTCCGCCCCACATTAATGACACCTGTTGTAATTTTCTAATTCTGAAGGCGCTTAGAGAACCTGAAGCTATTATCAAATAAGGGTAATAACAAAATTACCGAACTCCGAACAATCTTACAAAGGGAAAGTCAAAACTCATAATTATATAAACAGACAAAATCAGTCAACAACCGGAACACTGTGAAAACCGTAATGACCCTGACTTGGTACAGGCATTTCTAAAGAAATGGTGGGTTGAATCAGATTTTAAGGCGCCAAACCTCCAGCTCTCATTACGGTTCAAAGGTTCCGGCTGTCACTGTAACAGTATTTAAATACAGGAACAAAATAGGAAAAACAGTTGTCAAAGCAGTACCATATTCAGTGACGTAAATGTCAAAAATATTTTTACGTCACACATTGACAAACAATTTTTTTGACTTCTTTATCTTTATACATTTTCACTATATTAAAATGCATCGCTTATAATTTTTTCTGCAGAGACGGAATATATTTCAACAAGATATTGGTATCGGAATATATACTTTTTAAGAGATCGAATAAGGCGAATCTTTTTATAGCCCTGGTCCAGTAGCCTGTTTCTCAGATGAAGATGACGTTTCAGGAAATCAGAATAATTGCTACTGGCCCTTGCATAGCGAATCAATTGCGAGATGTAAACACCATATGCAGGAGAAGCTGGTATATTGCTGCACATGTTTGGAAAATGTATGATTTTAAAATTGAAGTCGTCCCGTTTATCATAAATTTTAGTACTGAGTTGACCACTGTCGTCAAATTCGAGGTATAAGTCCAAAAATGATGCGGACGAAGCTGTATCGGTAGTCTCTTTAACTTCCAGCTCTGGAGGATATATCAATGGAAGAAATTCTGCAAATCTAGAATTATTGATAGATAAAACGTCATCAATATACCTGTATGTGAAATTAAAGGCTCTAGCCTCATGAATCTTCTTATCTTTTACAAGCTTTTGAAGAAACTCCGACTCATATAAGTATAAAAATAAATCGGCTAGAAGAGGGGCACAATTCGTACCCATTGATATGCCGACGACCTGCTGAAACAGTGTCCCTCCAAAGGAGACAAATATGTTATCGATGAGGAACTCCAGCATACTGATCACTTGTTCCTCGGTGTAGCATGTTTTACCTTTATGAATTTTGTTTGAAAAATATGTGGAATTGTAGCCTAACACAACAAATTTTGAGCCATAGTTTCTATGACTAAAAGCTTTATGAATTGTTTCTTTTAAGCGGGTTTTTAATTTGTCATGCGGTAGGGTGGTATATAGAGTTGAAAAATCAAAAGTTTTGATGGAGGATACCTGAGAGAAAGATCTTGATTTCAGGTTATCCAAAAGATCTTTAGAGTTTTTCAAAATCTACATGTGATTTATGCCACTACGCGAGTAAACAGTTTCACAATATTTCTGTTGTCCCTCTTTTACTGCAGACAGAATCTTTGTCAGGTGAATAGACAATTCTTTCGTCGAACAAGTTGATGATCCCGCTATGTACCTTTCTTTGTATGGTGTCTTATGGAGTTTAGGTATCCAATATAAATAGGGTAAATCCTCAGACTCTTTACCAGAGGGAATGTTTAAAGAGGTCATGAATGATCTGTGGTTAGCTAGGATTTCATCTTTGTCGAACGAAGTTGGTTTGTATGTGGTATTACTAGAGGTGTTGCTATTTATGCCTAATTCCTTGATTAGGCATTCGAAGTAATATGATTTACATACAAACACGATATTGTTGGAAGCCTTGTCCGCAGGAACGATAACATATTTGTCATGAAGAGAGGAAAGACACTTAACAGCGTCTTGGTCTTTAAATACAGACTTAGGTCGACTATTAACACAATTTTTGAGTTTCTGAATCCGACCTTGTATTAGAGACCCAATTGTTCTAATCCAGTCTGACAAGGACTCTAACTCAGGATCTTGGTCTACTTCTCTCTTTATCCACCTTCTGGCATAATCGTCAACAGCATCCATAATTATCTTGAAATTATGTTTCCAATTGATGTGTTGAGGTTCTCTGAATTTAGGACCATGATAAATCACCTTTCGGAGACTCTCATGTTGAATGATATTCAGATCACCAGTGATTACATGTCCAGATGGGTTGTATTGAAAAGGAGAGTGGGAGCAGTCACAAGTCAGAGGGTTCTTAAGGTACTCTTCTATGTTAATATCTTGCAATGCTTCTTTGTAGTTGAAAATTTTACGGCCAATGCTGTTAGTGTAGCTATAGGAGACAATGGGAACAGATTGATTTTTGAAATATGGTGGAATTTCTTTTACGACCTCTTTTCTATTAAGAATGTTGCTGATGTTAATAGCATCGATTTCTTTGTTAGCAAACGGAATATGGAGGAATTTTCTGTTGTTATCATGAAGAGGTTCAGATCGAACTGGTTTAAAAAGACGAAAGGACGCCACGTCACATATAATACTAGACAATCTGTACTTAGGAGAAAAAGGATATACGCCTCCTTTGTCAAGTCCAAAATCCCTAAGATCTTTGAGGTAGTTTACAGGTTGAAAATAAGATTGTACGAATATGATGAATTCCAAGAGGTTTCTGTATATTAGAAAGTAAATCATTAAAAGTATCTTGTAACGTTCTTGGTTTAGAGGACTTTTTAACATTAGGATGTTGAATTCTTTTATGACCATGGCTACGTTTAGTTCTTGGAATAGTATTAAAAAGGCTCATCACGTTGATTTCGTTGCATCCAGGACTTGACAAATTTCCCACTCCTTTAATAATATCATTGGTAATCTTCTATTACTTGGGGTACTCGTATTCTGTATTGAACAACCATTTTAAGAATCGAACTACATTTTTAAAGACTAATTTACATCAAAATGTGATTTAAACTAGAAAAATGGTAGAATCGAAATGGGAAAGGCATTGATTTCCCATAAAACACAAAATGGTGGAATTGGCATTATGCAATAATTCTAAAATTTTACATTTAAATGTTGTATGTCTATTACATATATAATTCCTACGCCTTCAATGTCAAGGCCAAATACCATATATGATGACGACTATGATAAACACATTGTGCTGCCTGTTTACAGTGGTGTAATGCTTTGCCTTTCGTCTTTTGCTAAGGAACTTCAAATCAATTCCCGGTCGGATCAAACCAAACCTTGGACAATTATAATTTGCTTCTTCTCCACTACACCAGCAACATTGACATCTAAGAGCAAATATTGGTAGTTTTGGTGTAAGGACAATATGTCCGTGTTCAACACTATATTATAGTATTCAACAGAAATGAGAGGGGGGATAGGACAATCCGGCGGAGGACCATTGAATGGAATAGTACGGAGAGTTACGTAAAATGAATAAATAACATATTAAACTTTCGGAAGAGTTCCAAAATCAAATAGTAAAACGCATAAAGAGGAAAATTCGACACCCCTAACACACAAAAAAATGACCGCTCACTTTACTAGATTGTTGCAGGAATTTCAATATACAAGTGGCGGTGTTTATCTAGTTGTATGTAGGGTATGGACAACAATACATTTTAGTCCAAAATATGTACTATCATTTAAAATGTCTGTGCTGTTGATTATTTATGAGAAGGTATTGTTTCGGTTTGTGGAGATTTAAATATCCACATAGGTGAATTAAATGATTTTTTTGGTTTGTGGAGATTTAAATATGTAGAATGTGTAGAGCACGTGGATATCCTCATTATCTCTAATAGACGTCCCATAGCTAAACCTGTGAATGCATTTTGGACGTGAGCTACTGCATATGTGTTTTAATACAGGTCTAACTGCAGCAAATGGTAGATTAAGCAACTCAACAAATGGGATTTTCACTTTTTGCGCAAATAAAGGGAAAATGTAAATGCTTATCTTATAATATCTCCTAGTTATTTCCAATTAATAAGTGACATCCAAGTTCTTCAAATGAACAAGTTTCAAGATTGTTTGAGCTAAACCTTTCAGTCATTCGTTCGATAAAAGGTTTTCCCAGAATTGACAAATACAGTCAAACCTGTATACATAGATCACTAAAGGGAACCTGGAAATATGACCGTTATGAGCAGCTATATAGAGGTTACAATAATAGCACTATTCATAGTGTGAAAAATGAGACTACCCTTTAGAGATTGTAATTTGTTATATAGAGGGGCCCTTTATAGACTGTAATTTGTTATATAGAGGTGCCCTTTATAGACTAATTTGTTATATAGAGGTGCCCTTTATAGACTGTAATTTGTTATATAGAGGTGCCCTTTATAGACTAATTTGATATATAGAGGTGCCCTTTATAGACTAATTTGTGATATAGAGGTGCCCTTTATAGACTGTAATTTGGTACATAGAGGTGCCCTTTATAGACTGTAATTTGCTATATAGAGGTGCCCTTTATAGACTGTAATTTGTTATATAGAGGTGCCCTTTATAGACTAATTTGTTATATAGAGGTGCCCTTTATAGACTGTAATTTGTCATATAGAGGTGCCCTTTATAGACTGTAATTTGTTATATAGAGGTGCCCTTTATAGACTAATTTGTTATATAGAGGCGCCCTTTATAGACTGTAATTTGTTATATAGAGGTAGCCTTTATAGACTGTAATTTGTTATATAGAGGTGCCCTTTATAGAATGTAATTTGTTATATAGAGGTGCCCTTTATAGACTGTAATTTGTTATATAGAGGTGCCCTTTATAGACTAATTTGTTATATAGAGGTGCCCTTTATAGACTGTAATTTGGTACATAGAGGTGACCTTTATTGACTGTAATTTGTTATATAGAGGTGCCCTTTATTGACTTTAATTTGCTATATAGAGGTGCCCGTTATAGAATGTAATTTGATATATAGAGGTGCCCTTTATAGACTAATTTGTTATATAGAGGTGCCCTTTATAGACTGTAATTTGTTATATAGAGGTGCCTTTTTTATACTGTAATTTTTTATATAGAGGTGCCCTTTATATACTATAATTTGCTATATAGAGGTGCCCTTTATAGACTAATTTGTTATATAGAGGTGCCCTTTATAGACTGTAATTTGTTATATAGAGGTGCCCTTTATAGACTAATTTGTTATATAGTGGTGCCCTTTATAGACTAATTTGCTATATAGAGGTGCCCTTTAAAGACTGTAATTTGTTATATAGAGGTGCCTTTTATAGACTGTAATTTGTCATATAGAGGTGCCCTTTATAGACTGTAATTTGTTATATAGAGGTGCCTTTTATATACTGTAATTTTTTATATAGAGGTGCCCTTTATATACTATAATTTGCTATATAGAGGTGCCCTTTATAGACTTTAACTTGATATATAGAGGTGCCCTTTATAGACTAATTTGTTATATAGAGGTTCCCTTTATAGACTGTAATTTGTTATATAGAGGTGCCCTTTATAGACTAATTTGTTATATAGTGGTGCCCTTTATAGACTAATTTGCTATATAGAGGTGCCCTATAAAGACTGTAATTTGTTATATAGAGGTGCCTTTTATAGACTGTAATTTGTCATATAGAGGTGCCCTTTATAGACTGTAATTTGTTATATAGAGGTGCCCTTTAATGCCGGTTTGACTGTATATCAAATGGGACGCCACTCGTAACGAACAATATTTTCAAATTTTACAATCTCAACAGGATATACCTTTAAAACGTATGAATAATTTAACCCGCGAAGCGAACGTACATAATTCGGTAAGCGAGTTAACTCGGACTCTCTACGACAGATCATTCAAGTTTTTTGGACATTCTCTTTTGACTCGAGATGACATAACAGTCCAAATTCCACAAAATGGGTGGTTTGACGATAAATGTACAAATGCTTTGCGGAATTCAATAATGCAAGAAGCTTATTTTCACGATACTCGACTGAGGCAAATATACACCTATGCGTTTCAGTTAGAAACAATTACAATAAAGTGAAGAGACAGGCATAATTTAACTATAAAAGAAGAAAAGGACTTGAACTTTGTAATATTGCTCAAACGGAATCCAAGAAATTATGTTTGAGGTGTACTATTTCACTTGAAACTGTTAAGATACGTAAGAGACTAATGTTTACAGTCGTGGTTTTCAGGATCAGAAGAATGCCACAAACTTAACATTTACAAAGAGTATAAATTAGAATTCTGTGTTGAAAAATACCTTGATTTTCACATTATTGTACAACTTTTAACTAAACTCAGTAGTGATACACTTAAACTGAATGTTGAAATTGGTAAATACCAAAATGTTGCAAGAGAAAATAGAATTTGTTTATCATATAATATGAATGCTTTAGAGGACAAATATCACTTTGTTTTAGTATGTCCAGCACATAGATATATAATAACCACAGTATTGCCCATGGCCAAATCGCCACAAGCTTCATAAACTATTGCAATCATCTAGTAAATCTCTCACTATTAAACTTTGTAGATATTTAAATGTAGCATGGAAATTGAGGTTAGATATTGTTCCTATTGTTCTCTTTTATCATTATTATATCATATATTGTACTGGTTGCTGTAACATGTATGTGCTCTATGCAATAAAGCGTTCATTCATCCATCCATACCAACATAAATTAAACTATTTTAAATATATCTATCAGAAACAAAAAATGTTTTGTGCGTCGTGAGTTTTAAATAAAGGTGTGTAATAGCAATAGGTAAATTCTTTTATTTTTGTAGATGCACATTTTAGATAAGGAGTTATTTAATCAATATAATATATGTCCTATATTTTATTATTTTGAAATACTTATGAGATATATCAAATTACGTATTTAAATATGGTGGACTGGAAATTTGTGATTTTCTGTATTATTAAATTCTTTTATTCAAAAGCAATACTGCTCATAGAAATATACATATAATATACAATTATTCAATACATCAGTGAAAATACATATACAATTATGATAATAACAGCGGAGCATGATAATATATGTAAAGCAATAATACGAAATGAAATTAAATTAAGCGTTGCGAATTTTTTCAGCTAGTAACAACTATTTACCAAGATTGCTAAATTCTTTAATATTGCGTACAGACAGTAATTGTACTAATTTAAAACATGACGGCATTTGCCAATAATATTTCTTAAGATATCTTCTTCTTACATCAATATATTTTTCACATTTCAGAATAAAATGGTATTAATCTTAAACAAGATTTAAGTTACACATACTACACACTCTTTCATGACGATCTAAATTATAGAATCTTCCAGTTTCAATATTAAGATTATGTGCTGATATACGCATTTTACAAATATATGGCTGATAAATATAATTAAGTGGTCGATCAAAATAAAATTGTAAAACATTATTGTCAAAAATATATCTGTATAAATGACATTTAGGAGACTCATTATAATACAAGGTAAAAAACATTGAGCTAATTTGTGTGTCTCAAATTTGTATTCTTTAATTTTCTCCTTTAGGTAATTATTGACATATATTATAATACAGTTAATCAGAGTTAATTATATTGTACACCCAGAAACACAACATATAGAAAAAAACACGAAAACGTCGAGAAAGAAATTTACAGTTCATCTGTATATAGTAAATAAATAACAGAAAATACAAGCTGAAATTAAATAATACAGTGTGGTCTTTTATCACAGGTGCCCTCTTAAAATAGATTCAATTCATATGAAATTTTCTATGATAGGACCAGAAAAAGGTGACCTTTTAAAACAGGTGACTGTTTAATAGAGGTGACCTCATGGGCAGGTTTGACTCTATACTATTATATAGAAATAATTTTCTATTTATAAACTAATGTCACTTAAATATGTGAAATATCAAGAGAGCTCCCAAATATCATGCATACTGACAAACCAACTACAAAAAGTTATTACAATTTATCTCGTAAGCCAAGTAACTGTATATTTATACATTGCAAGGAATGTTCAAGAATATGGGTGACATGTTCAACCATAGTCTGGAAAGGTATCTACTAAAACGTTGGTATAAATAAAATCTAGGGATACGGTAAACGTTTCTGGATTATTATAAGCTTACATGCATTATACATTTTATTGTTCTATATATACAATAACATTTAGAATTTTTGAGAACGGACTATTGATAGTATTTAGACCTCAAGTCACACGTCATGTCAATTTTGTTTGTATCCAAGTATCCCGGGGCAACAAATAACAGAACCGCACTTCCTGTTTGTGATTTAAAGAGACATATATAAAGTATTATGTCTAAAGACAAAGCAGTTCTTGGTAGCCCATTGACACACTATTACCCAATTTGATAATCTAGCGATTCAAGTCCATATTTATCCAGTGATATATTGTTTTTAGAACACTTTTCATATTATTCATCAATTGATCAATATGGTGGACCTACTGTCGCTACTTGTGAGCATTACATTCCAAGGTAAAACTAAAACTATGTTAGGCTTGGTTTTATGGTGTTTAACGCCACTTTCAACCTTATTAAATTTCTATCGTGGCAGTAAGTTTTATTGATGGAGGAAATCGGAGTACCCGGAGAAAACCACCGATCGACCTGTCCCAAGTCACTGACAAACTTTAGTAAATAATGTTGTATCCAGTACATCTCGCCATGAACGGGGATCGGACTCACAACTTTAGTGTTGATAGACACTGACTGCATAGGTATTTGTAAATACAACTACCGTACAATCACGACCACGAGGGTCCCGCTAAAACTAGGTAAAAAGAAAAAGTTGAACATCGCAAGAAGGTAATGAGAAGCCGCCAGTCGAAGGACAGACAATGCAATGACCAGCGAAAAAAGGACGAAAGGAGAAACAATACCTTACACAACACTACACATGAAACTAAAGATTGAACAACACGAACTCACGGAAGATCGGGGTTGAACTAAGGTGCTTCCGAATAGTAAGCAGTTCTTGCATCACTAGTGGCATCCATGAATACACTATTCCCTTTGGCAATATTCATTTCGTGCCGCTATGATTAACCAGGTCAATATCTGATTTTGATACTGGATCAGTTAATCCCCATATTCGCACATTTTTCTTGAAGACTTGTGTAATCCACCAGTTCAATATATACTTTTGATTTCGATGTATTTTTTAAGTGACTTGATTCGCTCCATTAATAACTGGTTATTATATGGAAAACATTGTAGTGCTATTTATATAATAATGTTGTGTTAGCAATGACTATGCCAATATAGTGGTCAGGGTTGAAGACATAGTGCACCACCCGAATATGATATTCCAAATAGGGTTTGTTATTAGCAAAAAACGGAGAATTTGGAAATGAATGTTGAATTATAATATACTTGGGTAATGTTGCCTTCGGTTACCAATTCCTATTATGTCACAAGTATAATATAAACTTTTATCCTGCAATTGTGTGATTTTGAGTATTAATAAAGGGGCAAATAAACTTCAGTGTTATTTAGTAATGGACCTAATAAAGTATTTCTGGTACCTGACTCCTGTAGAGTGACAGAAAGAAACGGTAACAGTATAAGAGCTAATGTCACAGATGACACAATTGAAAACGATTAGAACAACGCTTGTTTCAGCTATTTTCAGACAATTTGGCAGTTTTGTTTTGGAACATTCGATAGTGTAGGATAAACACAATATATGTGCATTGTCATTACATATACAATTAATTTGCACTCGTTACGAAACAGGCTAAAAAAGTTCGTCAATTGCTCCTTTTTCTACCTGTTTCTAGAGCTCGTACAAATACGTTTATATTTTCACAAAGTACGCATATTGTATATGTAGTGAGTGTTAAGTTGTCCATTCTAGACCATATCGATTAAATATAATTCTTAAAGAGTTTTATATTTCAACTCTTGCTTCGGACATATTACTTCGAGCAGAAGCAAAATATATGTACATTGTCGTTAAATATAAAATTAATTCGCACTCGCTGCTCGAAATATAAAAATCTTTAAGAATTATATTTAATCGATATGATCTAGACGTGGATATCAAATTTAATGCACACGACACGTTTCTGGAATAGCCTTTATCAGGTACGCTCAAAATCTAAATATTGGTAAGCCAAATAATTTAAAAGGTTTTGGTAGCAAGTAAATCAAAGGGCATACAGGATCGCCAAAGTCTGTTAAGGTCACCTATGTCTGAGAAAGGAGAACCTTAGTGTTAATAATAATTATATTATTTAGAAATTGTAAATTTAAATGACAAATACTGACTACTGGGCGGATGAATACGCTACTTTGTATTGAAGTGTATGTATGTGATTCTAGGGGTAACAATTTTCCTCTGTTTCTTCGTGTTATCGATTGGATTTTGGAATTGTTCCTAGTGTAGAATATTTTTCATTGTCTTATTGCCATTACATATATTTTCTACCAGGAAGTTTACAGGTTTTTGTTTATGCTTTTCTTGGCAACAACTATACATAGTTAATAGTTGACTAAGATACTATTATTAAATAGCATTGGTCAAATCAGGTGTAAGTAGAATTAATCGTTCTTTTAAAAAAAACCAAGAAAAGTGTAAAGTTATTTGTTCGCTTGTGTAAGTGATTTTGAAATGCTCATAATTTCTAATGTCATAATATTGATAATATTTCTCTTGAACGCATATCGTACAATGCCAAAAGGCGTAGGCTAAGGGTTATGGTAATCAACGCCACCTTCAACAAAAACCAGACTGTACCATGTGACACAGGGCGTTAAAGGACATCAATAACAATTGAATATCACCTTAATGTTCAATTCATGAGTAGTCTTTTAATATTTCAATGTCCTATGTCACATGGTACAATGAAATATACATTGAAAGCGCATATCTGTTATTTTGTTTTGATGGATGGGCTCTTACACTATTTATACTCACTCCATGCAGAATTTTACACTTCGTAAAATATAATTAACATAGATACCTAATGCTTACCGTTTTTAATAATGGACCAACAATTTTGAAATTAATTGTTAGAGTTCGTATATATCATATATTGATATACATCTAGAACATAATGTTGATTTGAAAAGTGGATTTTTATGAATTTGTTTCTGAACATTTATAAATGTCAAACAGACTATACTATAAAATAGCTGTAACTTTACCTCAAGGAAAGCATTACATCCGAATTCGCTATAGATAAGTATGATTAGCATCTTTAACTTAGTAATACATTTTTTGTTGATATTCAAATTCCTTAATATGATTTATCCAACATCAGGTTAACCCATTATTTACTTAATTACTTTTGTTTGTAGTGACAAATATTATTTATATATTTGAGGGGCGGTCATGGTTGTGATCGTATGGTTGTTGGATTTGCAATTACCTCTACAATCAGTGTCAATCACCATTAATGTTGTGAGTTCGAACCCCGTTCATTGCGAGGTGTACTCGATAACATTATGTGAAAAAGTTTATCAATGACTTACAGTAGTTCGGTTGTATTCTCTGGGTATTCCGGTTTTCTTCACCATTAAAACGGACTGCCACGATATAACTGAAATATTGTTGAAAGTGGTGTTAATCATCATAACCTTAACCCTTAATATCTGTGTTATTATAATCATTTTTTGAATTGTCTCTACAGTGTTGTATGTTTTTGTTTTTCATTTTATTCTAGGGATTTTGGTTGGAGCTGAAATTTGCCACAAGATTAATGGTTACTATGTTAGCAGTTTTTATTGTTCCAGTTGTTGTGGATATACGTACAGTGAGTACTGTTGCAGGTAAGTGTTATATGAAAATGCCAACATTAATTCAAAGGATCATAGTGCCGTAGATCATGGGTTCGTTCCCCGGTCGCGTCAAGCCAAAAACTCTAAAATTGGTATTTTTGCTTCACCGCAGCATTACGGAGAAAGAGCAAAGACTGCTTTGTTCGAAATCAGGTTAATGTGTCCGAGTGGGGCAACATGTCTATACGCAAACTAGCATTATAAAAATCAAACTAATCGTGTTTGTCTAGTACAAAGCGGCTCGCATAATCATCTCATTGAAAATTAACTTGTTTTCGCCATGATATAGCCTTTGAAATTGCGTTAAGCAAAAACCACTCACTCACTCAAAGAATTATATACACTGCCTCATAGGGTTTTAGAGAAGCTCATTGGTATTTGCTAGGAATAAAGGATTTGATGATCAATTCAGATAGATACCACAGATAAGACTGCTTCATTTCTTGGCCTACACACATGAATGGTGGCTAGCTAAGAGATAAACTTTATGACAAAACAGATGATTTCATGTTTCATAATGTGAATTTTCCATTCATATACAGCAACATGCATATGGAATATTGTCATTACGGTTTTCACAGTTTTCGGTTGTTGACTGATTTTGTCTGTTTATATAATTATGAGTTTTGACTTTCCCTTTGTAAGATTGTTCGGAGTTCGGTAATTTTGTTATTACCCTTATTAATTTTGATGCGATATTCCGAACCTTGTGGTTCCTATCATGATTTTCTTAATAACAGATTGCTGCTAACAAGGAAAGTACTGACCCAAGTCTTCCTAGTAGCTAAGTTGAAGTCATCACTTCGATCGTTGGAACTAAATAGCATCAAGATGTCCTTTTTTGACACCATGACACCCCACCGATCGTCGATTGATGTTTATCTGTTCCTTGAATGTACTTATTCAGAGTGCAAATCTAGTCACGTTATCTGGTATTCATTGTCATTATACGCAATAACAAATAAAACAAACAAAAATGTCCAACGACCACACGTTTTTCTTTATTTTAGTGCGGCTGGAACTATTGCTGGGGCAGTGATTGGAAGTTTGATTGTTATCGGTATAATTATATCTATAATTGTTTACTGTGCAAAGAAGTCAAAGCGGTCTACCGGTGTTATCATCCATCCTACTACAAGTGCTGTAAATACTACACTATGGGCCCAGCATCACCAACAGCAAGGTATAATTCAATACTAATATTAGTGTAGATTATAATAAATGAATTTCAACTAGATCTAATATCCATAACCCCCACTAAAATGATGTCATTAAGATATATGTCCGCCATGCTGGAACCAATTCAACATTTGCTTAAAATATTATTCATATGTTGTGCTTATCCTGTGATGTCGTAAATTCTAAAATGACTACCAAAAAGAAGAAAAGAAACATAGAGAATACACAGTGCAACTTAAATGACAAAACATGACTAATAAGAATAGCCAAAATTTGCTAATGTCCTGCGCGAGATGAGCTTTCCTTTTACTACTAATTTAGAACTTTAAATTGCTAAATATATATATTATATACCATGTCAGTGCCAAAACACTGATCAATGCTTCGAAATCACATCTTTGTCAACCTTAATGTTCAATTATTGAGCTTTCTTTAATAAAGTATTTCGTACTTCGTATGTTTACTTTTAACCAAAAGCATTTCTTTTGTGTGTGGAGTATTCATAGCATTTAGTCAACACAATACTATAACATCTATAAATATATACATACACAGTCAATCCTGTGGTAAGCGGTCACCTTTTGGGACAAAGACAAAATGGGAAGACATGTGACCTCTTAAAAGAGGTTAAATTCATATGAAATGTTCAATGATAAGACATGAAAAAGGTGACATTTTAATACAGGTGACTGCTTAATAGAGGTGACTGCATGTACAGACTTGAATGTATACTTATATGATCTTTCATATGTTTAATTTACGATATTGAAAAGGTTCATCAATGGGGCCGCCACCACAAGGAATGCATCCACAGTATGGGCAGTATCCACCACCAGGGCAGCATCCAGCACCAGGGCAGTATCCACCACCAGGACAATATGATGTACCTGGGCAAGTTCCACAGCCACCTGCATACACTGGTAATTCACTTCCGCTTAAACAGTGACAGATATCAGAATATCCTCTACTACATTTTAATGTATACCTCTGACATTAATCGTATTGTAGGAGGTAACACATTCCGTCCAACTGCATTTTTGTTTGTTTATATAAATGTTAAAGAAGCATGTATGACAATCGTAATCTGTGATAATCATATTCATCAGCCATATACAAATCAGCATAAATATATATGATGATAGCTTATCTGATTAAATTCATAACATAAATGAATCATGGTTTTCATTTGCATTTAGATAACCGAATTTTTATCAACAAGATTGTTTCAATCCACTAGAAAATTATATATTATATCACGAACAGTAACGTTCAGATCAGAATTAGTAGCAATGGTCTTTTGATGACAGACTATGCAAAAATAGAAACAAATGTCATGAACACGTAGATATCAAATTTAGTACACATGTCGTATTTCTGGAACATGTACGCTCAATGATTAAAAAATGATAATCCAAATAATGTAAAACCGCATCTGTGGTGTAATGGTTAGCGTGCTCGCCTAGAATGCGGTAGATCGTGGGTTCGATGCCCGTTCGGGTCAAATCCAAGACCAAAAAATGGTATTTGTTGCTTCTCCGCTAAGCACGCAGCATTAAGGAGAAAGAGCAAATACTGGCTCGGAATCAGGATAATGTGTCCGACTGAGGTGTTTTGTTTATCCGCGGACTGTTGTTTCAGTGAGTTAGCACTATAAAGATTCAATTAAGCGTGTTGGTTTAGTACAAAGCGGTTTTCATCCCGATCTCATTGAAAATTAGCTTGTTCTCGTAATCATATCGCTAAAAATTGCTGAGTTTGCGATAAACAATAACAGTCACTTAAAAAACCAAATAATTTAAACGTGTTGAGAGCAAAAAACCCAAAGAGCCTCAACAGATAGCCAAAATCTGTCAAGGTTTCCTATACCTGAGGGAGGAGATCCTTCGTTTTATTAATAATTATATTAGTTAGAAACTGTAAATTTCTGTAGCAGGGATTAAATATAATAAAGTCCAACTTTGGGTTCAATTCTTTAATTCGAAATATTATATAACAGTAACCCTACAAATACACAAATAATAAACATAAATACATGACAACTACAAGACAGATCACATAAAACAATACACAATCAAAGGGAGATTATTCTCTATGATTTGTCAAAGAAATATAAAATAAAATACTTTTCTACAAGTTATCTTCTATAAGAAAAATACCACAATATAGCTTACTCTTTTAATAAGCAGACACTAAAGTAAATCATTCTGTCTTTGATAAATAACAAAATAATTGCAACTTCAAAACAATTGCATCACCTCACCTCGGAATTAGTTTCAGCATAGTTTATACACTCAAAAAATACATATAGAATATATGACACAAATAAAAATGATATAAACACTAACACACTCAGCAAACAAAATCAACTTAATACACAAACATATAAACATGCAAACAATTAAACAATCAAATAAAATAAACAAACAAATACGAAGCTTACCCTATATATGGTACAAGGGCACCAGTTGATTGATCATTCTAGGATCTGTCTACATCATAAATTCCTGAATAACATAAAAGGGCAATGTTAAGATAAAATGACTTAAGAACATATTAATTATAACAAAATCATCATCTTAAATAAATTAATCAGATATATAAATTATATATCAAAGTCCACTGAAATTCAACACTTGTAGTTGTAAAAATATAAAAGGATAACCATGATAACATTACTCTCATTCTTATTCTAAATAAAATTATAAAACATTTATACTCAGATTCATACTTCAATCTCAATATTTGCATTCTCACACTTTCATACTAAAGTAAAAACTAGAAATGGAAAATAAGAAAACAGAAAGATGACTAACCTTTAGAAAACAAACAGAATATTAGTATATGTAAATCCAAATTTAGTTTCCAGTTGAAAATATATGAGTTAAGCAAAATGTCTGCCTGTGTCTTAATTGTGTTCCATCACAGGTGTATGGAAAAAATAATCTACGAATGGAAAGTCTGTATTTTCCCTCCAAAAATTAAGTGTAGTGAACCATGTAATTTACTCTACTGTATATGCAACATGTGAAGTTTTATTTTGTAATTTTAATTTCAAAAATATTATAAACATTAAAAACATGAGTAAATAATATCATTATAGCATATAATGATTTTCAGTAATTACATACAATTAAGGCTACCACATTTCTATAATAAATATATCTAATAAATCATGTCAGTGTCGAAACACTGACTACTGGGTGGATGATACCTTCAGGGACTATTTCTTATCCCCACTTTACGTTTTTATTATTATCACTGCGTCGATACCTGCGTCTATTTGTTGCAATAGAAACGTGTGAAGATACAAACGGGGTGATTACGAGACCGGTGCTAAGTTACTACAAGGGTGATTACGAGACCGGTGCTAAGATACCACAAGGGTGATTACGAGTCCGGTGCTAATATACCACACGGGTGATTACGAGACCGGTGCTAATATACCACATGGGTGATTACGAGACCGGTGCTAAGAAATCCCAATATGCAAATCCACAACAGTACAATGGATAATTCTTGTAAATAAAATAAAAATGTTAACCAATGGTAGCTCAATGCATGATATCGATCCGTGAAAATCGTCACTGTGGGGAAATTGTGGTGGACAATGCCATACTATGAAGCAGAAACAAATATATAAGCGTAATTGCAGCAAATGTTATGATATAGAATAACAAGACAATCAGGAGTGATGAACCAAGTATTACACGTGCTGGGAGAAAACACTTCCGAAATAAAACTAAGGAAGGTAAGCTCTGGTCCTTATTATCAAAGAAATAGATGTTTCGTTATGTATTACAAATATAGTAGTTTATTAGTTATGGTGATGTAAATAACAATCAGAGAAGGTATAGCAGGTATTTAAAACTAGTCATTGCATGTAACATTAGGGGGGTTATGGTGTTTAAAGACTTCATTCTAGATTAAGATTAAACATATTTTATTGCTAAATATAATAACAATTGGATCGGACACAAATTATAACAATTTACAAGGGTGTTCTCCACATAATAAATAATTACAATAGTACATGCGTCAGCAATAATAAATTACAATATACAACATTATAAATAAATTCTTATGAAAAATGAAAAAAACAGGTACAGAAATAATACAAAGCAATAAGCATGAATTTATATAATACAAAAATGCATAAGCATTTTTTTTTTTAACATTCTTGTATGTGAAATGGAAGCAACGGGATTGATTAAAAAAATGGGAGGGTGTATTGTGATCATAAATGAGTAAAACGTTTAGTTCGTTTGATGTAAAGTTGTACAGATTTGAAAATTTGTAGATTTTGCATCTCAATTAAGGTGTCATTGCCAAAAAGAAGGACTTCAATTTTTAGTTCATGAAGAAAAACTAGTCTTCATTCTAAACAATATTTCAGTTATATCATGGTGATATCATGGTGATCAGTTTTATCAATGGAGGAAAAGGGAGTATCCAGAGAAAACCACCGAGCTACCGCATATATCGGACAAATTTTATCAAACAATATTGTATCCAATGCATCTAGTCATGAGTGGGAGTAGAACTCACAACTTTACTGGTCATAGGCAATGGTTTCTAGTGGTAAGGTTGAATTCGTCTTTCGTCTGTGTCACAAATACACACGGATATGTTACGTATCTCGTCATTCTTTCCTCGTTCATGACGTTTCACAGAATACGACTTAAGATCAGATTTGTAACTTAGGCTCCACGACGGGTGTCACTGATGGAGGAACGACTGCTACCTTCCAGAACATCTAAATTCATACCAGTTTTTTAATGGAGTTCGTGTTGGTCAATCATTTAGTTTTCTGTGTAGTGTTTTATAGAATATTGTTTGTCATTTTTTTTTCAATTGCATTGTAGGTCCGTCTTCGATCTTCCGAATACCACATTCATAGCTGCAAGCTTTTCTTACACCCCATACCCCGCAGTGATCGACCCCACGTTAAACTAAAAGAAAAACGGAGCTTTAAATAAATTTTATTATATTAACCGTAATCTAAACAAGAACAACGTAAATCATTTCATGTGTATTAAATTCAGTATTCTGCAGACTAATTTTCTAAACACAAATGACAGTTTTTAAGTATATAAATCTATTATCTCGACATTGTGACTTAATTCCTCGACATTCTGTCTGGTCATGGCGACTTTATATTGCATATGGTGAGTTACCTGTCTGGTCATGGCGACTTTATATTTCACATGGTGAGTTATCTGTCTTGCCATGGCGACTTAATATCTCCACATGATGAGTTACTCTCTTGTCATGGCGACTTAATATCTCCACATGGTGAGTTAAATCCTCGTGACTGCGTAATAGTTTCTCGCCGTTACTACTTATACTAAGACGTACATTTTTATTGAAATTACATGTTCTTATATTAACTTAAGCAGCCAATGGTAGCTTAACTTAGGACCCTCCTGTTAGGTACAAACTTGATTTGTCCAGAAAAAACCCAAAATGAGACACAAACTACTCCCTTTTTTAACAATTTAACTGACATTTTAAAATGATTAATTTTTTCATATAATGTACAATTAGATTCAACATTAAGTAGTGAAGAAATTACAAGTTGGTGTGTATTATGTAAGAGAATACACCTTACAGGTTTCGTTGATTATTTTTAAGAATCTATAGTTGGAGTGTATTTACCATTACAATACAAATAATAAATACAATATTATTGTTAGGGTGTGTTAGACAAGTCAATAGACAATACTTGATCAAGGATTAAACTTTACCTACACAATATTTCTATTATTGCTGTAAAGAAATAGTTCCCAGTTTTATGTGCTGCGTATGATAATAAAAGGAGATTTCGCCTTTTAAGATGTTAATACTTTTTGATTTCGTAGCAATTTGTTTCTGATATTTATCTACATTTCTCTCTTTCCAAATAATCCATTTCATACTAACCATATCGGTGGTGTAATTGTTAGCGTGCTCGCCTCGAGTGCGGTAAATCGTGCGTTTCAGGCCAGGTCGGGTCAAACCAACGACTATAACATTGGTATTTGTTGCTTCTCCGCTAAGTACGCAGCATTGAGGAGATAGAGAAAAGACTGGTTGGCTCGGAATCAAGATAATGTGTCCGAGTAGGGCGACATGTCTCTCCGCGAATTGTTGTTTCAGTGAACTAGCACTATAAAAATTCAACTCAGTGTGTTGATTTCGAACATCATCATCATTTAATTGAAAATTAACTTGCTCTAGCCATGATATAGCTGAAATATTGTTGAGTTGGCGTTAAACAACAATTACTCACTGACTCCATTTGATACTTAGGTGAATTTCTTGAATATCTTTATATAATATTTCTTGCCAATCAGACACAATTACATTTTCTTTATTGTTTTTTTTTGTTTGTTTTTTTTGTAGCATGTTTAATCCCTGTTTTGCTTTGCCTAATAAGACTGTCCAAATATTTTGAATAAATTTACAGGGGAATAATAAACGGGTCATTCCCTTACAGAAATGGCAACTTCCATTTTGCTACATATGTATTTTTGGCACTTTTCGTTTTGGTATTTATGTAATTTTGCCAACTTTCATTTTGGTATTTACGCACTATTGGCAACTTTCATTTTGGGATTTACTCATTTTTAGCAACTTCCATTTTGGGATTTACGCATTTTTAGCAACCTTCATCGGTATAAATTATATTTTGCAGTAGCTTCCATTGGAGTTGTTGTGACTTCCTTAACTAGCTTATATATAGCAACATTTTCATAAATATAGTTCACGCAACATGTACCTCTAAAAATAGAATGTAAGAAAAGTTTAGTGTTTCACGTTGATATCTCAGAACAATGGATTTAAATACCACAATAGACGATGTTTTTGTTTTAGAATTAGACTTAACGGGCGTCCAATGGGTAATATAATACTTTGTTTTGTTTACGGAAAAGTGGCGATATTGTACATACGTAATTGAGGGTAGAGACATAAGAAGTATTAGGTCTAAGCACAAAGCAGTTCTTGGTAGCCCATTGATACATTATTACCAAATTATATTGCTCAGGGAATCAAATAACTATTTATCCAGTGATCTACTTTTTTTAGAACACTTTTCATATTATTCAGCCATTGGTCATTATGGTGGATCAACTGTCGCTACTTTTTAGTATTACAGTCCAAGGTAAAGCTAAAACTAGGTTAGGTTTGGTTTTATGGTTTTTAACGCCACTTTCAACTTCATTACAATTATATTGTGTCGGTCAGTTTTATAGGTGGAGGAAACCGGAGTACCCGGAGAAAACCACCGACCTGTCCCAAGTCTCTGACAAACTTTAGCAAATAATGTTGTATCCAGTACACCTCGCCATGAACGGGGATCGAACTCACAACTTTAGTGGTGATAGACACCGACTGCATAGGTATTTACATACCATACAATCACGACCACGACGGCCCGCTAATACTAGGAAAAAAGAATAGTTTGGACACATATAAAAGGTAATCAGAAGCCGTCAGCCTAAGAAGGACAGCCAATGCAATGGCCAGAAGAAACAGGACGAAAGGAGAAACAATACTCTACAAAACACTATACAGAAACTAAAGATTAAGTAACACGAACCCCACTTATAATCGGGGATGAACTCAAGTGCTCCCGAATTGTAAGCAGTTCCTGCACCACTAGTGGCTTAACCATCTCAATATCTGATTTTGATATTGGATCATTTAGTCCCATTATTCGCACATTTTTCTTGAAGACTTTTGTAATGAATCAGTTCAATACATCGTTTTGATTTTGATAGTCCCTTAATTTACTCCATCAATGAGTGACTGCTATACGACTATTGTTCCTTTAAATCGTGGAACATATAATGGATGTATCTGTAGCTCTATGATGGAATATTCTACATAAAATGGGGAAATGTTCTATGTTCTGTACTACAGAAGAATGGGATATTCCAAATAGGATTTGCTATTAGCAAATAACGAGAATTTGGAAATGAATGTTGAATTATAATATACTTGGCTAATTGCCTTAGGTTACCAATTCCAATTATGTCATAAGTATAATATAATCTTTTATCCTGCAATTGTGTGATTTTGAGTATTAATAAAGGGGCAAATAAACTTCAGTGTTATTTAGTAATGGACCTGATAAAGCATTTCTGGTACCTGACTCGTGTAGAGCGACAGAAAGAAACGGTAACAGTACAAGCGCTAATGTCACAGATGACATAATTGAAAACGACTTGAACGGCGTTTGTTTCAGCTATTTTCAGATAATTTGACAGGTGTATTGGACTTCTTTATATCGCAGGATAAACAAAATAATATGTACATTTTCGTTAGATATAAAATTAATTTGCATTCGCTGCGAAACCAGCTAGAAAAAAATCACCTATTGCTCGCTTTTTCTACCTGTTTCTAAAGCTCGTACAAATACATGTATTGTTTGATTGATTGACTTTATTGTGATTAACGCCATTTTCAGCAATATATCAGCTCAATCATGGGAAGCAGTTTTAGTGGTGGAGGAAGCCGGAGAGAACCACCGACCATGGGCAAGCAACTGATAAACTTTATCACTTGCAGCTGCGAGTCGAGTGCATCCTCTTTCGTTATTTAGAAAGTCGGGCGCGAACAGACGCCGTATTGGTGATTGGGTTGTATGAGTTATTAGGTAATCCAACTACCTAACTCATTGAGCCACCCGGGCCCTCAAATAAATTTATATTTTCCGACAAAGTACGTATTTTGTATATGTAGTGAGTGTTAAATTGTCCATTCTAGACCATATCGATTAAATATAAGTCTTAAAGAGTTTTATATTTTAACTGTTACTTCGGGCATATTACTTCGAGCAGAAACATTGTCGTTAAATATAAAATTAATTCGCACTCGCTGCTCGAAATAGAAAAATCTTTGAGAATTATATTTGATTGATATGATCTAGACGTAGATATCAAATTTAATGCACACGACCCGTTTCTGGAATAGCCTTTATCAGGTACGCTCAAAATCTAAATATTGGTAAGCCAAATAATCTAAAAGGTTTTGGTAGCAAGTAAAACAAAGGGCATACAGGATCTCCAAAGTTTGTGAAGATCACCTATATTTGAGAAAGGAGAACCTTAGTGCTAATAATAATTACATTATTTAGAAATTGCAAATTTAAATGACAAATATATCTAATAAACCATGTAAGTGGTGAAACACTGACTACTGGGCGGATGAATACGCTACTTTTTATTGAAGTGTATGTATGTGGTTCTAGGGGTAACACTTTTCCTCAGTTTCTTCGTGTTATCGATAGGATTTTGGAATTGTTCCTACAGTGTAGTATTGTTCCTACAGTGTAGTATTGTTCCTACAGTGTAGTATTGTTCCTACAATGTAGTATTGTTCCTACAGTGTAGTATTGTTCCTACAGTGTAGTATTGTTCCTACAATGTAGTATTGTTCCTACAGTGTCGTATTGTTCCTACAGTGTAGTATTGTTCCTACAATGTAGTATTGTTCCTACAGTGTAGTATTGTTCCTACAGTGTAGTATTGTTCCTACAATGTAGTATTGTTCCTACAGTGTAGTATTGTTCCTACAGTGTAGTATTGTTCCTACAGTGTAGTATTGTTCCTACAGTGTAGTATTGTTCCTACAGTGTAGTATTGTTTTAATGTTTCATTGTATTATTGCCATTACATATATTTTCTATCAGGAAGTTTACAGGTTTTTGTTTATGTTTTTCTTGGTAATAACTATACACAGTTAATAGTTGACTAAGATGCTATTATTAAATTGTATAGGTCAAATCAGGTGTAAGTAGAATTAATCGTTCTTTTAAAAAAAACCAAGAAAAGTGTAAAGTTATTTGTTCGCTTGTGTAAGTGATTTTGACATGCTCATTATTTCTAATGTCATAATATTGATAAGGCAAAAGTCTTAGGGTAAGGGCTATGGTGATCAACGCCATTTTCAACACAACACAGACTGTACCATTTGACACAAGGCATTAAAGGACATCAATAACAATTGAATATCACCTTAATGGGCAGTTAGTGAGTAGCCTTTTAATATTTTAATGTCCTATGTCACATGGTACAATGAAATATACATAGAAAGCACATATCTGTTATTTTGCTTTGATGGTTGGGCTCTTACACCATTTGTACCCACTCCATGCAGATTTTTACCCTTCGGAAAATATAATTAACATAGATACCTAATGGTTAACTTGTTTTAATAATGGACCAACAGTTTTGAAATTAATTGTCAGAGTTCGTATATATTATATTGATATACATCTAGAACATAATGTTTATTTGAAAACTGGATTTTTAAGAATTTTTTCTGAACATTTATAAATGTCAAACAGACTATAATATAAAATAGCTGTAACTCTACCTCAAGGAAAGCATTACATCCGAATTCGAGATAGATAAGTATGCTTAGCATCTTTAACTTACTAATACATCTTTTGTTGACATTCAAATTCCTTAATATGATTTATCCAACATCAGGTTAACATAAATATATATATATATATATTTGAGGGGCGGTCATGGTCGTGATCGTATGGTTGTTGGATTTGCAACTACCTCTACAATCAGTGCCAGTCACCATTAATGTTGTGAGTTCGAACCCCGTTCATTGCGAGGTGTACTCGATAACATTATGTGAAAAAGTTTATCAGTGACTTACGGTAGGTCGGTTATATTCTCTGGGTATTCTGGTTTACTCCACCATTAAAACTGACTGCCACGATACAGCTGAAATATTGTTGAAAGTGGCGTTAATCATCATAACCCTAACCCTTAATATCTGTGTTATTATAATATTTTTTTGAATTGTCTCTACAGTGTTGTATGTTTTTGTTTTTCATTTTATTATAAGGATGTTGGTTGGAGCTGAAACTTGTTACAACGCTTATGCAAGCTATTATTATTACAGCTATTTTTATTGTTCCAGTTGTTGTGGATATAGGTACAATGAGTACTGTTGCAGGTAAGTGTTACATGAAAATGCCAACATTAATTCAAAGGATCATAGTGCCGTAGATCATGGGTTCGTGCCCCGGTCGCGTCAAGCCAAAAAACTCTAAAATTGGTATGTGTTGCTTCAATGCAGCATTACGGAGAAATAACAAAGTCTGTTTTGCTCGGAATCAGGAAAATGTGTCCGAGTGGGACAACATGTCTATACGCGGACTGTTGTCTCAGTGAGCTAGCATAATACAATTCAAACTAATCGTGTTTGTCTAGTACAAAGCGGCTCTCATAATCATTTTATTGACAATTAACTTGTTCTCGCCATGATATAGCCTTTGAAATTGCGCTAAACAAAAAGCACTCACTCACTCAAAGAATTATATACACTGCCTCATAGGGCTTTAGAGAAGCTCATTGGTATTTGCTAGGAATAGAGGATTTGATGATAGATTCAGATAGATACCACAGATAGAGATAAGACTACTTCATTTCTTGGCCTACACACATGAATGATAGCTAGCTAAGAGATAAACTTTATGACAAAAAGATGATTTCATGTTTCATAATGTGAATTTTCCATTCATATACAGCAACCTGCATATGGAATATTTATCTCTCATTTAACTTTGATGCGATATTCCGAACCTCGTGGTTTCTATCATGATTTCCTTGATAACAGATTGCTGCTAACAAGGAAGGTACTGACCGAAGTCTTCCTAGTGGTTAAGTTGAAGTCATCACGTCGATCGATGGAACTAAATAGCATTAGTATGTCCTTTTTGAGACCATGACACCCCACCGATCTTCGATTGATGTTTATCTGTTCCTTGAATGTACTTATTCAGAGTGGAAATCTAGTCACGTTATCTGGTATTCATTGTCATTATACGCAATAACAAATAAAACAAACAAAAATATCCAACGACCACATGTTTTTCTATATTTTAGTGCTGCTGGAACTATTGCTGGAGAAGTGATTGGAAGTTTGATTGTTATCGGTATAATTGTATCAGTAATTGTTTACTGTGCAAAGAAGTCAAACCGGTCTTCCGGTGTTATCATCTATCCTACTACCAGTGCTGTAAATACTACACAATTTTCCCAGCAGCAAGGTATAATTCAATACTAATATTAGTGTAGATTATAATAAATGAATTTCAACTAGATCTAATATCCATAGCCCCCACTAAAATGATGTCATTAAGATATATGTCCGCCATGCTGGAACCAATTCAACATTTGCTTAAAATATTATACATATGTTGTGCTTATCCTGTGATGTCATAAAATCCAAGATGACTACCAAAAAGAAGAAAAGAAACATAGAGAATACACAGTGCAACTTAAATGACAAAAAATGACTAATAAGAATAGCCAAAATTTGCTAATGTCCTGCGCGAGATGAGCGTTCCTTTTACTACTAATTTAGAACTTTAAATTGCTAAATATATATATTATATACCATGTCAGTGCCAAAACACTGATCAATACTTCGAGATCACATAATTATGTTTACTTTTAACCAAAAACATTTCTTTTGTGTGTGCACTGCAGTATTCATAGCTTTTTGTCAACACAATACTATAGCATCTATAAATATATACATACACAGTCAAACCTGTGGTAAGCGGTCACCTTTTGGGACAAAGACAAAATGGTAAGACATGTGACCTCTTAAAAGAGGTTAAATTCATATGAAATTTTCAATGATAGGACATGAAAAAGGTGACATTTTAATACAGGTGACTACATGTACAGACTTGAATGTATACTTATATGATCTTTCATATGTTTAATTTACGATATTGAAAAGGTTCATCAATGGGGCCGCCACCACAAGGAACATATCCACAGTATGGGCAGTATCCACCACCAGGGCAGTATCCACCACCAGGGCAATGCCCACCACCAGGACAATATGATGCACCTGGGCAAGTTCCATAGCCACCTGCATACACTGGTGATTCACTTCCTCTTAAACAGTGACAAATATCAGAATATCCTCTACTACATTTTAATGTATACCTCTGATATTAATCGTATGGTAGGAGGTAACACATTCCGTCCAACTGCATTTTTTTTGTTCAAATAAATGTTAAAGAGCATGTATGACAATCGTATTCATCAGCCATAAACAAATCAGCATAAATATATATGATGATAGCTTATCTGATTAAATTCATAACATAAATGAATCATGTTTTTCCTTTGCATTTAAATAACCCAATTGTTATCAACAAGATTGTTTCAATCCACTAGAAAATTATATATTATATTACGAACAGTAACGTTCAGATCAGAATTAGTAGCAATGGTCTGTTGATGACAGAATATGCAAAAATAGAAACAAGTGTCATGAACACGTAGATATCAAATTTAGTACACATGACGGATTTCTGGAACATGTACGCTCAATGCTTAAAAAATGATAATCCAAATAATGTAAAACCGCATATGTGGTGTAATGGTTAGCGCGCTCGCCTCGAATGCGGTAATCGTGGGTTCGATGCCCGATCGGGTCAAATCCTAGACTAAAAAAATGGTATTTGTTGCTTCTCCGCTATGCACGCAGAATTAAGGAGAAAGAGCAAATACTGTCTCGGAATCAAGATAATGTTTCCGACTGAGGCGTTTTGTCTCTCCGCGGACTGTTGTTTCAGTGAATTAGCACTATAAAGATTCAATTAAGCGTGTTGGTCTAGTACAAAGCGGTTTTCATCCCGATCCCATTGAAAATTAGCTTGTTCTCGGCATCATGTAGCTGAAAATTGCTGAGTTTGCGATAAACAATAAAAGCCACTTAAAAAACAAATAATTTAAACGTGTTGGGAGCAAAAACCCGAAAGAGCCTCAACAGGATAGCCAAAATCTGTCAAGGTTTCCTATACCTGAGGGAGGAGATCCTTCGTTTTATTAATAATTATATTAGTTAGAAACTGTAAATTTCTGTAGCAGGGCTTAAATATAATAAAGTCCAACTTTGGGTTCAATTCTTTAATTCGAAATATTATATAACAGTAACTCTACAAGTACACAAATAATAAACATAAATACATGACAACTACAAGACAGATCACATAAAACAATACACAATCAAAGGGAGATAATTCTCTATGATTTGTCAAAGAAATATAAAATAAAACATTTTTCGACAAGTTATCTTCTATAAGAAAAATACCACAATATAGCTTACTCATTTATTATGCATACAATAAAGTAAATCATTCTGTCTTTGATAAATAACAAAATAACTGCAACTTCAAAACAATTGCATCACCTCACCTCGGAATTAGTTTCAGCATAGTTTATGCACTCAAAAAATACACATAGAATATATGACACAAATAAAAATGATATAAACACTAACACACTCAGCAAACAAAATCAACTGAATACACAAACATATAAACATGCAAACAATTAAACAATCAAATAAAATAAACAAAAAAATACGAAGCTTACCCTATATATGGTACAAGAGCACCAGTTGATTGATCACTCTAGGATCTGTCTACATCATAAATTCCTGAATAACATAAAAGGGCAATGTTAAGTTAAAATGACTTAAGAACATATTAATTATAACAAAATCATCATCTTAAATAAATTAATCAGATATATAAATTATATATCAAAGTCCACTGAAATTCAACACTTGTAGTTGTAAAAATATAAAAGGATAACCATGATAACATTACTCTTATTCTTATTCTAAAACATTTATACTCAGATTCATACTTCAATCTCAATATTTGCATTCTCACACTTTCATACTAAAGTAAAAATTAGAAATGGAAAATAAGAAAACAGAAAGATGACTGACCTTTAGAAAACAAACAGAATATTAGTGTATGTAAATCCAAATTTAGTTTCCAGTTGAAAATATATGAGTTAAGCAAAATGTCTGCCTGTGTCTTAATTGTGTTCCATCACAGGTGTATGGAAAAAATAATCTACGAATGGAAAGTCTGTATTTTCCCTCCAAAAATTAAGTGTAGTGAACCATGTAATTTACTCTACTGTATATGCAACATGTGAAGTTTTATTTTGTAATTTTAATTTCAAAAATATTATAAACATTAAAAACATGAGTAAATAATATCATTATAGCATATAATGATTTTCAGTAATTACATACAATTAAGACTACCACATTTCTATAATAAATATATCTAATAAATCATGTCAGTGTCGAAACACTGACTACTGGGTGGATGATACCTTCAGGGACTATTTCTTATCCCCACTTTACGTATTTATTACTATCACTGCGTCGATACCTGCGTCTATTTGTTGCAATAGAAACGTGTGAAGATACAAACGGGGTGATTACGAGACCGGTGCTAAGATACCACAAGGGTGATTACGAAACCGGTGCTAAGATACCACAAGGGTGATTACGAGACCGGTGCTAATCTACCACACGGGTGATTACGAGACCGGTGCTAATATACCACTTGGGTGATTACGAGACCGGTGCTAAGAAATCCCAACATGCAAATCCACAACAGTACAATGGATAATTTCTTGTAAATAAAATAAAAATGTAAACCAATGGTAACTCAATGCATGATATCGATCGGTGAAAATCGCTACTGTGGGAAATTGTGGTGGACAATGCCATACTATAAAGCAGAAGCAAATATATAAGCATAATTGCAGCAAATGTTATGATATAGAATAACAAGACAAGCAGGAGTGATGAATCAAGTATTACACGTGCTGGGAGAAAACACTTCCGAAATAAAACTAAGGAAGGTAAGCTCTGGTCCTTATTATCAGAGAAATAGATATTTCGTTATGTATTACAAATATAGTAGTTTATTAGTTGTGGTGTTGTAAATAACAATCAGAGAAGGTATAGTAGGTATTTAAATCTAGTCATTGCATGTAATATTAGGGGGTTATGGTGTTTAACGACTTCATTTTAGATTAAGATTAAACATATCTTATTGCTATATATAATAACAATTGGATCGGACACAAATTATAACAATTTACAAGGGTGTTCTCCACATAATAAATAATTACAATAGTACATGCGTCAGCAATAATAAATTACAATATACAACATGAAAAATGAATTCTTATGAAAAATAAAAAAAACAGGTACAGAAATAATACAAAGCAATAAGCATGAAATTATATAATACAAAAATGCATAAGCATTTTTTTTTATCATTCTTGTATGTGAAATGGAAGCAACGGGATTGATTAAAGAAAAATGGGAGGTTGTATTGTGATCATAAATTGGTAAAACGTTTTGTTCGTTTGATGTATAGTTGAACAGATTTGAAAATTTGTAGATTTTGCATATCAGTTAAGGTGTCATCGCCAAAAAGTAGGATTTCAATTTTTAGTTCATGAAGAAAAACTAGTCTTCATTCTAAACAATATTTCAGTTATATCACGGTGGTCAGTTTTATCAATGGAGGAAAAGGGAGTATCCAGAGAAAACCACCGAGCTGCCGCATATATCGGACAAAGGTTATCAAATAATGTTGTATCCAATGCATCTAGTCATGAGTGGGAGTCGAACTCACAACTTTACTGGTCATAGGCAATGGTTTCTAGTGGTAAGGTTGAATTCATCAGTCGTCTTCATGATGAGGTTTACCGCTACTGAATGTCTGTGTCACAAATACACACGGATATGTTACGTATCTCCTCACTCTTTCCTCGTTCATGACGTTTCACAGAATACGACTTAAGATCAGATTTGTAACTTGGGTTACACGACGGGTGTCACTGATGGAGGAGCGACTGCTACCTTCCAGAACATCTAAATTCATACCAGTTTTTTAATGGAGTTCGTGTTGGTCAATCTTTTAGTTTTCTGTGTAGTGTTTTATAGAATATTGTTTGTTATTTTTGTTCATATGGCAATTTCATTGTACGTCCGTCTTCGATCTACGGCTTCTAACTACCACCTTCATATCTGCAAGCTTCTCTTACACCCCATACCCCGCAGTGATCGATACCACGTTAAACTAAAAGAAAAACGGAGTTTTAAATAAATTTTATTATATTAACCGTAATCTAAGCAAGAACAACGTAAATCATTTCATGTGTATTAAATTCAGTATTCTGCAGACTAATTTTCTAAGCACAAATGACGGTTATTAAGTATATAAATCTATTATCTCGACATTATGACATAATTCCTCGACATTCTGTCTGGTCATGACGACTTTATATTTCATATGGTGAGCTACCTGTCTGGTCATGGCGACTTTATATTTCACATGGTGAGTTACCTGTCTTGCCATGGCGACTTAATATCTCCACATGATGAGTTACTGTCTTGCCATGGCGACTTAATATCTCCACATGGTGAGTTAAATCTTCGTGACTGCGTAATAGTTTTTCGCCGTTGCTACTTATACTAAGACGAACATTTTCAAGTCAATAGACAATACTTGATTAGGGACCAAACTTTACCTACACATTTTTTCTATTATTTCTGTAAAGAAATAGTTCCCAGTTTGATGTGCTGCGAATGACAATAAACGGAGATTTCGCCTTTTAAGATGTTAATACTTTTTGATTTCGTAGCAATTGTTTCTGATATTTAGTTACATTTCTCTCTTTCCAAAAAATCCATTTCATACTAACCATATCGGTGGTGTAATTGTTAGCGTGCTCGCCTCGAGTGCGGTAAATCTTGCGTTCCAGGCCCGGTCGGACAATAGCATTGGTATTTGTTGCTTCTCCGCTAAGTACGCAGCATTAAGGAGATAGAGAAAAGACTGGTTGGCTCGGAATCAAGATAATGTGTCCGAGTAGGGCGACATGTCTCTCCGCGGATTGTTGTCTCAGTGAACTAGCACTATAAAAATCAAACTCAGTGTGTTGATCTAGAACATCATCATCACTTAATTGAAAATTAACTTGCTCTAGCCATGATATAGCTGAAATATTGTTAAGTTGGCGTTAAACAACAATTACTCACTGACTCCATTTGATACTTAGCATGATATAATTAATAATTAGGTGAATATCTTGAATATCTTTATATAATATTTCTTGCCAATCAGACACAATTATATTTTCTTTATGGTTTTTTTTGTTTGTTTTTTTTTGTAGCATGTTTAATCCCCGTTTTATTTTGCCTAATAAGACTGTCCAAATATTTTGAATAAATTTACAGGGGAATAATAAACGGGTCATTCCCTTACAGAAATGGCAACTTCCATTTTGCTACATATGTATTTTTGGCACTTTTCATTTTGGTATTTATGTAATTTTGCCAACTGTCATTTTGGTATTTACGCATTATTGGCAACTTCCATTTTGGGATTTACTCATTTTTAGCAACTTCCATTTTGGGATTTACGCATTTTTAGCAACTTCCATTTTGGGATTTACGCATTTTTAGCAACCTTCATCGGTATAAATTATATTTTGCAGTATCTTCCATTGGAGTTGTGACTTCCTTAGCTAGCTTATATATAGCAGCATTTTCGTAAATATAGTTCACCCAACATGCACTCCTAAACATGGAATTTCAAAAAGGTTTAGTGTTTCATGTTCATATCCTAGAACAATGAATTTAAATACCACAATAGACGATGTTTTTGTTTTAGAATTAGACTTAACGGGCGTCCAAGGGGTAATATAATGATCTCCCCTGAACCAATATGGCGCACTTTTTTTCACGCCTTTAAACAACTACCAATTTCGGGGATTCATATGCACACAACAGCACTATTTTAGTTAAATAAGTATTACAGTCATTAACTTAAACATGGGTAAGAACAAACCTCAGTATTACGCTGTATCCAAAGGAAGCATCATGTCAAACGGTCTATCATTTGGCCTATTTATGAAATGGGCGGACTGCTCTCAACATGTAACAGGCTTCCGCGGTGCAATATACCAGGGTTGTAAGACCGTTTAGAAATAGCCAAACATATCCTTGAAACAGCTGGCTTACTACCCATATCTGTCTACAACAATAAGTGGATCCCTATTGCAATATATTTTGAGACCCATTTACCAAACACAGAGCGCTCTGACGAAATCGACTCGACTGATGGGGGCTCGGATACGGACACCGAAAATGCAGAATTAACTACACATAGCAGTAATACAAGGGGTGAAAGTGAATATTATGACTGTGAAAATCCAGCCTCCACTGGCATGACTGGAGATGTGAAGATTACTAATGACCATGATAACACTGTAATACTTAACGAACATACATTACCTAAAGTGGTAGACTCAAGTACAAATGAGCAAATAAAGGAGAAAACCAATTGCACCCTATGTACAAACCCAAACTCCAAATCCATGATTCAATGCTTCTTTTGCAAGGAGAGGCTACATTATACATGTACTAACCTCCCTTCTTATGAGCTATCGCGTTACATCAAATGCAAGTCAAGACGATTCATGTGTGGAAAATGTACTTTGTCAGATAGCAAATTTTCCAACTGTGCAGAATCCCTACCTGCAGCTCTCCATGAAAATAATTCATCGTCAACTCCTGATAAACCCTCCCCGTCAGCAACTAACTCGTACATAGAAACTATCAAAGAGACAATCTCCTCAGAAATGCACAGGGTCGTCAGTCAACAGTATTCAATCTAGTATCACTCCATTGATTGAGAGTCTGACTTCTAACAACAATAAACTGCTCGACCATATAAACACCATTGAAGACAAATTAACGGTGACCAACATTAATGTAGCTTACCTTAAGCAAAACCTGAACTCAAATGATCGTCTTAAGGACATTCACACTAAGCTGTCAGAAATAAGATCAGAAAACCTAACAGATAGTGGACATATGACCGAACTGAAAACTGAAGTGGATGATTGCAAGAAAATCATAAAATTCCTTGAAACTGAAATAGGCTGCAAAAATGACATTATAAGCAAATTATTAGAGAATAATACCCAGCTTACTACATCATGCAGTAATTTTGAAAAAAAGTTAACAACATTAAACGAGGAGATGGAATCTATTAAAACTCAACTTTTAGATATGTCTGCCAAACCGAAAAGGAGTAACGAAACAAATTCAGAAGACGAATCAGATTGTTCACTTGTACATGGTAAAAAGAAATAAAACCCGTCTGTTCTATTCGTAGGAACTTCTAACATTAAAGGCATCGAACCATCACAACTTAGCACTAAGTATCATACCTCAAAGGAAACAGCATATACAATAGACCAGGCAACCAACATTATTCAGGATTATCCCTCTCAACCGGATGTTATAGCTTATCATATTCTCAGCAATCAAATAAAATCCAGCAGCTCAGGTGAATGCGTGGATAAGTTGTTAAACTTGGTAAATAAAACAAAAGAGCTGAAACCGAATTCAAAAATTATTGTGTCACTAGCCACAAACCGTTGCGATGACCGAAAGTTAAACCGTAAAGTAAATACTGTAAATTCACTGCTTCATGAATTTGCTGAGGACACAAGTGTGGATACACAGTTTGTTCTATGCGAGAATAACAATCTGTCTACTGCTAACTCTGAAATCCGAAATAGGTTCATTACTACCGATGATTACCACTTATCAGATGAAGGTGTGCAAATGCTCGCGTCCAATCTAAGAAGATCTATCGATAAAGTGCTCGATATCCCTCAAAACCCTATGAGAAAAGATCCTCGTCCTAGAAGACCATGGCGCTGACCAAACGAACAAAGACAACGACGATACTCAGTCTCTCAATAGGAGTATGGAATGTTAATGGTTTAGTTTCAAAAGATTTTGATGAGCTTAATGATGTTTCATTTTTGAACTGTATTAAGAGCTTAGACATAGTTGGTTTAGTTGAAACACATACTACTAGTTCTTTTATATCAGCTTTAGATGATTATAAAATGTTTCATACACATAGAGTCCAAAATAATAGAGCCAAGCGCAAGTTTGGTGGTATTAGTGTCCTTATCAGGAAATCACTACCAGATGATGTTGAACCTCTCCCAGTAACAAGCTCAAGTATTGTTTGGTTTAAGCTTAAAAGTACATTTTTTAATACATCCAAAGACATTTTTATGTGTTTTTAACATATACCCCCAGAAAACTCCTCCTATACTGTGAAAAATGAGGACGATTTTGACACCCTAATCAATGATATTTGTAAATACTCTTCTTCTGGGGACCATATGTTATGCGGAGACTTTAACGCCAGAACAGCATCTGACCCTTATTTCATACAGTATGACAACAATGATAAATTTATACAAAATGACTCTAATTATATATATGATCTAGTCATTTTTTGTAGAATTAGTACAGATGTAACTACATGTAACAGAGGGAAGCGCTTATTAGAAATATGTTCACAAAGTCAATTGAGAATAGCTAACGGGCGTAGTTTTGGGGATTTAACTGGTCAATTTACTTCACATTCTACTCTTGGCAGTAGTGTAATTGACTACTTTGCTATCAGTGAGGCGATATTAAGTAAATTACTATTTATGAAAGTTCATGACTTTATGAAATCCTTATCTGATCACTGTCTGATTTCTGGTGTTTTATCTGTAAACTTCACAGAAACTCACTGTCATGAGAATAAAAATTATATCCCCAAACCGTTGAAATATATTTGGAATGACAAATCCATTCAATCTTTTCAGGATGCCTTAAGCCTCCCCTCTGTAACACAAAAGGCTACCAACTATTTAGATGTTGATTATCCTTGTAAATATAACTGTAGTTTAGTTGATAGTGATAATGATTATGGGAATACTTCATGTAAGACCAATCAAGCAGTTAGTGATTTTAGTGATATTATTCTATCTGCTGCCAATACCTCCCTGAAAGCTAGAATCCCCCAAAGAAGGAAAAATCATAACAATAAGTGTAAAAAGTGGTATGACCAATCTTTACTGGATATGAAAAACACTTTGGACGCTCTCAGTATCAAACTGGCTTTCAATCCATTTGATAAGGAATTAAGGCAGCATTGTTTTACTATGAGTAAGAAGTATAATAAATCGAGAAAGGCAAAGCGGCGTGCTTATTATAGTGACATGATGATTAAGCTTAATCGTTTATCAGATACAAATCCCAAAGCTTTTTGGGATCTAGTAAATGAGTTAAAGTATGAAAACAAGTCTGATAAAGGTACTAATTTAGATGCCCCCACATGGGAAAATTATTTAAAAAAATTGAATACCCTATCTATTGAAAAAGCAGTGCTTAATGCAAAATTTGAAAGCCTTTTTGAGACTGACAGGTCTAAAGATCTTATGAATGAGTTGGATTTGCCTATTTCCGCAAAGGAAGTCATGGAGGCTACAAAAAAGTTAAAAAAAATGGCAAGAACAGTGGCTCTGATAGCATTTTAAATGAGATGCTCAAGTATGGCAATTTTGTATTACAGCCGTGTTTGGTAACATTATTTAACATTATCCTGTCATCAGGTATTTACCCTACGGAATTGGTACAGGGACTAATATTTCCTATTTACAAAACTGATGACCCTCTGAACCCATCTAATTACAGAGGTATAGCGATTACCAGCTGTTTATCAAAACTATTCAACAGTATTTTGAATGCCAGACTTGAAAAATATATTCTCAAAAATGAACTTATACGCAATGAACAAATTGGCTTCAAAGCAGGATGCCGAACATCCGACCACATATTTAAGCTAAAAACTATTATTGATAAATATTGAAATAAATCTAAAAAAGTTTATGCCTGTTTTATAGACCTCCGCAAGGCGTTCGATTCAGTCATTCATTCTGCCCTGTTTTTAAAACTCCTTCGTGCTAAAATCGGAGGTAAATTTTTGGCCATATTAAAATCCCTTTATTCAAATCTAAGTCTCAGAGTTATTGTTAACTCTTATAGCCTTAGCAATGCCTTTCCTTTAAATTTGTTTTTTTCTCAAGGTGATAACCTTAGCCCAAATTTATTTAAACTTTATGCCAATGGGTTAATTGATGATTTTGATCATTCATGTTCACCTGTATTATTAGGACAGAAGCATATAAGTTGTCTCCTCTATGCCGATGATTTAGTTCTATTATCTGAAAGTCAAGAGGGTCTACAGAACTGTTTAAATACAACTTGGGAATATTGTAAAAGTTGGGGTCTTGAAATTAACTACACAAAGTCTAATGTTATGATTTTCAATAAAGGCTCAAGACTAAGTAATGTTAAATTTTATATTGATGAGACTGAGCTTGAGATAGTTCATCACTACAAATATCTTGGAAGAATGCTAAGTATAAACGGAAGCTTTACTCAAGCTCTACTCGACCTTACAAGGAGAGGTCAAAAAGCCTTTTTCAAATTGAAAAATATATTTAATAATATACCTTGTTCAGCCCCAAATTTTATGCATATATTTGACCACACAGTTAAACCTGTACTCGTATATGCTTCTGAAATTATTGGTTTGTTTAGCAATAATAAAAATGGTGGCGTTAATAGTAACAATGATTCAAATTTTATTAGTAATTTGTGGAGCCGGAATCCTTTAGAAAAACTAAATATTTCATGGGTAAATATGTTCTTGGAGTTAATAAAAGAACAACTAACTTAGCCATTTATGGTGAACTGGGAAGATACCCTCTATATATTGACACTATTATTTCCATGATCAAATACTGGGTCTGGCTGTGCAAAAACACTCATCATGACCCCTTGCTGCGGGAGGCATATGAAGAGAATCTGTTAATGTACGGTAACAATGAACCTTGTTGGTTAAGATGTATACATATTTCATTGAAACATCTAAATATGGATCATATGTTGACTCATCCTGAAAATTTCAAATCTAGACACATATATAGTATAAAGAAAAAATTACAGAATAATTATGAGACATTTTGGAAAATTAACTTAAACAAATGCGAGAAACCTAGGACATATAGAAAATTTAAGTTTATATTTAGATACGAAACTTGTATTTCTGATATTAGAAATATTAGCCATAGAAACATTCTTACACGTTTTCGTATTAGTAACCGCAAGCTCCATATTGAAACCGGTCGATATACCCGCCCAATTACCCCTGTTGAGAACCGTATATGTTCCAATTGTAACTCTAAAAGCGTAGAAGATGAGCTTCATTTTCTAATGTCTTGTTCTAGGTTTGAAAACCACAGAAGAGAGCTCTTTTCAAATGTCCTTAATTATAATGCTGCTATATGAAGTGCAGAGGATAAATTTGTTTGGATATTAAGCAACGAAAATCCATCTTGCGTCAGAGAACTCGCAAAATATATTCACTCGTGTTTTCAAATGGCACCATAGTTCTCTGCATGCATGTTTTTATATCTCTCTTTCATTGCCTCCCAATGCAAACTATAACGCAAACTATAACATATAATTTTATTTGTTATTTTATTATGTCATTCTCGCATGTACTATCTCATAATCTTTGTCAACCTTAATGTTAAATGATTGAGCTTTCTTTAATAAAGTATTTCGTAATAAAGTATTTCGTATTATAATACCTTGTTTTGTTTACGGAAAAGTGGTGATATTGTACATACGTAATTGAGGGTAGAGACATAAGAAGTATTAGGTCGCAACACAAAGCAGTTCTTGGTAGCCCATTGATACATTATTATCAAATTTTATAGCTCAGGGAATCAAACAACTATTTATCCAGTGATCTACTTTTTTTAGAACACTTTTCATATTATTCAGCCATTGGTCGTTATGGTGGATCTACTGTCGCTACTTTTTAGCATTACAGTCCAAGGTAAAGCTAAAATTAGGATATGTTTGGTTTTATGGTGCTTAACGCCACTTTCAACTTGATTACAATTATATCGTGTTGGTCAGTTTTATTGGTGGAAGAAACCGGAGTACCCGGAGAAAACCACCGACCTGTCCCAAGTCACTGACAAACTTTAGCAAATAATGTTGTATCCAGTACACTTCGCCATGAACGGGGATCGAACTCACAACTTTAGTGATGATAGACACTGACTGCATAGGTATTTACATAACATACAATCACGACCACGACGGCCCTGGTAATACTAGGTAAAAAGAATAGTTTGGAAAAAGGGGTAATCAGAAGCCGTCAACCTAGGAAGGACAGACAATGCAATGGCCAGAGGAAACAGGACAAAAGGAGAAACGATACTCTACAAAACACTATAGAGAAACTAAAGATTAAGCAACACGAACCCCACTTATAATCGGGGATGAACTCAAGTGCTCCCGATTGGTAAGCAGTTCCTGCACCACTAGTGGCTTAACCATCTCAATATCTGATTTTGATATTGGATCATTTAGTCCCAATATTCGCACATTTTTCTTGAAGACTTTTGTAATGAACCAGTTCAATACATCGTTTTGATTTTGATAGTCCCTTAATTTACTCCATCAATGAGTGACTGCTATACGACTATTGTTCCTTTAAATCGTGGAACATATAATGGATGTATTTGTAGCTCTATGATGGAATATTCTACATAAAATGGGGAAATGTTCTATGTTCTGTACTACAGAAGAATGGGATATTCCAAATAGGATTTGCTATTAGCAAATAACGGAGAATTTGGAAATGAATGTTGAATTATAAAATACTTGGCTAATTGCCTTCGGTTACCAATTCCAATTATGCCATAAGTATAATATAAAATTTTATCCTGCAATTGTGTGATTTTGAGTATTAATAAAGGGGCAATGCACTTCAGTGTTATTTAGTAATGGACCTGATAAAGCATTTCTGGTACCTGACCCGTGTAGAGCGACAGAAAGAAACGGTAACAGTACAAGCGCTAATGTCACAAATGACATAATTGAAAACGACTCGAACGCCTTTGTTTCAGCTATTTTCAGATGATTTGACAGGTGTCTTGGTCTTCTTTATATCGCAGGATTAACAAAAGAATATGTACATTTTCGTTAGATATAAAATTAATTTGCATTCGCTGCGAAACCGTCTAGAAAAATTCACCATTTGCTCGCTTTTTCTACCTCTTTCTAAAGCTCGTACAAATAAATGTAGTGGTTGATTGATTGATTTTAATGTGTTTAACGCCACTTTCAGCAATATATCAGCTATATCATGGTAACCAGTATTAGTGGTGGAGCAAGCCGGAGAGAACCACCGACCATGGGCAAGCAAATGATAAATTTAATCATTTGCAGCTGCGAGTCGAGTGCACCCTTTTTTGTTATTTACAAAGTCGGGTCCGAACAGACGCCGTATTGGTGATATGCTTATATGAGTTGTTAGGTAATCCAACTACCTAACTCATTGAGCCACCCGGGCCCTCAAATAAATTTAGATTTTCCGACAAAGTACGCATTTTTGTATATGTAGTGAGTGTTAAATTGACCATTCTAGACCATATCGATTAAATATAAATCTTAAAGAGTTTTATGTTTTAACTGTTGCTTCGGACATATTACTTCGAGCAGAAATAAAATATAAATACAGGTCTTTAAATATAAAATTAATTCGCACTCTCTGCTCGAAATATAAAAATCTTTGAGAATTATATTCAATCGATATGATCTAGACGTAGATATCAAATTTAATGCACACGACACGTTTCTGGAATAACCTTTATCAGGTACGCTCAAAATCTAAATATTGGTAAGCCAAATAATTTAAAAGGTTTTGGTAGCAAGTAAAACAAAAGGCATACTGGATCGCCAAAGTCTGTTAAGAACACCTATGTCTGAGAAAAGAGAATCTTAGTGTTAATAATAATTACATTATTTAGAAATTGTAAATTTCAATGACAAATATATCTAATAAACCATGTCAGTGCTGAGACACTGAGTACTGGCGGATGAATACGCTACGTTTTATTAAAGTGTATGTATGTGATTCTAGGGGTAAATTTAAATGACAAATACTGACTACTGGGCGGATGAATACGCTACTTTTTATTGAAGTGTATGTATGCGTTCTAGGGGTAACAAATTTCCTCTGTTTCTTCCAGTTATCGATTGGATTTTGGAATTGTTCCTACAGTGTAGTATTGTTCCTAGTGTAGAATATTTTAAATTTTTCATTGTATTATTGCCATTACATATATTTTCTACCAGGAGGTTTACAGGTTTTCGTTTTTGTTTTTCTTGGTAACAACTATATACATAGTTAATAGTTGACTAAGATACTATTATTAAATAGCATAGGTCAAATCAGGTGTAAGTAGAATTAATCGTTCTTTTAAAAACACCCAAGAAAAGTGTAAAGTTATTTGTTCGCTTGTGTAAGTGATTTTAAAATGCTCATAATTTCTAATGTCATAATATTGATAATATTTCTCTTGAACGCATATCATACAATGCCAAAGGTCGTAGGCTAAGGGTTATGGTAATCAACGCCACCTTCAACAAAAACCAGACTGTACCATGTGACACAGGGCGTCAAAGGACATCAATAACAATTGAATATCACCTTAATGGTCAATTAGTGAGTAGCCTTTTAATATTTCAATGTCCTATGTCACATGGTACAATGAAATATACATTGAAAGCGCATATCTGTTATTTTGTTTTGATGGATGGGCTCTTACACTATTTGTATTCACTCCATGCAGGTTTTTACACTTCGGAAAATATAATTAAAATTAATACCTAATGGTTATTAATAACTTTTTTCAATAATGGACCAACAATTTTGAAATTAATTGTCAGAGTTCGTATATATCATATATTGATATACATCTAGAACAAAATGTTGATTTGAAAGCTGGATTTTTAAGAATTTTTTCTGAATATTTATAAATGTCAAACAGACTATAATATAACATAGCTGTATCTCTACCTCAAGGAAAGCATTACATCCGAATTCGAGATAGATAAGTATGTTTAGCATCTTTAACTTACTAATACATTTTTTGTTGATATTCAAATTCCTTAATATGATTTATCCAACATCAGGTTAACACACATATATATATATATATATGAGGGGCGGTCATGCTCGTGATCGTATGGTTGATCCCGTTCATTGCAAGGTGTACTCGATAACATTATGTGATAAACTTTATCAGTGAGTTACGGTAGGTCGGTTGTATTCTCGGGGTATTCTGGTTTCTTCCACCATTAAAACTGACTGCCACGATATAGCTGAAATATTGTTGAAAGTGGCGTTAATCATCATAACCCTAACCCTTAATATCTGTGTTATAATAATCTTTTTTTGAATTGTCTCTACAGTGTTGTATGTTTTTGTTTTTCATTTTATTATAAGGATGTTGGTTGGAGCTGAAACTTGTTACAACGCTTATGCAAGTTCCTATTATTACAGCTATTTTTATTGTTCCAGTTGTTGTGGTTATAGGTACAATGAGTACTGTTGCAGGTAAGTGTTACATGAAAATGCTAACATTAATTCAAAGGATCATAGTGCCTTAGATCGTGTGTTCGTGTTCCGGTTGCGTCAAGCCCAAAACTCTAAAATTGGTATTTGTTGCTTCACCGCAGCATTACGGAGAAAGAGCAAAGTCTGTTTTGCTCGGAATCAGGTAAATGTGTCTGAGTGGGGCAGCATTTCCAGGCGCGGACTGTTGTCTCAGTGAGCTAGCATTATAAAAATCAAACTAATCGTGTTTGGCTAGTACAAAGCGACACTCATCATCATCTCATTGAAAATTAACTTGTTCTTGCCATGATATAGCCTTTGAAATTGCACTCACTCACTCACTCAAATAATTATGTACACTGCCTCATAGGGTTTTAGAGAAGCTCATTGGTATTTGCTAGGAATAAAGGATTTGATGATAACTATGGTCGAAGGGCTAAGGGAAATATTAAGTAACATTTCGTTTTATTGACTCCTTCATTTCTTGGCCTACTCACAGGAATGATGGCTGATTAAGAGATAAACTTTATGATAAAAAAGATACTTTTATGTTTCATAATGTGAATTTTCCATTGATAAACAGCAACCTGCATATGGAATATTTATCTCTCATTTAACTTTGATGCGATATTCCGAAACTTGTGGTTCCTATCATGATTTCCTTGATAACAGATTGCTGCTAACAAGGAAGGTACTGACCCAAGTTTTCCTAGTGGTTAAGTTGAAGTCATAACTTCGATCGATGGAACTAAATGGCATCAACATTTCCTTTTTGGGACCATAACACCCCACGGACCTTCGATTGATGTTTATCTGTTCCTTGAATGTACTTATTCAGAGGGGAAATCTACTCACGTTATCTGGTATTCATTGCCATTATACGCAATAACAATTAAAACAAACAAAAATGTCCAACAACCACACGTTTTTCTTTATTTTAGTCAAGGTGTTGCTGGAACTATTGCTGGGGCAGTGATTGGAGGGTTGTTTGATATCGGTATAATTGTAGCATTAATTGTTTACTGTGCAAAGAAGTCAAACCCGTCTACCATTGCTCTCCTACTACAAATGGTATAAATACTACACAAGTGTCGTACCAGCAGCAACAACAGCAAGGTATAATTCAATACTAATATTAGTGTAGATTATAATAAATGAATTTCAACTAGATCTGATATCCATAGCCCCCACTAAAATGATGTCATTAAGATATATGTCCGCCATGCTGGAACCAATTCAACATTTGCTTAAACTATTATGCATATGTTGTGCTTATCCTGTGATGTCATAAAGTCCAAAATGACTATCAAAAAGAAGAAAAGAAACATAGAGAATACACAGTGCAACTTAAATGACCGAAATGGCTAATAAGAATAGCCAAAATTTGCTAATGTCCTGAGAGAGATGAGCTTTCCTTTTAATACTAATTTAGAAGCTTTAAATTGCTAAATATATATAAATTATATACCATGTCAGAGCCAAAACACTGATTACTGGGAAGATGATATCCTCGAGGATTATTAGTTCACTAGCAGTAATAGACCAAGTTTTGGAAAACCTTCATCAGCTTCACTCAATATCAAAAGAAAATAAATTAAAGCATTTGGCAGTGAGAAAAACAATTCGCCTAACCGGGAGAGCCAAAAACATTAGCCGAGTTCGGCTATTGTGTTTATGCTCTTTGGTTTGAATGCTCACAGAAACTCAACGCCATCCAGTGTTTGGCCATTGAGGCCATAACTGATGAAGATATTCCATAAGCACACCCAGTGAACTAGTTTTGACGTCTACATTTTAATCATATATAAATAAATTTACATGTAACTTTCTGTTGCAGACTTTTCTATGCAGCCACCACCATATGGACAGTATTAGCAGCAAGTACAACATCCACTAAGCACACCCTATTCAAAACATCCAGCATAATTATGAAAAATTATATCGTTCACAACATCCACCACATTATGCAATGATCGGATAAACAGTCGCAAAGAAATACTTTAATCAATACCAGATAATTTTTGTTGATTAATATTTTATCTCTGTTATTAATTCAAAGCTTAGTAATGATAAATCATATCATGTAACCGTTTTTGGCTAAAGAACAGAATTGCAATAATGTGTCAAAACGAGTTACTGTTTACTTACGATTTACACAGAACACGATATATTCCTATGATTATATTATAAATGAAATGAATTGTCTGTTATTGTAGAATCCAATGATTCTTCACATATTTTCATATTTGAAATGTATTCGATAACCTGGACAAGTACTTAGCGACTCAAACGGCCATTTGTCGGTAGCATCCATGTTCCATAAAGTGGTCTGATCATTTTCGTTCAGCGTACCATACGTCATATTGATGTCTTATCAGTCGTTTTTCACGTCATATTTTTTAAGTCATCTAACCATCAATAAGAGACACACTTGGTTAATTCGTCAGTCGTGATATGACTCATATGGTATAAGACAACGTTTATCCAAAGCCAACAAAAGTCTGTCTGACTTCTTTTGGAACTATTAAAATATTATAACGTAATTAATACGCTAACATGACTTGTATGACATAGAAAACTGAAAATATTACTCAAACTGCTTACCCTTCAGGAGCACCTTAACCGCACGTTTTTAGTCGTGTCCGTGTTGGTCAACCTTGTAATTGTCTGTGTTGTTTTTTTTTTGGTTTTGTGTGTTTGTCTTCGTCTTGTGTCTTGTGTGCCCAATGTTACCAGTGTCTCTGGATTCTCCAATCTTGATTTATCCAATCTTGATTTCTCCAATCTTGATTTCCCCTTCGGGTTTCTCTAACGTATATTTTATTGAGATCAATATAAGTATTATTTAAATTCAACAAGATGAGAATTTTGAAATCAAATAATTCACAAAATCATGCAAGCAAATGCACATTAATAATAACATAAATATACAACTTCATATGACTTGCTGGATCATAAAGATGTGGATTAACAATCTGAGAGGACACAATTGTATGACAATCATTTTGTAAAGTAATGCGGGTGTAGATGTTTTTTTTACTGTTATTTATAATATACTGTTATTGTTTTTTTTCTTCTAAAGATTCATTCTGACAAATATAATAAAATTAATCACCAATCTTTATAGTTTAAGATAAATTACATGTTATTTTGGCCTTTCCGTCCCGCAATGTCTATTGGTAATGCGCTTAACTTTTCGTCGTTTCACAGCATAGCCTCTTTGGGAACGTATCGAAATCCCATCATAAAGGTAAGAAAGCCCACATAACACAAATTCTTGGGATACTGGTAATAAGATCAGGTAATACAGAGGTGTTAGAATCGTTCCGCCCCACATTGATGACACCTGTTGTAATGTTCTAATTCTGAAGGCGCTTAGAGAACCTGAAGCTATTCTCAAGTTCACATTGGTAATCTTCTATTACTTGGGGTACTCGTATTCTGTATTGAACAACCATTTTAAGAATCGGACTACTTTTGTAAAGACTAATTTACATCAAAATGTGATGTAAACTAGAAAAATGGTAGAATCGAAATGGGAAAGGCATCGATTTCCCATAAAACACAAAATGGTGGAATTGGCATCTTAAGATTATGCAATAATTCTAAAATTTTACATTTAAATGTTGTTTGTCTATTACATATATAATTCCTAAATCTTCAATGTCAAGGGCAAATACCATATATGATGACGACTATGATAAAAACATGGTGCTGCCTGTTTACAGTGGTGTAATGCTTTGCCTGCTCGTCTTGTTCTAAGGAACTTCAAGTCAATTCCTGGTCGGATCAAACTAAACCTTATAAGATTATATTTTGTTTCTTTTCCACTACACACGCAACATTAACATCTAAGAGGAAATATTGGTAATTTTGGTGTAAGGACAATATGTCCGCGTTCAACAATATATTATAGTATTCAACAGAAATGAGAGGGGGGATATGACAATCGGGCGGAGGACTATTGAATGGAATAGTACGGAGAGTTAGGTAAAATGAATAAATAACATATTAAACTTTCAGAAGAGTTCCAAAATAAAGGAGTAAAACGCATCAAGAGGAAAATTCGACACTCCTAACACACAAAAACATGACCGCTCACTTTCCTAGATTGTTGCAGGAATTTCAATAAAAAGTGGCGGTGTTTATCTAGTTGTATGTAGGGTATGGACAACAATACATTTAGTCCAAAATATGTAATATCATTTAAAATGTCTGTGCTGTTGATTATTTATGAGAGTGTATTGTGGAGATTTAAATATCCACATAGGTGAATTAATTGACTTTTTGTTAAATGACGATCTAGATCGATATAAAGAATGTGTAGACCACGTTGATAATCCCATTATCTCTAATAGACGTTCCATGAATAAAGCTGTGAATGCCGTTGGTCGTAAGCTACCACAGATGTGCTTTGATACAGGTCTAACGGTAGACTTTGCAACGACAGAGATGGTAATCTTACTTTTTGTACAAATAAAGGGAGACGTGTAAATAAGGGTAATAACAAAATTACCGAACTCCGAACAATCTTACAAAGGGAAAGTCAAAACTCATAATTATATAAACAGACAAAATCAGTCAACAACCGGAAAACTGTGAAAACTGTAATGACCCTGAATTGGTACAGGCATTTCTAAAGAAATGGTGGGTTGAATCAGATTTTAAGGCGCCAAACCTCCCGCTCTCATTACGGTTCAAAGTTTCCCGCTGTCACAATAACAGTATTTAAATACAGGAACAAAATAGGTAAAATAGTTGTCAAAGCAGTACCATATTCGGTGACGTAAATGTCAAAAATGTTTTTACGTCACACATTGACAAAAAAACCATCCTTGACATTTTTCTTGACTGCATATAACCGCTATGAGCAGTTATATACAGGTTACAATAATAACACTATTCATAATGTGAAAAATGAGACTACCTTTAATAGACTAATTTGTTATATAGAGGTGACCTTTATTCTGTCATTTGTTATATAGAGGTGCCCTTTATAGTCTGCAATTTGCTATATAGAGGTGCCCTTTATAGACTGTAATTTGTTATATAGAGGTGGCTATTATAGACTATAATTTGCTATATAGAGGTGCCCTTTATAGACTGTAATTTGCTATATAGAGATGCCCTTTATATGCTGTAATTTGTTATAAAGAGGCGCCCTTTATAGACTGTAATTTGCTATATAGAGGTGCCCTTTATAGGTTGTAATTTGCTATATAGAGATGCCCTTTATAGACAGTAATTTGCTATATAGAGATGCCCTTTATAGACTGTAATTTGATATATAGAGGTGCCCTTTATAGACTGTAATTTGCAATGTAGAGATGCCCTTTATAGTCTGTAATTTGCTATATAGAGATGCCCTTTATAGACTGTAATTTGTTATATAGAGGTGCCCTTTAATGACTGTAATTTGTTATATAGAGGTGCCCTTTATAGGCTGTAATTTGCTATATAGAGATGCCCTTTATAGACAGTAATTTGCTATTTAGAGATGTCCTTTATAGAATGTAATTTGTTATATAGAGGTGCCCTTTATAGACTGTAATTTGCTATATAGAGGTGCCCTTTATTGACTGTAATTTGTTATATAGAGGTGCCCTTTATAGATTGTAATTTGTCATATAGAGGTGCCCTTTATAGACTGTAATTTGTTATATAGAGGTGCCCTTTAATGCTGGTTTGACTGTATATTAAATGGGACGCCACTCGTAGCGAACAATATTTTCAAATTTTACAATCTCAAGAAGATATACATTTAAAACGTATGAATAATTTAACCCGCGAAGCGAACGTACATAATTCGGTAAGCGAGTTAACTCGGACTATCTACGACAGCGCATTCAAGTTTTTTGGACATTCTCTTTTGACTCGAGATGACATAACAGTCCAAATTCCACAAAATGGGTGGTTTGACGATAAATGTACACATGCTTTGCGGAATTCCATAATGCAAGAAGCTTATTTTCACGATACTCGACTGAGGCAAATATACACCTATTTGTTTCAGTTAGAAACAATTACAATAAAGTGAAGAGACAGGCACAATTTAACTATAAAAGAAGAAAAGGACTTGAACTTTGTAATATTACTAAAACGAATCTAAAAAATTATGTTCGACAGGTACTATTTCACTTGAATCTGTTAAGATACGTAAGAGACTAATTTTTACAGTCGTGGTTTTCAGGATCAGAAGAATGCCACAAACTTAACATTTACAAAGAGTATATATGTATTATGGTTTAAGAGAAATTAAGAAGGAGTTAATCAGAGTTAATTATATTGTAAAACCAGAAACACAACATATAGAAAAAAAACACGAAAACGTCGAGAAAGAAATTTACAGTTCATCTGTATATAGTAAATAAATAACAGAAAATACAAGCTGAAACTAAATAATACAGTCAAACCTGTTTTAAGAGGTCACAATTGAGAGAAAGACAGGGTGGTCTTTAATCACATGTGCCCTCTTAAAGAGATTCAATTCATATGAAATTTTCTATGGTAGGACCAGAAAAAGGTGACCTTTTAAAACAGGTGACTGTTTAATAGATTTGACCTCATGGGCAGGTTTGACTCTATACTATTATATAGACATAATTTTCTATTTATAAACTAATGTCACTTCAATTTGTGAAATATCAAGAGAGCTCCCAAATATCATGCATACTGACAAACCAACTACAAAAAGTTATTTCAATTTATCTCGTAAGCCAAGTAACTGTATATTTATACATTGCAAGGAATGTTCAAGAATATGGGTGGCATGTTCAACCATAGTCTGGAAAGGTATCTACTAAAACGTTGGTATAAATAAAATCTAGGGATACGGTAAACGTTTCTGGATTATTATAAGCTTACATGCATTATACATTTTATTGTTTTATATATACAATAACATTTAGAATTTTTGAGAACGGACTATAGATAGTAATTAGACATCAAGTCACACGTCATATCAATTTTGTTTGTATCCAAGTATCCGGGGCAACAAATAACAGAACCGCACTTCCTGTTTGTGATTTAAAGAGACATATAGAAAGTATTATGTCTAAAGACAAAGCAGTTCTTGGTAGCCCATTGACACACTATTACCCAATTTGATAGTCTAGCGATTCAAGTCCTTATTTATCCAGTGATATATTGTTTTTAGAACACTTTTCATATTATTCATCAATTGATCAATATGGTGGATCTACTGTCGCTACTTGTGAGCATTACATTCCAAGGTAAAACTAAAACTATGTTAGGCTTGATTTTATGGTGATTAACGCCACTTTCAACCTTATTACATTTATATCGTAGCATTAAGTTGTATTGATGGAGGAAACCGGATTACCCGGGGAAAACCACCGATGGACCTGTCCCAAGTCACTGACAAACTTTAGCAAATAATGCTGTATCCAGTACATCTCGCCATGAACGGGGATCGGACTCACAACTTTAGTTTTGATAGACACTGACTGCATAGGTATTTGTAAATACAACTACCGTAAAATCGCGACCACGAGGGTCCCGCTTAAACTAGGTAAAAAGAAAAAGTTGAACATCGCAAGAAGGTAATGAGAAGCGCCAGTCGAAGGACAGACAATGCAATGATCAAAAAAAAAAGGACACAAGGAGAAAAAATACCTTACAAAAAACTACACATGAAACTAAAGATTGAACAACACGAACTCACTGAAGATCGGGGTTGAACTAAGGTGCTTCCGAATAGTAAGCAGTTCTTGCATCACTAGTGGCATCCATGAATACACTATTCCCTTTGGCAATATTCATTTCGTGCCGCTATGATTAACCAGGTCAATATCTGATTTTGATACTGGATCATGTAATCCCCATATTCACACATTTATCTTGAAGACTTGTGTAATCCACCAGTTCAATATATACTTTTGATTTCGATGTGTTTTTTAAGTCACTTAATTCGCTCCATTAATAACTGGTTATGATGTGGAAAAAATTGTAGTGCTATTTATATAATAATGTTGTGTTTGCAATGACTATGCCAATATAGTGGTCAGGGTTGAAGACATAGTGCACCACCCGAAGTAGAGTGCACTATGTCTTCAATCCTGACCATTATATGGCAAAGTCATTGCTAACACAACATTATTATTATTATCATGCTGACTGTTATATGTAGACAGAATATATTGAGAACTATTACAATAAAGGAGGTCCTGATATTGGTGACTAATATATTGGATCAGATAGTCTTGAAAGTGTGAGAATATTCTTTGTTTCATTTAAGGCTTTAAAAATATAAAGATTTTTGAAGTTTGAAGTTTAATTAACAAACGTTTAGACGACTATGATAGATTGACAGATTGAATCCGCCCCATTGCACGTGGACTATCTATATATTGTTTGACAGACAGCTGAAAACCCAACCTTCCCCGCGTGAAACTGGCATGGTAGATGTACTATTTTCGCATAGTATATCAACGCTATATAATTCTTTGTGATATATGATATAATATTCTACACTAAAATGGAAGAAAAACATTTTCTATACTCAAAAAGAATGTGATATTCCAAATAGGGTTTGTTATTTGCAAAAAACGGAGAATTTGGAAATGAATGTTGAATTATAATATACTTGGCTAATGTTGCCTTCGGTTAACAATTCCTATTATGTCACAAGTATAATATAAACATTTATCCTGCAATTGTGTGATTTTGAGTATTAATAAAGGGGCAAATAAACTTCAGTGTTATTTAGTAATGGACCTAATAAAGCATTTCTGGTACCTGACTCGCGTAGAGCGACAGAAAGAAACGGTAACAGTATAAGAGCTAATGTCACAGATGACACAATTGAAAACGATTAGAACAACGCTTGTTTCAGCTATTTTCAGACAATTTGGCAGTTTTGTTTTGGAACATTCGATATTGTAGGATAAACACAATATATGTGCATTGTCATTACATATACAATTAATTTGCACTCGCTACGAAACAGGCTAGAAAAGTTCGTCAATTGCTCCTTTTTATACCTGTTTCTAAAGGTCCTACAAATACGTTTATATTTTCACAAAGTACGTATATTGTATATGTAGTGAGTGTTAAGTTGTCCATTCTAGACCATATCGATTAAATATAATTCTTAAAGAGTTTCATATTTTAACTGTTGCTTCGGACATGCTACTTCGAGCAGAAACAAAATATATGTACATTGTCGTTAAATATAAAATTAATTCGCACTCGCTGCTCGAAATATAAAAACCTGTAAGAATTATATTTGATTGATATGATCTAGACGTAGATATCAAATTTAATGCACACGACCCGTTTCTGCAATAACCTTTGTCAGGTACGCTCAAAATCTAAATATTGGTAAGCCAAATAATATAAAAGGTTTGGCAACAAGTAAACCAAAGAGCATACAGGATCGCCAAAGTTTGTTAATGTCACCTATGTCTGAGAAAGGAGAACCTTAGTGTTAATAATAATTACATTATTTAGAAATTGTAAATTTAAATGACAAACACTGACTACTGGGCGGATGAATACGCTACTTTTTATTGAAGTGTATGTATGTGATTCTAGGGGTAACAATTTTCCTCTGTTTCTTCGTGTTATCGATTGGAATTTGGAATTGTTCCTACAGTGTAGTATTGTTTTAATTTTTCCTACAGAGTAGTATTGTTTTAATTCTTCCTACAGTGTAGTATTGTTCCTACAGTGTAGTATTGTTCCTACAATGTAGTATTGTTCCTACAGTGTAGTATTGTTCCTACAGTGTAGTATTGTTCCTACAGAGTAGTATTGTTGCTACAGTGTAGTATTGTCCCTTCAATGTAGTATTGTTCCTACAGTGTAGTATTGTTCCCACAGTGTAGTATTGTTTTAATTTTTCCTACAGTATAGTATTGTTTTAATTGTTGGTAGAGTGTAGTATTGTTCCTACAGTGTAGTATTGTTCCTACAATGTAGTATTGTTCCAACAGTGTAGTATTGTTCCTACAATGTAGTATTGTTCCTACAATGTAGTATTGTTCCTACAGTGTAGTATTGTTCCTACAGAGTAGTATTGTTCCTACAGTGTAGTATTGTTGCTACAGAGTATTATTGTTCATACAGTGTAGTATTATTGCTACAGTGTAGTATTGTTGCTACAGTGTAGTATTGCTACTACAGTGTAGTACTGTTCCTACAGTGTAGTATTGTTCCTATAGTGTAGTGTTGTTACTACAGTGTAGTATTGTTCCTACAGTGTAGTATTGTTCCTACAGTGTAGTATTGTTGCTATAGTGTAGTATTGTTGCTACAGTGTAGTATTGTTCCTACAGTGTAGTATTGTTACTACAGTGTAGTATTGTTCCTACAGTGTAGTATTGTTCCCACAGTGTAGTATTGTTTTAATTTTTCCTACACTATAGTATTGTTTTAATTGTTGGTACAGTGTAGTATTGTTCCTACAGTGTAGTATTGTTCCTACAATGTAGTATTGTTCCAACAGTGTAGTATTGTTCCTACAATGTAGTATTGTTCCTACAATGTAGTATTGTTCCTACAGTGTAGTATTGTTCCTACAGAGTAGTATTGTTCCTACAGTGTAGTATTGTTGCTACAGAGTATTATTGTTCATACAGTGTAGTATTATTGCTACAGTGTAGTATTGTTGCTACAGTGTAGTATTGCTACTACAGTGTAGTACTGTTCCTACAGTGTAGTATTGTTCCTATAGTGTAGTGTTGTTACTACAGTGTAGTATTGTTCCTACAGTGTAGTATTGTTCCTACAGTGTAGTATTGTTGCTATAGTGTAGTATTGTTGCTACAGTGTAGTATTGTTCCTACAGTGTAGTATTGTTACTACAGTGTAGTATTGTTACTACAGTGTACTATTGTTCCTACAGTGTAGTATTGTTCCTACAGTGTAGAATTGTTCCTACAGAGTAGTATTGTTGCTACAGTGTAGTATTGTTCCTACAGTGTAGTATTGTTACTACAGTGTAGTATTGTACCTTCAGTGTAGTATTGTTACTACAGTGTAGAACTGTTCCTATAGTGTAGTATTGTTCCTACAGTGTAGTATTGGTCCTACAATGTAGTATTGTTCCTAGAGTGTAGTATTGTTCCTACAGAGTATTATTGTTCCTACAGTGTAGTATTATTGCTACAGTGTAGTATTGTTACTACAGTGTAGTATTGATACTACAGTGTAGTACTGTTCCTACAGCGTAGTATTGTTCCTATAGTGTAGTGTTGTTACTACAGTGTAGTATTGTTCCTACAGTGTAGTATTGTTCCTACAATGTAGCATTGTTCCTACAGTGTAGTATTGTTTTTACAGTGTAGTATTATTACTACAGTGTAGTATTGTTCCTACAGTGTAGTATTGTTCCTACAGTGTAGTATTGTTGCTACAGTGTAGTATTGTTACTACAGTGTAGTATTGTTACTACAGTGTAGTATTGTTACTACAGTGTACTATTGTTACTACAGTGTAGCATTGTTCCTACAGTGTAGAATTGTTCCTACAGAGTAGTATTGTTGCTACAGTGTAGTATTGTTCCTACAGTGTAGTATTGTCACTACAGTGTAGTATTTTACCTTCAGTGTAGTATTGTTCCTACAGTGTAGAACTGTTCCTACAGTGTAGTATTGTTCCTACAGTGTAGTATTGTTCCTACAATGTAGTATTGTTCCTACAGTGTAGTATTGTTCCTACAGTGTAGTATTGTTTCTACAGTGTGGTATTGTTCCTACAGTGTAGTATTGTTCCTACAGTGTAGTATTGTTCCTACAGAGTAGTATTGTTGCTACAGTGTAGTATTGTTCCTACAGTGTAGTATTGTTCCTACAGTGTAGTATTGTTCCTACAGTGTAGCATTGTTCCTACAGTGTAGTATTGTTTTAATTGTTCCTACAGAGTAGTATTGTTTTAATTGTTCCTACAGAGTAGTATTGTTTTAATTGTTCCTACAGTGTAGTATTGTTCCTACAGTGTAGTATTGCTTTAATTGTTCCTACAGAGTAGTATTGTTCCTACAGTGTAGTATTGTTTTAATTGTTCCTACAGTGTAGTATTGTTTTAATTGTTGGTACAGTGTAGTATTGTTCCTATAGTGTAGTATTGTTCCTACAATGTAGTATTGTTCCAACAGTGTAGTATTGTTCCTACAATGTAGTATTGTTCCTACAATGTAGTATTGTTCCTACAGTGTAGTATTGTTCCTACAGAGTAGTATTGTTCCTACAGTGTAGTATTGTTGCTACAGAGTATTATTGTTCATACAGTGTAGTATTATTGCTACAGTGTAGTATTGTTGCTACAGTGTAGTATTGCTACTACAGTGTAGTACTGTTCCTACAGTGTAGTATTGTTCCTATAGTGTAGTGTTGTTACTACAGTGTAGTATTGTTCCTACAGTGTAGTATTGTTCCTACAGTGTAGTATTGTTGCTATAGTGTAGTATTGTTGCTACAGTGTAGTATTGTTCCTACAGTGTAGTATTGTTACTACAGTGTAGTATTGTTACTACAGTGTACTATTGTTCCTACAGTGTAGTATTGTTCCTACAGTGTAGAATTGTTCCTACAGAGTAGTATTGTTGCTACAGTGTAGTATTGTTCCTACAGTGTAGTATTGTTACTACAGTGTAGTATTGTACCTTCAGTGTAGTATTGTTACTACAGTGTAGAACTGTTCCTGTAGTGTAGTATTGTTCCTACAGTGTAGTATTGGTCCTACAATGTAGTATTGTTCCTAGAGTGTAGTATTGTTCCTACAGAGTATTATTGTTCCTACAGTGTAGTATTATTGCTACAGTGTAGTATTGTTACTACAGTGTAGTATTGATACTACAGTGTAGTACTGTTCCTACAGCGTAGTATTGTTCCTATAGTGTAGTGTTGTTACTACAGTGTAGTATTGTTCCTACAGTGTAGTATTGTTCCTACAATGTAGCATTGTTCCTACAGTGTAGTATTGTTTTTACAGTGTAGTATTGTTACTACAGTGTAGTATTGTTCCTACAGTGTAGTATTGTTCCTACAGTGTAGTATTGTTGCTACAGTGTAGTATTGTTACTACAGTGTAGTATTGTTACTACAGTGTAGTATTGTTACTACAGTGTACTATTGTTCCTACAGTGTAGCATTGTTCCTACAGTGTAGAATTGTTCCTACAGAGTAGTATTGTTGCTACAGTGTAGTATTGTTCCTACAGTGTAGTATTGTCACTACAGTGTAGTATTTTACCTTCAGTGTAGTATTGTTCCTACAGTGTAGAACTGTTCCTACAGTGTAGTATTGTTCCTACAGTGTAGTATTGTTCCTACAATGTAGTATTGTTCCTACAGTGTAGTATTGTTCCTACAGTGTAGTATTGTTTCTACAGTGTGGTATTGTTCCTACAGTGTAGTATTGTTCCTACAGTGTAGTATTGTTCCTACAGAGTAGTATTGTTCCTACAGTGTAGTATTGTTCCTACAGTGTAGTATTGTTCCTACAGTGTAGTATTGTTCCTACAGTGTAGCATTGTTCCTACAGTGTAGTATTGTTTTAATTGTTCCTACAGAGTAGTATTGTTTTAATTGTTCCTACAGAGTAGTATTGTTTTAATTGTTCCTACAGTGTAGTATTGTTCCTACAGTGTAGTATTGCTTTAATTGTTCCTACAGAGTAGTATTGTTCCTACAGTGTAGTATTGTTTTAATTGTTCCTACAGTGTAGTATAGTTTTAATTGTTCCTACAGTGTAGTATTGTTCCTACAGTATAGTATTGTTTCAATTGTTCCTACAGTGTAGTATTGTTCTTACAGTGTAGTATTGTTCCTACAGTGTAGTATTGTTCCTACAGTGTAGTATTGTTTTAATTGTTCCTACAGTGTAGTATTGTTTTAATTCTTCCTACAGTGTAGTATTGTTTTAATTCTTCCTACAGTGTAGTATTGTTCCTACAGTGTAGTATTGTTCCTACAATGTAGTATTGTTTTAATTGTTGCTACAGTGTAGTATTGTTCCTACAGTGTAGTATTGTTCCTACAGTGTTGCATTGTTCCTACATTGTAGTATTGTTTTAATTGTTCCTACAGAGTAGTATTGTTTTAATTCTTCCTACAGTGTAGTATTGTTCCTACAGTGTAGTATTGTTCCTACAATGTAGTATTGTTCCTACAGTTTAGTATTATTCCTACAGTGTAGTATTGGTCCTACAGAGTAGTATTGTTGCTACAGTGTAGTATTGTTCCTTTAATGTAGTATTGTTCCAACAGTGTAGTATTGTTCCCGCAGTGTAGTATTGTTTTAATTTTAATTACAGTGTAGTATTGTTTTAATTGTTGCTACAGCGTAGTATTGTTCCTACAGTGTAGTATTGTTCCTACAGTGTAGCATTGTTCCTACATTGTAGTATTGTTCCTACAGTGTAGAATTGTTTTAATTGTTCCTACAGAGTAGTATTGTTTTAAATGTTCCTACAGTGTAGTATTGTTCCAACAGTGTAGTATTGTTCCTACAATGTAGTATTGTTCCTACAGTGTAGTATTGTTCTTACAGTGTAGTATTGTTCCTACAGAGTAGTATTGTTCCTACAGTGTAGTATTGTTGCTACATAGTATTATTGTTCCTACAGTGTAGTATTATTGCTACAGTGTAGTATTGTTACTACAGTGTAGTATTGCTACTACAGTGTAGTACTGTTCCTACAGTGTAGTATTGTTACTACAGTGTAGTATTGTTACTACAGTGTACTATTGTTCCTACAGTGTAGCATTGTTCCTACAGTGTAGAATTGTTCCTACAGAGTAGTATTGTTGCTACAGTGTAGTATTGTTCCTACAGTGTAGTATTGTCACTACAGTGTAGTATTTTACCTTCAGTGTAGTATTGTTCCTACAGTGTAGAACTGTTCCTACAGTGTAGTATTGTTCCTACAGTGTAGTATTGTTCCTACAATGTAGTATTGTTCCTACAGTGTAGTATTGTTCCTACAGTGTAGTATTGTTTCTACAGTGTGGTATTGTTCCTACAGTGTAGTATTGTTCCTACAGTGTAGTATTGTTCCTACAGAGTAGTATTGTTGCTACAGTGTAGTATTGTTCCTACAGTGTAGTATTGTTCCTACAGTGTAGTATTGTTCCTACAGTGTAGCATTGTTCCTACAGTGTAGTATTGTTTTAATTGTTCCTACAGAGTAGTATTGTTTTAATTGTTCCTACAGAGTAGTATTGTTTTAATTGTTCCTACAGTGTAGTATTGTTCCTACAGTGTAGTATTGCTTTAATTGTTCCTACAGAGTAGTATTGTTCCTACAGTGTAGTATTGTTTTAATTGTTCCTACAGTGTAGTATTGTTCCTACAGTATAGTATTGTTTCAATTGTTCCTACAGTGTAGTATTGTTCTTACAGTGTAGTATTGTTCCTACAGTGTAGTATTGTTCCTACAGTGTAGTATTGTTTTAATTGTTCCTACAGTGTAGTATTGTTTTAATTCTTCCTACAGTGTAGTATTGTTTTAATTCTTCCTACAGTGTAGTATTGTTCCTACAGTGTAGTATTGTTCCTACAATGTAGTATTGTTTTAATTGTTGCTACAGTGTAGTATTGTTCCTACAGTGTAGTATTGTTCCTACAGTGTTGCATTGTTCCTTCATTGTAGTATTGTTTTAATTGTTCCTACAGAGTAGTATTGTTTTAATTCTTCCTACAGTGTAGTATTGTTCCTACAGTGTAGTATTGTTCCTACAATGTAGTATTGTTCCTACAGTTTAGTATTATTCCTACAGTGTAGTATTGGTCCTACAGAGTAGTATTGTTGCTACAGTGTAGTATTGTTCCTTTAATGTAGTATTGTTCCAACAGTGTAGTATTGTTCCCGCAGTGTAGTATTGTTTTAATTTTAATTACAGTGTAGTATTGTTTTAATTGTTGCTACAGTGTAGTATTGTTCCTACAGTGTAGTATTGTTCCTACAGTGTAGCATTGTTCCTACATTGTAGTATTGTTCCTACAGTGTAGAATTGTTTTAATTATTCCTACAGAGTAGTATTGTTTTAAATGTTCCTACAGTGTAGTATTGTTCCAACAGTGTAGTATTGTTCCTACAATGTAGTATTGTTCCTACAGTGTAGTATTGTTCTTACAGTGTAGTATTGTTCCTACAGAGTAGTATTGTTCCTACAGTGTAGTATTGTTGCTACAGAGTATTATTGTTCCTACAGTGTAGTATTATTGCTACAGTGTAGTATTGTTACTACAGTGTAGTATTGCTACTACAGTGTAGTACTGTTCCTACAGTGTAGTATTGTTCCTATAGTGTAGTGTTGTTACTACAGTATAGTATTGTTCCTACAGTGTAGTATTGTTCCTACAGTGTAGCATTGTTCCTACAGTGTAGTATTGTTCCTACAGTGTAGTGTTGTTACTACAGTATAGTATTGTTCCTACAGTGTAGTATTGTTCCTACAGTGTAGCATTGTTCCTACAGTGTAGTATTGTTTCTACAGTGTAGTATTGTTACTACAGTGTAGTATTGTTCTTACAGTGTAGTATTGTTCCTACAGTGTAGTATTGTTGCTACAGTGTAGTATTGTTGCTACAGTGTAGTATTGTTACTACAGTGTAGTATTGTTACTAAAGTGTAGTATTGTTACTACAGTGTACTATTGTTCCTACAGTGTTGTATTGTTCCTACAGTGTAGAATTATTCCTACAGAGTAGTATTGTTGCTACTGTGTAGTATTGTTCCTACAGTGTAGTATTGTCACTACAGTGTAGTATTGTACCTTCAGTGTAGTATTGTTCCTACAGTATAGAACTGTTCCTACAGTGTAGTATTGTTCCTACAGTGTAGTATTGTTCCTGCAATGTAGTATTGTTCCTACAGTGTGGTATTGTTCCTACAGAGTATTATTGTTCCTACAGTGTAGTATTATTGCTACAGTGTAGCATTGTTACTACAGTGTAGTATTGCTACTACAGTGTAGTACTGTTCCTACAGCGTAGTATTGTTCCTATAGTGTAGTGTTGTTACTACAGTGTAGTATTGTTCCTACAGTGTAGTATTGTTCCTACAGTGTAGCATTGTTCCTACAGTGTAGTATTGTTTCTACAGTGTAGTATTGTTACTACAGTGTAGTATTGTTCCTACAGTGTAGTATTGTTGCTACAGTGTAGTATTGTTGCTACAGTGTAGTATTGTTGCTACAGTGTAGTATTGTTACTACAGTGTAGTATTGTTACTACAGTGTAGTATTGTTACTACAGTGTACTATTGTTCCTACAGTGTAGTATTGTTCCTACAGTGTAGAATTGTTCCTACAGAGTAGTATTGTTGCTACAGTGTAGTATTGTTCCTACAGTGTAGTATTGTCACTACAGTGTAGTATTGTACCTTCAGTGTAGTATTGTTCCTACAGTGTAGAACTGTTCCTACAGTGTAGTATTGTTCCTACAGTGTAGTATTGTTCCTACAATGTAGTATTGTTCCTACAGTGTAGTATTGTTTCTACAGTGTAGTATTGTTCCTACAGTGTAGTATTGTTCCTACAGTGTAGTATTGTTCCTACAGTGTAGTATTGTTCCTACGGAGTAGTATTGTTGCTACAGTGTAGTATTGTTCCTACAGTGTAGTATTGTTCCTACAGTGTAGTATTGTTCCTACAGTGTAGCATTGTTCCTACAGTGTAGCATTGTTTTAATTGTTCCTACAGAGTAGTATTGTTTTAATTGTTCCTACAGGGTAGTATTGTTTTAATTGTTCCTATAGTGTAGTATTGTTCCTACAGTGTAGTATTGTTCCTACAGTGTAGTATTGCTTTAATTGTTCCTACAGAGTAGTATTGTTCCTACAGTGTAGTATTGTTTTAATTGTTCCTACAGTGTAGTATTGTTCCTACAGTGTAGTATTGTTCCTACAGTATAGTATTGTTTTAATTGTTCCTACAGTGTAGTATTGTTCCTACGGTGTAGTATTGTTCCTACAGTGTAGTATTGTTCCTACATTGTAGTAATGTTCCTACAGTGTAGAATTGTTCCTACAGTGTAGTATTGTTTTAATTGTTCCTACAGAGTAGTATTGTTGCTACAGTGTAGTATTGTTCCTGCAGTGTAGTATTGTTCCAACAGTGTAGTATTGTTCCTACATTGTAGTATTGTTCCTACAGTGTAGAATTGTTCCTACAGTGTAGTATTGTTTTAATTGTTCCTACAGAGTAGTATTGTTGCTACATTGTAGTATTGTTCCTGCAGTGTAGTATTGTTCCTACAATGTAGTATTGTTCCTACAGTGTAGTATTGTTTTAATTGTTCCTACAGTGTAGTATTGTTTTAATTGTTCCTACAGTGTAGTATTGTTTTAATTGTTCCTACAGAGTAGTGTTGTTGCTACAGTGTAGTATTGTTCCTACAGTGTAGTATTGTTCCTACAGTGTAGTATTGTTCCTACATTGTAGTATTGTTCCTACAGTGTAGAATTGTTCCTACAGTGTAGTATTGTTTTAATTGTTCCTACAGAGTAGTATTGTTGCTACAGTGTAGTATTGTTCTTACAGTGTAGTAATGTTTTAATTGTTCCTACAGAGTAGTATTGTTTTAATTGTTCCTACAGTGTAGTATTGTTCCTACAGTGTAGTATTGTTCCTAAAGAGTAGTATTGTTCCTAGAGTGTAGTATTGTTCCTACAGTGTAGTATTGTTTTAATTGTTCCTACAGAGTAGTATTGTTGCTACACTGTAGTATTGTTCCTGCAGTGTAGTATTGTTCCTACAGTGTAGTATTGTTCCTACATTGTAGTATTGTTCCTTCAGTGTAGAATTGTTCCTACAGTGTAGTATTGTTTTAATTGTTCCTACCGAGTAGTATTGTTGCTACAATGTAGTATTGTTCCTACAGTGTAGTATTGTTTTAATTGTTCCTAGAGAGTAGTATTGTTGCTACAGTGTAGTATTGTTCCTGCAGTGTAGTATTGTTCCTACAGTGTAGTATTGTTCCTACATTATAGTATTGTTCCTACAGTGTAGAATTGTTCCTGCAGTGTAGTATTGTTTTAATTGTTCCTACAGAGTAGTATTGTTCCTACAATGTAGTATTGTTTTAATTGTTCCTACAGTGTAGTATTGTTCCTACAGTGTAGTATTGTTTTAATTGTTCCTACAGTGTAGTATTGTTCCTACAGTGTAGTATTGTTCCTACAATGTAGTATTGCTCCTACAGTGTAGTATTGTTCCTACAGTGTATCATTGTTCCTACAGTGTAGAATTGTTCCTACAGTGTAGTATTGTTTTAATTGTTCCTACAGTGTAGTATTGTTTTAATTGTTCCTACAGTGTAGTATTGTTTTAATTGTTCCTACAGTGTAGTTTTGATGGTTGGGCTCTTACACTATTTATACTCACTCCATGCAGATTTTTACTCTTCGGAAAATATAATTAACATAGATACCTAATGGTTAACGTTTTTCAATAATGGACCAACAATTTTGAAATTAATTGTCAGAGTTCGTATATATTATATATTGATATACATCTAGAACATAATGTTGATTTGAAAACTGGATTTTTAAGAATTTGTTTCTGAACATTTATAAATGTCAAACAGACTATAATATAACATAGCTGTAAGTCTACCTCAAGGAAAGCATTACATCCGAATTCGAGATAGATAAGTATGCTTAGCATCTTTAACTTAGTAATACATTGTTTGTTGATATTGAAATTCCTTAATATGATTTATCCAACATCAGGTTAACACATTATTTACTTAATTACTTTTGTTTGTAGTGACAAATATTATTTATATATTTGAGGGGCGGTCATGGTTGTGATCGTATGGTTTTTGGATTTGCAACTACCTCTACAATCAGTGTCAATCACCATTAATGTTGTGAGTTCGAACCCCGTTCATTGCGAGGTGTACTCGATAACATTATGTGATTAAGTTTATCAGTGACTTACGGTAGGTTGGTTGTATTCTCTGGGTATTCCGGTTTTCTTCACCATTAAGACTGACTGCCACGATACAGCTGAAATATTGTTGAAAGTGGCGTTAATCATCATAATCCTAACCCTTAATATCTGTGTTGTGATAATACTTTCTTGAATTGTCCCTACAGTGTTGTATGTTTTTGTTTTCATTTTATTAAAGGGATTTTGGTTGGAGCTGAAACTTGCTACAACTATTATAGTTACTCTTATTACAGCTCTTTTTATTGTTCCAATTGTTGTGGATATAGGTAAAATGAGTACTGTTGCAGGTAAGTGTTATATGAAAATGCCAACATTAATTCAAAGGATCATAGTGCCGTAGATCATGGGTTCGTGCCCCGGTCGCGTCAAGCCAAAAACTCTAAAATTGGTATTTGTTGCTTCACCGCAGCATTCCGGAGAAAGAGCAAAGACTGCTTTGCTCGAAATCAGGTTAATGTGTCCAGGTGGGCCAGCATTTTCATGCGCGGACTGTTGTCTCAGTGAGCTAGCATTATAAAAATCCAACTAATCGTGTCTGTCTAGTACAAAGCGACCCTCATCATCATCTCATTGCAAATTAACTTGTTCTCGCCATGCCATAGCCTTTGAAATTGCGCTAAACAAAAACCACTCAATCACTCAAAGAATTATATGCACTGTCTCATAGGGTTTGAGAGAAACTCATTGATATTTGCTGGGAATAAAGGATTTGATGATAAATTCAGATAGATTCAACAGATAGAAATAAAACTGCTTCATTTCTTGGCCTACACACAGGAATGATGACTAGCTAAGAGATAAACTTTATGACAAAAAAGATGATTTCATGTTTCATAATGTGAATTTTACATTCATATATAGCAACATGCATATGGAATATTTATCTCTCATTTAACTTTGATGCGATATTCCGAACCTTGTGGTTCCTATCATAATTTTCTTGATAACAGATTGCTGCTAACAAGGAAGGTACTGACCGAAGTCTTCCTAGTGGTTAAGTTGAAGTCATCACTTCGATCGATGGAGCTAAATATCATTAGGATGTCCTTTTTTGACACCATGACACCCCAACGATCGTCGAGTGATATTTATTTGTTCCTTGGATGAACTTATTCAGAGTGCAAATCTAGTCAAGATATCTGGTATTCATTGCCATTATACGCAACTATAAATAAAACAACAAAAATGCCCAACGACCACACGTTTTTCTTTATTTTAGTAAAAGTGCGGCTGGAACTATTGCTGGGTCAGTGGTTGGAAGTTTGATTGTTATCGGTATAATTATATCATTAATTGTTTACTGTGTAAAGAAGTCAAACCGGTCTACCGGTGTTATCATCCATCCTACTACAAGTGCTGTAAATACTACACAATTGTCCCAGCAGCAACAACAGCAAGGTATAATTCAATACTAATATTAGTGTAGATTATAATAAATGAATTTCAACTAGATCTAATATCCATAGCTCCCACTAAAATGATGTCATTAAGATATATGTCCGCCATGCTGTAACCAATTCAACATTTGCTTAAAATACTATACATATGTTGTGCTTATCCTGTGATGTCATAAAGTCTAAAATGACTACCAAAAAGAAGAAAAGAAACATATAGAATACACAGTGCAACTTAAATGACAAAAAATGGCTAATAAGAATAGCCAATATTTGATAATGTCCTGCGCGAGATGAGCTTTCCTTTTACTACTAATTTAGAACTTTAAATTGCTAAATATATATATTATATACCATGTCAGTGCCAAAACACTGATCAATGTTTCGAGATCCCATATGTTTACTTTTAACCAAAAACATTTCTTTTGTGTGTGCAGTATTCATAGGATTTAGTCAACACAATACTATAACATCTATAAATATATACATACACAGTCAATCCTGTGGTAAGCGGTCACCTTTTGGGACAAAGACAAAATGGTAGGACATGTGACATCTTAAAAGAGGTTAAATTTATATGAAATTTTCAATGATAGGACATGAAAAAGGTGACATTTTAATACAGGTGACTGCATGTACAGACTTGAATGTATACTTATATGATCTTTCATATGTTTAATTTACGATATTGAAAAGGTTCATCAATGGGGCCGCCACCACAAGGAATGTATCCACAGTATGGGCAGTATCCACCACCAGGGCAGTATCCACCCTATGGGCAATACCCACCACCAGGACAATATGATGCACCTGGGCAAGTTCCACAGTCACCTGCATACACTGGTGATTCACTTCCGTTTAAACAGTGACAGATATCAGAATATCCTCTACTACATTTTAATGTATACCTCTGACATTAATCGTATGGTAGGAGGTAACACATTCCGTCCAACTGCATTTTTGTTTGTTTATATAAATGTTAAAGAAGCATGTATGACAATCGTAATCTGTGATAATCATATTCATCAGCCATATACAAATCGGCATAAATATATATGATGATAGCTTATCTGATTAAATTCATAACATAAATGAATCAGGTTTTTCATTTGCATTTAAATAACCGAATTTTTATCAACAAGATTGTTTCAATCCACTAGAAAATTATATATTATATCACGAACAGTAACGTTCAGATCAGAATTAGTAGCAATGGTCTGTTGATGACAGAATATGCAAAAATAGAAACAAATGTCATGAACACGTAGATATCAAATTTAGTACACATGACGGATTTCTGGAACATGTACGTTCAATGATTAAAAAATGATAATCCAAATAATGTAAAACCGCATCTGTGGTGTAATGGTTAGCGCGCTCGCCTCGAATGCGGTAGATCGTGGGTTCGAGGCTCGATCGGGTAAAATCCAAGACTAAAAAATTGGTATTTGTTGCTTCTCCGCTAAGCACGCAGCATTAAGGAGAAAGAGCAAATACTGGCTCGGAATCAGGATAATGTGTCCCACTGAGGTGTTTTGTTTATCCGCGGACTGTTGTTTCAGTGAGTTAGCACTATAAAGATTCAATTAAGCGTGTTGGTTTAGTACAAAGCGGTTTTCATCCCGATCTCATTGAAAATTAGCTTGTTCTCGTCATCATATAGCTAAAAATTGCTGAGTTTGCGATAAACAATAAAAGCCACTTAAAAAACCAAATAATTCAAACGTGTTGGGAGCAAAAAACCCAAAGAGCCTCAACAGATAGCCAAAATCTGTCAAGGTTTCCTATACCTGAGGGAGGAGATCCTTCGTTTTATTAATAATTATATTAGTTAGAAACTGTAAATTTCTGTAGCAGGGATTAAATATAATAAAGTCCAACTTTGGGTTCAATTCTTTAATTCGAAATATTATATAACAGTAACCCTAAAAATACACAAATAATAAACATAAATACATGACAACTACAAGACAGATCACATAAAACAATACACAATCAAAGGGAGATTATTCTCTATGATTTGTTAAAGACATATAAAATAAAATACTTTTCTACAAGTTATCTTCTATAAGAAAAATACCACAATATAGCTTACTCATTTAATGAGCATACACTAAAGTAAATCATTCTGTCTTTGATAAATAACAAAATAATTGCAACTTCAAAACAATTGCATCACCTCACCTCGGAATTAGTTTCAGCATAGTTTATGCACTCAAAAAATACACATAGAATATATGACACAAATAAAAATGATATAAACACTAACACACTCAGCAAACAAAATCAACTGAATACACAAACATATAAACATGCAAACAATTAAACAATCAAATAAAATAAACAAACAAATACGAAGCTTACCCTATATATGGTACAAGAGCACCAGTTGATTGATCACTCTAGGATCTGTCTACATCATAAATTCCTGAATAACATAAAAGGGCAATGTTAAGTTAAAATGACTTAAGAACATATTACTTATAACAAAATCATCATCTTAAATAAATTAATCAGATATATAAATTATATATCAAAGTCCACTGAAATTCAACACTTGTAGTTGTAAAAATATAAAAGGATAACCATGATAACATTACTCTCATTCTTATTCTAAATAAAATTATAAAACATTTATACTCAGATTCATACTTCAATCTCAATATTTGCATTCTCACACTTTCATACTAAAGTAAAAATTAGAAATGGAAAATAAGAAAACAGAAAGATGACTGACCTTTAGAAAACAAACAGAATATTAGTATATGTAAATCCAAATTTAGTTTCCAGTTGAAAATATATGAGTTAAGCAAAATGTCTGCCTGTGTCTTAATTGTGTTCCATCACAGGTGTATGGAAAAAATAATCTACCAATGGAAAGTCTGTATTTTTCCCTCCAAAAATTAAGTGTAGTGAACCATGTAATTTACTCTACTGTATATGCAACATGTGAAGTTTTATTTTGTAATTTTAATTTCAAAAATATTATAAACATTAAAAACATGAGTAAATAATATCATTATAGCATATAATGATTTTCAGTAATTACATACAATTAAGACTACCATATTTCTATAATAAATATATCTAATAAATCATGTCAGTGTCGAAACACTGACTACTGGGTGGATGATACCTTCAAGGACTATTTCTTATCCCCACTTTACGTTTTTATTATTATCACTGCGTCGATACCTGCGTCTATTTGTTGCAATAGAAACGTGTGAAGATACAAACGGGGTGATTACGAGACCGGTGCTAAGTTACCACAAGGGTGATTACGAGACCGGTGCTAAGATACCACAAGGGTGATTACGAGACCGGTGCTAATATACCACACGGGTGATTACGAGACCGGTGCTAATATACCACAGGGATGATTACGAGACCGGTGCTAAAAATTCCCAATATGCAAATCCATAACAGTACAATGGATAATTCTTGTAAATAAAATAAAAATGTTAACCAATGGTAGCTCAATGCATGATATCGATCCGTGAAAATCGTCACTGTGGGGAAATTGTGGTGGACAATGCCATACTATGAAGCAGAAACAAATATATAAGCGTAATTGCAGCAAATGTTATGATATAGAAAAACAAGACAATCAGGAGTGATGAACCAAGTATTACACGTGCTGGGAGAAAACACTTCCGAAATAAAACTAAAGAAGGTATGCTCTGGTCCTTATTATCAAAGAAATAGATATTTCGTTATGTATTACAAATATAGTAGTTTATTAGTTATGGTGATGTAAATAACAATCAGAGAAGGTATAGCAGGTATTTAAAACTAGTCATTGCATGTAACATTAGGGGGGTTATGGTGTTTAAAGACTTCATTCTAGATTAAGATTAAACATATTTTATTGCTAAATATAATAACAATTGGATCGGACACAAATTATAACAATTTACAAGGGTGTTCTCCACATAATAAATAATTACGATAGTACATGCATCAGCAATAATAAATTACAATATACAACATTATAAATAAATTCTTATGAAAAATAAAAAAAACAGGTACAGAAATAATACAAAGCAATAAGCATGAAATTATATAATACAAAAATGCATAAGCATTTTTTTTTTATCATTCTTGTATGTGAAATGGAAGCAACAGGATTGATTAAAAAAATGGGAGGGTGTATTGTGATCATAAATGAGTAAAACGTTTTGTTCGTTTGATGTAAAGTTGTACAGATTTGAAAATTTGTAGATTTTGCATCTCAATTAAGGTGTCATTGCCAAAAAGAAGGACTTCAATTTTTAGTTCATGAAGAAAAACTAGTCTTCATTCTAAACAATATTTCAGTTATATCATGGTGATATCATGGTGATCAGTTTTATCAATGGAGGAAAAGGGAGTATCCAGAGAAAACCACCGAGCTGCCGCATATATCGGACAAATTTTATCAAACAATGTTGTATCCAATGCATCTAGTCATGAGTGGGAGTCGAACTCACAACTTTACTGGTCGTAGGCAATGGTTTCTAGTGGTAAGGTTGAATTCATCAGTCGTCTTCATGATGAGGTTTACCGCTACTGAATGTCTGTGTCACAAATACACACGGATATGTTACGTATCTCGTCATTCTTTCCTCGTTCATGACGTTTCACAGAATACGACTTAAGATCAGATTTGTAACTTAGGCTCCACGACGGGTGTCACTGATGGAGGAGCGACTGCTACCTTCCAGAACATCTAAATTCATACCAGTTTTTTAATGGAGTTCGTGTTGGTCAATCTTTTAGTTTTCTGTGTAGTGTTTTATAGAATATTGTTTGTCATTTTTTTTTCAATTGCATTGTAGGTCCGTCTTCGATCTTCTGAATACCACATTCATATCTGCAAGCTTCTCTTACACCCCATACCCCGCATTGATCGACACCACGTTAAACTAAAAGAAAAACGGAGCTTTAAATAAATTTTATTATATTAACTGTAATCTAAACAAGAACAACGTAAATCATTTCATGTGTATTAAATTCAGTATTCTGCAGACTAATTTTCTAAACACAAATGACAGTTTTTAAGTATATAAATCTATTATCTCGACATTGTGACTTAATTCCTCGACATTCTGTCTGGTCATGGCGACTTTATATTTCACATGGTGAGTTATCTGTCTTGCCATGGCGACTTAATATCTCCACATGATGAGTTACTGTCTTGCCATGGCGACTTAATATCTCCACATGGTGAGTTAAATCCTCGTGACTGCGTAATAGTTTTTCGCCGTTACTACTTATACTAAGACATACATTTTTATTGAAATTACATGTTCTTATATTAACTTAAGCAGCCAATGGTAACTTAACTTAGGACCCTCCTGTTAGGTACAAACTTGATTTGTCCAGAAAAAACCCAAAATGAGACACAAACTACTCCCTTTTTTTACAATTTAACTGACATTTTAAAATGATTAATTTTTTCATACAATATACAATTAGATTCAACATTAAGTAGTGAAGAAATTACAAGTTGGCGTGTATTATGTAAGAGAATACACCTTACAGGTTTCGTTGATTATTTTTAAGAATCTATAGTTGGAGTGTATTTTCCATTACAATACAAATAATAAATACAATATCATTGTTAGGGTGTGTTAGACAAGTCAATAGACAATACTTGATCAAGGATTAAACTTTACCTACACAATATTTCTATTATTGCTGTAAAGAAATAGTTCCCAGTTTTATGTGCTGCGTATGATAATAAAAGGAGATTTCGCCTTTTAAGATGTTAATACTTTTTGATTTCGTAGCAATTTGTTTCTGATATTTATCTACATTTCTCTCTTTCCAAATAATCCATTTCATACTACCATATTAAATCTAGAGAAATTATATTTAGTTTATATCAGACCAATTTTTGAATATGCTTGTGAAGTATGGGATAATTGTGGGGTAGGGAATTCTAATAAGCTTGACCATTTGCAACTTGAGGCAGCTAGAATCGTTACTGGTCTTCCAATATTTGCTAGTTCAATTTTAATTTATAAAGAATTAGGCTGGGAATCATTGGCAGAAAGAAGAAAAAGGAGAAAATTACAAATGTTTTATAACATACAAAATAATAATGCACCCATGTATCTTTGTGACTTAATTCCACCATCAATTCAAAGTACAACCGTTTATCCATTGCGTAATGGAAGTGATATTATAATGCCATTTTGTAGACTATCGAATACTTATGATTCATTTATTCCTTCAACTATACGTCAATGGAATAGCTTAGATCCATCTCTTCGAAATGTGGATTCTATTGCAAAATTTGTTTGAATATATAAAGAGGTCTGAAAGGTTTCTTATTGTCTAGTTGTTCACCAAAACAACAATCGCACACATTACCACCACTAACCCTCTCTCTCATTCCTTTCTTCATTCTCTGTTTTAGTTCAATCTACACATATTAATGTAAGAAATATTTATATACATGCATGCTCTATCAAATAATGTTGTAACTTAATGTATATAGGAGAAGACTTCATAAGTTTGTTTAACTTGTGTCTTATCCTTTTTGCACATTTGAGCAAATAAAATATGTTTAAACTAAACTACTAACCATATCGGTGGTGTAATTGTTAGCGTGTTCGCCTCGAGTGCGGTAAATCGTGCGTTTCAGGCCCGGTCGGGTCAAACCAACCACTATAACATTGGTATTTGTTGCTTCTCCGCTAAGTACGCAGCATTGAGGAGATAGAGAAAAGACTGGTTGGCTCGGAATCAAGATAATGTGTCCGAGTAGGGCGACATGTCTCTCCGCGAATTGTTGTTTCAGTGAACTAGCACTATAAAAATGCAACTCAGTGTGTTGATTTCGAACATCATCATAATTTAATTGAAAATTAACTTGCTCTAGCCATGATATAGCTGAAATATTGTTGAGTTGGCGTTAAACAACAATTACTCACTGACTCCATTTGATACTTAGGTGAATTTCTTGAATATCTTTATATAATATTTCTTGCCAATCAGACACAATTACATTTTCTTTATTGTTTTTTTGTTTTTGTTTTTTTTGTAGCATGTTTAATCCCTGTTTTACTTTGCCTAATAAGACTGTCCAAATATTTTGAATACATTTACAGGTGAATAATAAACGGGTCATTCCCTTACAGAAATGGCAACTTCCATTTTGTTACATATGTATTTTTGGCACTTTTCGTTTTGGTATTTATGTAATTTTGCCAACTTTCATTTTGGTATTTACCCACTATTGACAACTTTCATTTTGGGATTTACTCATTTTTAGCAACTTCCATTTTGGGATTTACGCATTTTTAGCAACCTTCATCGGTATAAATTATAATTTGCAGTAGCTTCCATTGGAGTTGTTGTGACTTCCTTAACTAGCTTATATATAGCAACATTTTCATAAATATAGTTCACGCAACATGTACCTCTAAAAATAGAATTTAAGAAAAGTTTAGTGTTTCACGTTGATATCTCAGAACAATGGATTTAAATACCACAATAGACGATGTTTTTGTTTTAGAATTAGACTTAACGGGCGTCCAATGGGTAATATAATACTTTGTTTTGTTTACGGAAAAGTGGCGATATTATACATACATAATTGAGGGTAGAGACAAGAAGTATTAGGTCTAAGCACAAAGCAGTTCTTGGTAGCCCATTGATACATTATTATCAAATTTTATAGCTCAGGGAATCAAATAACTATTTATCCAGTGATCTACTTTCGCTACTTTTTAGTATTACAGTCCAAGGTAAAGCTAAAACTAGGTTAGGTTTGGTTTTATGGTTTTTAACGCCACTTTCAACTTCATTACAATTATATTGTGTCGGTCAGTTTTATTGGTGGAGGAAACCGGAGTACCCGGAGAAAACTACCGACCTGTCCCAAGTCTCTGACAAACTTTAGCAAATAATGTTGTATCCAGTACACCTCGCCATGAACGGGGATCGAACTCACAACTTTAGTGGTGATAGACACTGACTGCATAGGTATTTACATACCATACAATCACGACCACGACGGCCCGCTAATACTAGGTAAAAAGAATAGTTTGGACACATATAAAAGGTAATCAGAAGCCGTCAGCCTAAGAAGGACAGCCAATGCAATGGCCAGAAGAAACAGGACGAAAGGAGAAACAATACTCTACAAAACACTATACAGAAACTAAAGATTAAGTAACACGAACCACACTTATAATCGGGGATGAACTCAAGTGCTCCCGAATGGTAAGCAGTTCCTGCACCACTAGTGGCTTAACCATCTCAATATCTGATTTTGATATTGGATCATTTAGTCCCATTATTCGCACATTTTTCTTGAAGACTTTTGTAATGAATCAGTTCAATACATCGTTTTGATTTTGATAGTCCCTTAATTTACTCCATCAATGAGTGACTGCTATACGACTATTGTTCCTTTAAATCGTGGAACATATGATGGATGTATTTGTAGTTCTATGATGGAATATTCTACATAAAATGGGGAAATGTTCTATGTTCTGTACTACAGAAGAATGGGATATTCCAAATAGGATTTGCTATTAGCAAATAACGGAGAATTTGGAAATGAATTTTGAATTATAATATACTTGGCTCATTGCCTTCGGTTACCAATTCCAATTATGTCATAAGTATAATATAATCTTTTATCCTGCAATTGTGTGATTTTGAGTATTAATAAAGGGGCAAATAAACTTCAGTGTTATTTAGTAATGGACCAGATAAAGCATTTCTGGTACCTGACTCGTGTAGAGCGACAGAAAGAAACGGTAACAGTACAAGCGCTAATGTCACAGATGACATAATTTAAAACGACTTGAACGCCGTTTGTTTCAGCTATTTTCAGATAATTTGACAGGTGTATTGGACTTCTTTATATCGCAGGATAAGCAAAATCATATGTACATTTTCGTTTGATATAAAATTAATTTCCATTCGCTGCGAAACCGGCTAGAAAAATTCACCTATTGCTCGCTTTTTCTACCTGTTTCTAAAGCTCGTACAAATACATGTATTGTTTGATTGATTGACTTTATTGTGTTTAACGCCATTTTCAGCAATATATCAGCTCAATCATGGGGAGCAGTTTTAGTGGTGGAGGAAGCCGGAGAGAACCACCGACCATTGGCAAGCAACTGATAAACTTTATCACTTGCAGCTGCGAGTCGAGTGCACCCTCTTTTGTTATTTAGAAAGTCGGGCGCGAACAGACGCCGTATTGGTGATTGGCTTATATGAGTTGTTAGGTAATCCAACTACCTAACTCATTGAGCCACCCGGGCCCTCAAATAAATTTATATTTTCCGACAAAGTACGTATTTTGTATATGTAGTGAGTGTTAAATTGTCCATTCTAGACCATATCGATTAAATATAAGTCTTAAAGAGTTTTATATTTTAACTGTTGCTTCGGACATATTACTTCGAGCAGAAAAATTGGCGTTAAATATAAAACTAATTCGCACTCGCTGCTCGAAATAGAAAAATCTTTGAGAATTATATTTGATTGATATGATCTAGACGTAGATATCAAATTTAATGCACACGACCCGTTTCTGCAAAAACCTTTATCAGGTACGCTCAAAATCTAAATATTGGTAAGCCAAATAATTTAAAAGGTTTTGGTAGCAAGTAAAACAAAGGGCATACAGGATCGCCAAAATTTGTTAAGGTCACCTATGTTTGAGAAAGGAGAACCTTAGTTCTAATAATAATTACATTATTTAGAAATTGTAAATTTAAATGACAAATATATCAAATAAACCATATAAGTCGTGAAACACTGACTACTGGGCGGATGAATACGCTACTTTTTATTGAAGTGTATGTATGTGGTTCTAGGGGTAACACTTTTCCTCTGTTTCTTCGTGTTATCGATAGGATTTTGGAATTGTTCCTACAATGTAGTATTGTTCCTACAATGTAGTATTGTTCCTACAGTGTAGTATTGTTCCTACAGTGTAGTATTGTTCCTACAATGTAGTATTGTTCCTACAGTGTAGTATTATTCCTACAGTGTAGTATTGTTCCTACAATGTAGTATTGTTCCTACAGTGTAGTATTGTTCCTACAGTGTAGTATTGTTCCTACAGTGTAGTATTGTTCCTACAGTGTAGTATTGTTCCTACAGTGTAGTATTTGTTCCTACAATGTAGTATTGTTCCTACAGTGTAGCATTGTTCCTACAGTGTAGTATTGTTCCTACAGTGTAGTATTGTTCCTACAGTGTAGTATTGTTTCTACAGTGTAGTATTGTTCCTACAGTGTAGTATTGTTCTTACAGTGTAGTATTGTTCCTACAGTGTAGTATTGTTTTAATTTTTCATTGTATCATTGTATTATTGTCATTACATATATTTTCTACCAGGAAGTTTACAGGTTTTTGTTTATGTTTTTCTTGGTAACAACTATACATAGTTAACGATTGATTAAGATATCATATTTGAATTGTATAGGCCAAATCAGGTGTAAGAACTAATCGTTCTTTTAAAAAAAATCAATAAAAGTGTAAAGTTATTTGTTCGCTTGTGTAAGTGATTTTGACATGCTCATTATTTCTAATGTCATAATATTGATAAGGCAAAAGTCTTAGGGTAAGGGTTATGGTAATCAACGCCATTTTCAACACAAAACAGACTGTACCATGTGACACAGGGCATTAAAGGACATCAATAACAATTGAATATCACCTTAATGGGCAGTTAGTGAGTAGCCTTTTAATAATTTAATGTCCTATGTCACATGGTACAATGAAATATACATAGAAAGCACATATCTGTTATTTTGCTTTGATGGTTGGGGTCTTACACTATTTGTACCCACTCCATGCAGATTTTTACCCTTCGGAAAATATAATTAACATAGATACCTAATGGTTAACTTGTTTTAATAATGGACCAACAGTTTTGAAATTAATTGTCAGAGTTCGTATATATTATATATTGATATACATCTAGAACATAATGTTGATTTGAAAACTGGATTTTTAAGAATTTTTTTCTGAACATTTATAAATGTGAAACAGACTAATATATAACATAGCTGTAACTTTACCTCAAGGAAAACATTACATCCGAATTCAAGATAGATAAGTATGCTTAGCATCTTTAACTTACTACATTTTTTGTTGACATTCAAATTCCTTAATATGATTTATCCAACATCAGGTTAACACATTATTCACTTAATTATGTTTGTTTGTAGTGACAAATATTATATATATATGTGTGTGCCATTATACGCAATAACAAATAAAACAAACAAAAATGTCCAACGACCACACGTTTTTCTTTATTTTAGTGAAAGTGTTGCAGGAACTATTGCTGGGTCAGTGGTTGGAGGTTTGATTGATATCGGTATAATTGTAACATTAATTGTTTACTGTGCAAGGAAGTCTACCGTTGCTATCCTACTACAAGTGGTATAAATACTACACAAGTGTCGTACCAGTAGCAACAAGAGCAAGGTATAATTCAATACTAATATTATTGTAAATTATAATAAATGAATTTCAACTAGATCTAATATCCATAGCCCCCACTAAAATGATGTCATTAAGATATATGTCCACCATTCTGGAACCAATTCAACATTTGCTTAAAATATTATACATATACAAAATTTGCTAATGTCCTTAGGCTGATGAGCTTTCCTTTTAATACTAATCTAGAAGCTTTAGATTGCTAAATATATATACTATATACCATGTCAGTACCAAAACACTGATTACTGGGAAGATGATATCCTCGAGGATTATTAGTTCACTAGCAGTAATAGACCAAGTTTTGGAATAACCTACATAAGTTTCACTCAATATCAAAAGAAAATAAACTTAAGCATTTAGCAGTGAAAACACCAATTCGCCTAACCGGTATAGCTAAAAACATTAACCGAGTTCGGCTATTCTGTTTATGCTCTTTGGTTTGAATGCTCACAGAAACTCAACGCCATCCAGTGTTTGGCCATTGAGGCCATAACTGATGAAGATATTCCATAAGCACACTCAGTGAACTAGTTTTGACGTCTACATTTTTATCATATATAAATAAATTTACATGTAACTTTCTGTTGCAGGCTTTTCTATGCAGCCACCACCATATGGACAGTATCAGCAGCAAGTACAACATCAACTACATGAACCCTATTCAAAGCATCCAGCATAATTCTGAAAAATTATATCGTTCACAACACCACCACATTATGCAATGATCGGATAAACAGTCGCAAAGAAAAACTTTATTCAATACCAGATACTTTTTGTTTATTAATATTTTATCTCTGTTATTAATTCAAAGCTTATTAATGATAAATCATTTCATGTAACCGTTTTTGGCTAAAGAACAGAATTGCAATAATGTGTCAAAACGAATTACTGTTTACTTACGATTTACACAGAACACGATATATTCCTATGATTATATTATATATGAAATGAATTGTCTGTAATGGTAGAATCCCATGATTATTCACATATTTTCATATTTGAAATGTATTCGATAACCTGGACAAGTACTTAGCGACTCAAACAGCTATTTATCGGTAGCATACATGTTCCGTAAAGTGGTCTGATCCTTGTCGTTCAGTGTACCATACGTCATATTGATGTCTTTTCAGTCGTTTTTCACGTCATATTTTTTAAGTCATCTAACCATCAATAAGAGAAACACTTTGTTAATTCGTCAGTCCTGATATGACTCATATGGTATAAGACAACGTTTATCCAAAGCCAACAAAGTCTTTCTGACTTCTTTTAGAACTATTAAAATATTCTAACGTAATTAATACGGCTAACATGACTTGTATGACATAGAAAACTGAAAATATTATTGAAACTGATAACCCTTCAGGAGCACCTTAACCGCAGGTCTTTAGTCGTGTCCGTGTTGGTCAGCCTAGTAATTGTCTGTGTTGTTTTGTTTTTGGTTTTGTTTCTTTGTCTTCGACTTGTGTCTTGTGTGCCCAATGTTGCAGTGTCTCTGGATTCTCCAATCTTGATTTCCCTTTCGGGTTTCTCTAACGTTTATTTTATTGAGTTCAATATGAGTAGTATTTTAATTCAACAAGATGAGAATTATGAAATCAAATAATTCACAAAATCATGCAAACAAATGCGCATTAATAATAACATAAATATACAACTTCATATGACTTGCTGGATCATAAAGATGTGGATTAACAATCTGAGAGGACACAACTTTATGACAATCATTTTGTAAAGTAATGCGGGTGTAAATGTTTTTTTTACTGTTATTTATAATATACTGTTATTGTTTTTTTTTCTCTAAATATTCATTCTGACAAATATAATAAAATTAATCACCAATCTTTACAGTTTAAGATAAATTACATGTTATTTTGGCCATTCCGTCCCGCAATTTCTATTGGTAATGCGTTTAACTTTTCGTCGGTTCACAGCATAGCCCCTTTGGGAACGTACCGAAATCCCATCACAAAGGTAAGAAAGCCCACATAGCACAAATTCTAGGGATACTGGTAGTAAGATCAGGTAATACAGAGGTGTTAGAACCGTTCCGCCCCACATTAATGACACCTGTTGTAACGTTCTAATTCTGAAGGCGCTTAGAGAACCTGAAGCTATTATCAAGTTCACATTGGTAATCTTCTATTACTTGGGGTACTCGTGTTCTGTATTGAACAACCATCTTAAGAATCGGACTACTTTTTTAAAGACTAATTTACATCAAAATGTGATGTAAACTAGAAAAATGGTAGAATCGAAATGGGAAAGGCATTGATTTCCCATAAAACACAAAATGGTGGAATTGGCATCTTAAGATTATGCAATAATTCTAAAATTTACATTTAAATGTTGTTTGTCTATTACATATATAATTCCTAAACCTTCAATGTCAAGGGCAAATACCATATATGATGACGACTATGATAAAAACATGGTGCTGCCTGTTTACAGTGGTGTAATGCTTTGCCTGCTCGTCTTGTGCTAAAGAACGTAAAATCAATTCCCGGTCGGATCAAACCAAACCTTATAAAATTATAGTTTGCTTCTTTTCCACTACACAAGCAACATTGACATCTAAGAGCAAACATTGGTAGGTTTGTTGTAAGGACAATATGTCCGCGTTCAACAATATATTATAGTATTCAACAGAAATGAGAGGGGGATAGGACAATCGGGCGGAGGACCATTGGATGGAATAGTACGGAGAGTTAGGTAAAATGAATAAATAACATATTAAACTTTCGGAAGAGTTCCGAAATCAAATAGTAAAACGCATAAAGAGGAAAATTCGACACCCCTAACACAAAAAACATAACCGCTCACTTTCCTAGATTGTTGCAGGAATTTCAATAAAAAGTGGCGGTGTTTATCTAGTTGTATGTAGGGTATGGACAACAATACATTTAGTCCAAAATATGTAATATCATTTAGGATGTCTGTGCTGTTGATTATTTATGAGAGTGTATTGTGGAGATTTGAATATCCACATAGGTGAATTAATTGACTTTTTGTTAAATGACGATCTAGATCGGTATAAAGAATGTGTAGAACACGTTGATAATCCCATTATCTCTAATAGACGTTCCATGAATAAAACTGTGAATGCCGTTGGTCGTAAGCTACCAGAGATGTGCTTTAATACAGGTCTAACTGTAGCAAATGGTAGACTTTGCAACGACAGAGATGGTAATTTTACTTTTTGTACAAATAAAGGAAGACATGTAAATGATTACTTTATGGTATCTGCTAGTTATTTCCAATTAATAAGTGACATCCAAGTTCTTCAAATGAACAAGTTTTAAGATCATATGCCTATTTTCTTTGAGTTAAACGTTTCAGTCATTCGTTCGGTAAAAGGTTTTCCCAGAATTGACAAATACAGTCAAACCTGTATATATAGATCACTAAAGGGAACATGAAAATATGACCGTTATATAGAGGTTACAATAATAACACTATTCATAGTGTGAAAAATGAGACTACCCTTTATAGACTAATTTGTTATATAGAGGTGCCCTTTATTGACTAATTTGTGATATTGAGGTGCCCTTTATAGACTAATTTGTGATATAGAGGTGCCCTTTATAGACTAATTTGTGATATAGAGGTGCCCTTTATAGACTGTAATTTGCTATATAGAGGTGCCCTTTAATGCTGGTTTGACTGTATATCAAATGGGACGCCACTCGTAACGAACAATATTTTCAAATTTTACAATCTCAACAGAATATACCTTTAAAACGTATGAATAATCTAAACTGCGAAACGAACGTACATAATTCGGTAAGCGAGTTAACTCGTACTATCTACAACAGCGCATTCAAGTTTTTGGACATTCTCTTTTGATTCGAGATGACACAACACTCCAAAGTCCACAAAATGGGTGGTTTGACGATAAATGTACAAATGCTTTGCGGAATTCCATAATGTAAGAAATTTATTTTCACGATACTCGACTGAGGCAAATAGACACCTATGTGTTTCAGTTAGAAACAATTTCAATAAAGTGAAGAGACAGGCAAAATTTAACTATAAAAGAAGAAAAGGGCTTGAACTTTGTAATATTGCTAAAACGGAATCCATAAAATTATGTTCGACAGGTACTATTTCACTTGAAACTGTTAAGATACGTAAAAGACCAATTTTTACAGTCGTGGTTTTCAGGATGAGAAGAATGCCACAAACTTAACATTTACAAAGAGTATAAAGTAGAATTTGTGTTGAAAAATACCTTGATTTACACATTATTGTACAACTTTTAACTAAACTCTGTAGTGATACACTTAAACTGAGTGTTGAAACTGGTAAATACCAAAATGTTGCAAGAGAAAATAAAATTTGTTTATCATATAATATGAATGCTTTAGAGGACAAATATCACTTTGTTTTAGTATGTCCAGCATATAGATATATAATAACCACATTATTGTTCATGGCCAAATCGCCACAAGCTTCATAAACTATTACAATCATCTAGTAAATCTCTCACTATTAAACTTTGTAGATATTTAAATGTAGCATGAAAATTGAGGTTATACATTGTTCATATTGTTCTCTTTTATCATTATTATATCATATATTGTACTGTTTGCTGTAGCATGTATGTGCTCTATGAAATAAAGCGTTCATTCATCCATCCATACCAACATAGATTAAACTATTTTAAATATATCTACCAGAAGCAAAAAATGTTTCAGTGTGCGTCGTGAGTTTTAAATAAACGTGTGTAATAGCAATAGGTAAATTCCTTTATTTTGTAGACGCACATTTTAGATAAGGTGTTATTTAATCAATATAATTTATTTATATTATATATACTTTATTATTTTGAAATACTTATCAGATATCTCAAATTACGTATTAAATATGGTGGACTGGAAATTTGTGATTTTGTGTATTATAATACAATTTTCTTTTTATCTCAAATATGTATTCTTTAATTTTCTCCTTTAGGAAATTAGTGATATAAATTATAATACAGTTAATTAGTCAGAGTTAATCATATTGTAAAACCAAAACACAAAATACAAAGTAAAAAAACTGAAACGTCCAGGTACAAATTTACAGTTCATCGGTATATAGTAAATAAATAACAGAAAATACAAACTGAAACTAAATAATAGTCAAACCTGTTTTAAGAGGTCACAATTGAGAGAAAGACAAAGTGGTCTTTTATCACAGGTGCCCTCTTAAAAGAGGTTCAATTCATATGAAATTTTCTGACAGGACCAGAAAAAGGTGACCTTTTAAAACAGGTGACTGTTTAATAGAGGTGACTGTTTAATAGAGGTGACTGTTTGATAGAGGTGACTGTTTAATAGAGGTGACCTCATGGGCAGGTTTAACTGTATACTATTATATAGAAGTAATTTTGTATTTATAAACTAATGTCACTTCAATTTGTAAAATGTTAATAGAGCTGCAAAATCTCGTACATATAGAACAAACAACAACTAAGAAGAGGGCTATTAGAATTTATTCCGTCAGGTAAGCTACTGTATATTTTCATATCGGAAGTAATGTTCAATCATATGGTGGTCACACGTTCAACAATTCTAGATTATCATAAGCTTACATGTGTTATGCATTTTATTGTTCTATATATACAATAACTTTAAGATTTTTCGAAAACGGGCTAGGGATATTAGACCTCAAGTCAAACGTCATCTCAATTCTGTTTGTATCCAAGTATCCCGGGGCAACAGATAAGAGAACCGCACTTACGTGTACATGTGTGAATCAACCATTTTGATTGTATAAGTGTGTATAAAATATGTGTTATCTTATAGCCTCTCATTTATTGTGTAGATCAAAATGTAATATTACATAAATGAATACTTTTTGAGTCTGGTATTAATGTGAAATTATTATTATTCGTTGGGTTCTTATTTTCGTGGATTTTGTGATTCACTAATACCACGAAAATTAAAATCCAACAAAATACATTTTTTCCCCTTGATTTGCATGTAGTGTTTGAATCCACGAATTCAAGAACCTATTGATCAATGCATTTTGTAGAGACCATGAACATTGGCGCCATCGAACAAAAGAACTTTCACAGTACTTTATTTTCAGGTTCTGTGCAAGGAAATAGATGCAAAATATTATTATATTTATCTATCGACATGACCGTAATTTATCAACGGAAGCTATCACATTGCGTCCGTCTTCGGCAGTACGCACATTTCAATTCAATAATCTGCCCTCTTATATATACTTTTTATACATACACATACCCCGATCATTGTGTAAGCTACAGGTGACCAGATGTGGAAGAAATATGTAATAAATGTTCACTGCAAACTGTTATTCTTATGGCTATCTAAAGTAAAAAAAATAACACCATTAACAAATGACAATATTTTTGTTTGGACTGAAAATGCAAAACAGGGGGTTAGGATTTTGGTGCTTAATACCACTTTCAACAATACTTCAGTTATATGGTGGCGGTCAGTTTTCTTAGTGGAGGAAATCGGAGTATCCGGTGAAAACCATCGGACTGCCTCAAGTCACTGACAAACGACCACGACGGCCCCAAATACAAAATATCTTGTAGCACTTGCTACATATATATGAACATTATTAAAATGATTTCCATATCTACCAGGTACAAAGCTGTTTACGCAATCCTCTACAATTATGAACACCTGAGTTCACATCCGGTTTTATGTGGGGTTCGTGTTGATCGATCTTTAGTTTTCTCTGTAGTGTTTTTGTAGATAATTGTTTGTCCTTTTGTCCTTTTTCATTTGACCATTGTGTTGTCTGTCCTTCGATTTAAGGATTATGATTGCCCCTTTGGTATCTTCAAACTTTCCTGACCATAGATGATGTAATTTAGCATGAGATCCAAAGTCATTTGTTTACCTGAAATATTATTCAAAGAAGCAATTGGGCAGATGAAACCAAACTGTGTATGAATTATCATTGGGACATACTATGCCAAACTTGTACAATTCTATGACAACCAAGAAATGTCTGAAGATACCAAAGGGATAATCGGAAACTGTAAGGACTAACAATGAAATGGCCAAAAGAAAAAAGTACAAAATGACAAACATGGTCTACAGAACTCTACATAAAAAAACGAACAGATCTAACATCTAGGGTCAACGCAGGTGCCTACGAACAGTAACCAGTTCCTGCACCACTAGTATAACTCATCTGATATGGAACTCTTGTTTGAATCCTGTATACGTAAATAAATACAAATTAAAATGGAGTGATGTAGTGAGTGTTTAACGCTAAGTGACAATTTGTTGAGCTAAATCATACAAGGAAAAATTTACATTTTAATGAGAAATATATTTGACTTGATGACACAATTACATTTTTCAGAAATGATAATGGGATGGTTCTCGTCAATGTGTACCTCACATTGAATTTATACAAATAATAGCAAACGCCGCATAACAGAGCATGGCTATGTTGTTTCACTGAGTGTCCCTTTTCCTTCGATTCATGTTTTGACAATTTGAACATTTTTGCTCAGGCATTCTTAAAGAAATCGAACTTCTTGTGTCATACATTTATTACTATTATACAGATATATCTAAATGAGGAAGGAATATTCAAGAAATAATCCATGTCATCAATGATTTATTTGGTTTATTTCCTCCCAAAAACTTTAAAAATTATTTGGCTTCAAACCTTACGACTTTGAGCATATCTGATAAAGATTATTTCAGAAACGCGTCGTGCGCACTACATTTGATTTCTATCTACGTTTTTATTATTTTCTATCACTTAAAACAATGTATTATAACAATGGACTATCATTTCAGGAACTCTGGTTGGAGCAGAGTTTTGCTACGATACCTATAGATCTAGATTTTCTAAAACCTTTTATTGCAGCAACGATTGTTGTGGTGATTGGAACGATGAGTACTGTTGCACGTAAGTTCTTACGAAATTTCGGTATTACATGCATAGTTTGCTTAGACAGTGGGAAAACACTGTTAATAAGTCTGAACAGTACAAAAAATATTAATATTGAAATAATGGTTTCTAATAGAACTAATATTACAGCCTGTCACGAAGATTTAAATATATTATGTATAATCACAGTCGTATGAATTTTAGTCATAAATAGAGAAAAATAGTGAAAATTTAGATGTTGGGGTAATATAATATATATATATAAGAGACACGTTGTGCAATGTAAATGTTGCGCCAAAGTGTAAACAAGCCGTTGTAGACGAACGAAGATGCCAAGCGATGGACTCCTGTTGTTTTTTAAACTGACGATGCATTTATTTATTGAAACATGTCGTTTTTACCTGATAATTTAATCGAAGCTTAACGCTACGGACATTTTTGCACTGGAACATTTGCCTGACAGCTTGTTACGATCGCCATGGTGGTGGTCCCGCAGTAAATGTTAGAAAAATATACTCGATTATAAAATAAAAATCCTAGCTGCATAGCAGATGCTGGACAAACTTGAAAATAATATATAAGGTTGTTTTTCATGTAAATTTTTTAATCAAAAGTGAAAGACTACCATCCGAAATGGCAAATCTACCAAAGGGCGATATACGTTCTGATTTTAAATTTCAATTTGATGACACAGTTTTCCAAATATCCGCCTGGAAAATAATTCAGGCCCTGTTAGCAAAGCAAAATATAGGGACTTATCTTGCCTTAACTGAATTTTTTGGGGTGGGGGTTGTCAAAAATGTCGGGGGTGGACGCCCAACTTGTATAACATTCTTGTACGGAAATTGTCCGGATGTGACTCCCGACTTGTATCAACTATTTACTTTCTAACATTCACTGCGGGACCACCACCATGGCGATCGTAACAAGCTGTCAGGCAAATGTTTCAGAGCAAAAATGTCCGTAGCGTTAAGCTTCGATTAAATTATAAGACAAAAACGACATGCGTCAATAAATAAATGCATCGTCAGTCCATCGCCTGGCATCTTCGTTCGTCTGCAACGGCTTGTTTACATTTTGGCGCAAAATTTACATTGCACAACTTGTCTCTTATATATATACATATTATATTACCCCAACATCTAAATTTTCACTATTTCTCTCTATTTATGACTAAAATGCATACGACCGTAGAATAAAGTTCAAGATTATATTATTCGCGCGTTCATATGTGAGGGTTAATATATTACTCACATGTGAAAAACACTTGAATAATCTCATTATGTTTGAGCCCATAAAATTAGCTTAACCCGCCACTTTTAATTCTAGTGCCTGTGCCTGTCATGTATTCGTGTGTTATGGGTATCAATTTTGTCTCTCTCCGCGATATTCTATTGGATTTCGGAATAGTTGTGTGGTAATTCTTGGTTTTCATTTTGTCAAAATTAGACTAACGATAGTCAAATGTGTTTAATTGAAAACAAACACGTGATACCCACAAAATGCAATTTGCAGCTGAATTTTATGATAAAGTAAAAAAATATATATATATTTTATTTATTTATTTATTTGCAGTTACACCCATATGGGTCAAAGCAAAATACATACATTCATACAAAATAAGTGAAAGAAAACAAGCAGACAAACGCATAACTACATGCACATTGGTACTACTGAAATTCAGATTAGAACTTTGACCGATGTGGACCTATTTTCTTAATTCCAATGACTGTTTTATAAAGTTGCAAACACTTGGCAAAATCTCAAATTGAGGATTTATAATATGCTGAATTTGTATATTAGGATGATCTGTTTTAAAACTAGGGATTACTTTATGAAAGGCCTCGATAATTATTGTCGATTCCTATTTAACATAGACAATTATGTGATTGATTTTAATACAACAAAGGTAATATTGACCCCCTATCAAGGGTAATAGTGGTACGTTTATGAATGAGGCTTAAGTGTTATGATATTCCTATTGCACCGTTTGGTTCATGGAAACAGGTATAATATAGCAATGTATATTTGTTTGTTTGTTGGGGCCTGGGTGACCGTGTGGTAAAGGTCGTTGACTTCTGAACAAAAGCCTAACACTACGTGCGTTCTCACCCACCTAAAGTGTTAAAGTTTCTAGACATATACCAAGGACGATGACTTAACCGATCATTTTATTATAATTGTCTCGGGTTTCGTCCCCTTATAGTAGTCACAATATAGTTTTTTAAAAAGCTGAAAAATGAAGTAACATGTGTGGTTTGTAAGAAGAGTAACATGACGAGTACCACTAGTAAAGCAGTCACTCCTTATTCGTCCGCAGCATCTGAGTTTACTCCTGGTATTTAGTGGGGGTCGTGTTGTTCTGTTTGTGTGGTGTTGTTTTTTTTATCATTGTTTGTCATTTTGTCCTTTTTCGCTTGTCTATTGTGCTGTCTGTACTTCTCTGATTTACGGCTTCTGATTTCCCCTTTGGTATTTTCAATCTTTTCTTATTATCAATCGACAAATATGTCTTAACTTTTGTTGATATGTTAAATAAGTAGAATGGTTTCAAGTCTACAATGTTATATGATTGCTGTCGGTTTTATTAGTTAACGAAATCAAAATACAGTCACGGCTAAAATGCTTATGGTGTATCGAGTACACTACGCCATTTTCTGGAATTGAACTCATTACTTTAGTTCCCATGGGCACTGATTACATATTCAACTATCACACGACCACAGTAACGACCCATCACAACATGAAGATAACGGTAGACCCGACATAATCAAAACGAACAAATAAGAAACAATTATACAATAAACCTGATACAGTGAAATCTGTCTAAACCGAACCCCGAGTAAACCGAAAACCTGCCTAAACCAGACAGACTTTACAGTCCCATCTACTAAATGTCTATGTAATTTGAACCTGTAAACCAAACACCTGTCTAAACTGAACAAATTCTTCAGTCCCAAAGGGGTTCGGTTTAAATAGGTTTTACTGTACAATCAGAACTTATATTTATCATGCCGTGCATCATTTGTTTTAATTTTCAGAAAGGGAGGATGGATTGCGGAAGCTGTGATTGGTTCTTTGTTTGCCATTGCGTGATAGTAGCAATAATTATTATATGTGTAAAGAAATCAAATGAGAGACAAGCAAGAATAATCCCAAATACCCAGGGTGGTGTTAATGTCGTCCAAACCTCATCACACCAACAGCAAGGTATACAAATGAATCATAGAAAATAAACCCCGTTTGTTTAAGTAATTTAATGTTTTTGAAAAGGTTATACGATATAACCAATCAGCCAATCAGATTGAAGTATTCACATCAAATTAATGTATTACCATATAACCTATGCAATACAAACGTCATCACATCAAGAACATGGTATACAAATGAACCGTAGAAAATAAACCTATGACTCTTAGATTTAAGGTCACACATTTTCTTTTCTTTTCTTAATCTAAAATGAAATATCAGGTAAATCATTGCATTTGTGTTGAAACAGAGCATCAACTAGAAGGGACAAATCTCATATGGTAAGAAAACACTCTGATTCTATCAAAACGTTCTCTGATATCATAACAATGGTCGAGATTATGATTGACAACATATTTGCTATGCTTGGTGGACGTGTTTTTCACCAGACAGTCGACATTCCTATTGGTACTAACTGTGCTCCCCTTCTCGCCGACTTGTTCCTTTACGTTGCAGACTTCATACCAGGGCTACTCAGCAAAAACGCAAAGAAGATAACCCTTTCCTTTAATTTCACGTTCCGTTATATAGATGATTTTCTTTTACTAAATAATTCCAAGTTTGTTCTTTATGTTGATCGCACGTATCCAAATGACCTTGAAATAAAGGATAACACAGATACAGCTAGGTTTGCTTCATATCTTGACACACACTTGAAAATTGACCGTGAGGGTCGGTTAAGAACGAAAAATTACGACAAAAGAGATGATTTCAATTTTTCATATTGTGAACATTCCATTTATATTTAGTTACATTCCAGCAGCACCTGCATATGGAGTACATATCTCTCAGATGATCGGAATTGCCAGAGCTTGTAGTTTCTATAATTATTTTCTTGAACTAGTTGTTAAGTTAGAGTTATAACATAGAAAGTTTTGCGGTCGCCTCTATGACTTGGCTACGGAGTTACGAATATGATCCGTTTGGCGTAATCACAACCCGGTCTTGTCCTCATTCACGACTTGTCACCGGTTTTGTAGCGTGTAACGTGATGGGTGTCACATGCGGATCAGGAGCTGCTTGCATCTGATTACCCCCTTAGTATATTGAAACTTTTCTTTTTTCCTCGGAAATAATTTATGCACAAATGTAACATCATCCATGTTAAAAACACTATATATTTTAGCATGTTAAAATTTGAACTACACATATCAAAATTGCTAGAGTAGAGAATTCAATTCCCACACATATGAGGTGTACTCGATGTAACCTTATGTAATATATTGGTCAGTGATTTGCTACAGGGTGGTGATTTTCCCCGAGCATCCCAGTGTCCTTCTTAAATAAAACTAATCACATCGATACAACTGAAATATGGTTGAAAGTAGTGTTAAACACTGATACACCTGAATTAAGCTTTCAAAATATGTACATTAAGTACACGGCTATAAAACATCATGTACAGACGGTCTGTTAATGTAGGATGAATGCTTCGAGATCACATATGCTTACTTTTAACCAAAAACATTTCTTTTTGTGTGTGCAGTATTCATAGCTTTGAGTCACCACAATACTATAGCATCTATAAATATATACATACACAGTCAAACCTGTAGTAAGAGGTCACCTTTTGGGACAAAGACAAAATGGTAAGACATGTGACCTCTTAAAAGAGGTTAAATTCATATGACATTTTCAATAATATGACATGAAAAAGGTGACATTTTAATACAGGTGACTGCATGTACAGACTTGAATGTATACTTATATGATCTTTCATATGTTTAATTTACTATATTGAAAAGGTTCATCAATGGGGCCGCCACCACAAGGAATGTATCCACAGTATGGGCAGTATCCACCACCAGGATAGTATCCACCACCAGTGCAGAATCCACCCTATGGGCAACACCCACCACCAGGACAATATGATACACATGGGCAGGTTCCACAGCCACCTGCATACTCTGCTGATTCACTTCCGCTTAAACAGTGACAGATATCAGAATATCCTCCACTACATTTTAATGTATACCTCTGACATTAATCTTATTGTAGGAGGTAACACATTCCGTCCAACTGCATTTTTTTTGTCTATATAAATGTTAAAGAAGCATGTATGACAATCGTAATTTGTGATAATCATATTCATCAGCCATATACAAATCAGCATGAATAAAACAAAATTATATGATGATAGCTTATCTGATTAAATTCATAACATAAGTGAATCATGTTTTTCATTTGCAATTAAATAACCGAATGTTTATCAACAAGATTGTTTCAATCCACAAGAAAATTATATATTATATCACGATTAGTAACGTTCAGATCAGAATTAGTACCAATGGTCTTTTGATGACAGAATATGCAAAAATAGAAACAAGTGTTATGAACACGTAGATATCAAATTTAGTACACATGACGGATTTCTGGAACATGTACGCTCAATGATAAAAAAATGGAAATCCAAATAATGTAAAGATGATTATGTTGTGTAATGGTTAGCGCGCTCGCCTCGAATGCGGTAGATCCAAGACTAAAAAATTGGTATTTGTTGCTTCTCCGCTAAGCACGCAGCATTAAGGAGAAAGAGCAAATACTGGCTCGGAATCAGAATGTGTCCGACTGAGGCGCTTTGTCTATCAGCGGACTGTTGTTTCAGTGAGTTGGCACTATAAAGATTCAATTTTGTTCCAGTATTGTAATAAATACTGTTATAGTGACAGCCGGAACCTTTGAGCCGTAATGAAAGCGGGAAGTGTGGCGCTTTAAAATCTGATTCAACCCACCATTTCTTTAGAAATGCCTGTACCAAGTCAGGGTCATTACGGTGTCCACAGTTTTCCGGTTGTTGACTGATTTTGTCTGTTTATATACTTATGAGTTTTGACTTTCCGTTTGTAAGATTGTTCGGAGTTCGGTAATTTTGTTATTACCCTTATCTAAGCGTATTGGTCTAGTACACAGCGATTTTCATCCCGATCTCATTGAAAATTAGATTGTTCTCGTCATCATATAGCTAAAAATTGCTGAGTTTGCGATAAACAATAACCAGTCAATTAAAAATACAAATAAGTTTAACGTGTTGGGAGCAAAAAAACCCAAAGAGTCTCAACGGGATAGCCAAAATCTGTCAAGGTTTCCTATACCTGAGGGAGGAGACCCTTCGTTTTATTAATACTTATATTTGTTAGAAACTGTAAATTTCTATAATAAATATATCTAATAAATCATGTCAGTGTCGAAACACTCACTACTGGGTGGATGATACCTTCAGGGACTATTTCTTATCCCCACTTTACGTTTTTATTATTATCACTGCGTCGCCATCAGAGGTATCAACACAGTGATAGTAATATAAAGTGTACGAAAAATCTTCAAATAAAGAAGATAAACTATTTGCTGCAATAGAGACGTTTGAAGTTTCCAATGGGGTGATTACAAGACCGGTGCTAAGATACCACAGTGGTGATTACGAGACCGGTGCTAAGATACCACACGGGTGATTACGAGACTGGTGCTAAGATACAACACGGGTGATTACGAGACCGATGCTAAGATACCACAGGGGTGATTACGAGATCGGTGCTAATATACCACAGGGGTAATTAAGAGACCGGTGCTAAGATACCACAGGGGTGATTAACGAGACCGGTGCTAATATACCACAGAGATGATTACTAGACCGGTGCTAAGATACCACAGGGGGGATTACGAGACCGGTGCTAATATACCACAAGGGTGATTACGAGACCGGTGCTACTATACCACAGGGGTGATTACGAGACCGGTGCTAAGTTACCACAGGGGTGATTACGGGACCGGTGTTAAAATATCACAGGGGTGATTACGAGACCGGTGCTAAGATACCACAGGAGTGATTACAAGACCAGTGCTAAGACACCACAGGGGTGATTACTATACCGGTGTTAATATACCACAGGGGTAATTAAGAGACCGGTGCTAAGATACCACAGGGGTGATTAACGAGACCAGTGCTACTATGCCACAGGGGTGATTACGAGACCGGTGCTAAGATACCACAGGGGTGATTACGAGACCGGTGTTAAAATATCACAGGGGTGATTACGAGACCGGTGCTAAGATACCACAGGAGTGATTACAAGACCGGTGCTAAGACACCACAGGGGTGATTACTATACCGGTGTTAATATACCACAGGGGGATTACGAGACCGGTGCTAATATACCACAGGAGTGATTACGAGACCGTTGCTGAGATACCACAGGGGTGATTACGAGACCGGTGCTAATATACCACAGGGGTGATTACGAGACCGGTACTAAGAAATCCCAAATGTGCAAATCCACAACAGTACAATGGATAATTTCTTGTAAATAAAATAAAAATGTTAACCAATGGTAACTCAATGCATGATATCGATCCGTGAAAATCTTCACTCTGGTGGACAATGCCATACTATGAAGCAGAAACAAATATATAAGCGCAATTACAGCAAATGTTATGATATAGAATAACAAGACAATCAGGAGTGATGAACCAAGTATTACACGTGGTTGGAGAAAACACTTCCGAAATAAAACTAAGGAAGGTAAGCTCTGGTCCTTATTATCAAAGAAATAGATATTTCGTTATGTATTACAAATATAGTAGTTTATTAGTTATGGTGATGTAAATAACAATCAGAGAAGGTATAGCAGGTATTTAAAACTAGTCATTGCATGTAACATTAGGGGGGTTATGGTGTTTAAAGACTTCATTCTAGATTAAGATTAAACATATTTTATTGCTAAATATAATAACAATTGGATCGGACACAAATTATAACAATTTACAAGGGTGTTCTCCACATAATAAATAATTACGATAGTACATGCGTCAGTAATAATAAATTACAATATACAACATTTTAAATAAATTCTTATGAAAAATGAAAAAAACAGGTACAGAAATAATACAAAGCTATAAAACTAAGGAAGGAGTAAGCCTTATTATCAAAGAAATAGATATTCCGTTATGTATTACAAATATAGTAGTTTATTAGTTGTGGTGCAGTAAATAACAATCAGAGAAGGTATAGCAGGTATTTAAAACTAGTCATTGCATGTAACATTAGGGGGGTTATGGTGTTTAACGACTTCATTCTAAACAATAGTTCAGTTATATCGTGGCGGTCAGTTTTATCAATGGAGGAAAAAGGATCCAGAGAAAACCACAGAACTGCTGCAAATATCGGACAAATTTTATCACATAATGTTGTATCCAATACATCTAGTCATGAGCGGGAGTCGAACTCACAACTTTACTGGTAATAGGCAATGGTTTCTAGTGGTAAGGTTGAATTCGTCAGTCGCCTTCATGATGAGGTTTACCGCTACTGAATGTCTGTGTCACAAATACACACGGATATGTTACGTATCTCCTCACTCTTTCCTCGTTCATGACGTTTCACAGAATACGACTTAAGATCAGATTTGTACCTTGGGTTACACGACGGGTGTCACTAATGGAGGAGCGACTGCTACCTTCCAGAACATTTAAATTCATACCAGTTTTTTTAATGGAGTTCGCGTTGGTCAATCTTTTAGTTTTCTGTGTAGTGTTTTATAGAATATTGTTTGTCTTTTTTTTTCCATATGGCAATTGCATTGTACGTCCGTATTCGATTTACGGCTTCTGACTACCACCTTCATATCTGCAAGCTTTTCTTACACCCCATACCCGGCAGTGATCGACACCACGTTAAGCTAAAAGAAAAACGGAGTTTTAAATAAATTATTATATTAACTGTAATCTAAGCAAGAACAACGTAAATCAATTCATGTGTATTAAATTCAGTATTCTGCAGACTAATTTTCTAAACACAAATGACAGTTTTTAAGTATATAAATCTATTATCTCTACATTGTGACTTAAATCCTCGACATTAGCTCTCTGGCCATGGCGACTTAATATCTCCACATGGTGAGTTAAATCCTCGTGACTGCGCAATAGTTTCTCGCCGTTACTACTTATACTAAGACATACATTTTTGTTTTAAATTACATGTTCTTATATTAACTTAAGCAGCCAATGGTAAATTAACTTAGGACTCTCCTGTTAGGTACAAACTTGATTTGTTCAGGAAAAAAACCAAATGAGACACAAACTACTCTCTTTTTTACAATATAACTTGCATTTTAAAATGATTTTTTTTTTCATGCAATGTACATTTAGTTTCAACATTAAGTAATGAACAATCTACAAGTTGGCGTGTATTTTCTCACTTTTGAGACAGACCAGTTCCTATTTTTATCGATGTGAGGTTTTTTTATCTTGCACAGGTGCAAGACAAAAAAACACGTGCGCTTTACCGGCAAATGCATGCTGTACAGTTTATTTCTTTCCAAATAATCCATTTCATACTCACCTTATCTGTGGTGTAATTGTTAGCGTGCTTGCCTCGAGTGCGGTAAATCGTGCGTTCCAGCCCCGGTCGGAACAAACCAAAGACTATTAAATTGGTATGTGTTGCTTCTCTGCTAAGTACGCAGCATTGAGGAGATAGAGAAAAGACTGGTTGGCTCGGAATCAAGATAATGTGTCCGAGTAGGGCGACATGTCTCTCCGTGGATTGTTGTTTAAGTTAACTAGCACTATAAAAATCCAACTCGGTGTGTTCATCTAGAACATCATCATCATTTATTTGAAAATTAACTTGCTCTAGCCATGATATAGCTGAAATATTGTTAAGTTGGCGTTAAACAACAATTACTCCCTGACTCCATTTGATACTTAGCATAATAGAATTAATAATTAAGTGAATGTCTTGAATATCTTTATATAATATTTCTTGCCAATCAGACACAATTACATTTTCTCTGTGTTTATTTTTCTTTTTGATATCATGTTTAATCCCCGTTTTATTTTGCCTAATAAGTCTGTACAAATATTTTGAATAAATTTACAGGTGAATAATAAACGGGTCTTTGGGTCATTCCCTTACATAAATGGCTACTTCCATTTTGCTATATATGTATTTTTGGCACTTTTCATTTTGGTATTTATGTATTTTTGCCAACTTCCATTTTGGGTTTTACGCACTATTGGGAACTTCCATTTTGGGATTTACTCATTTTTAGCAACTTCCATTTTGGGATTTACGCATTTTTAGCAACCTTCATCAGTATAAATTATATTGTGCAGTAGCTTCCATTGGGGTTGTTGTGACTTCCTTAACTAGCTTATATATAGCAACATTTTCATAAATATAGTTCACGCAACATGCACTCCTAACAATAGAATATCAAAAAAGTTTAGTGTTTCACGTTCATATCTCAGAACAATGAATTTAAATACTACAATAGACGATGTTTTTGTTTTAGAATTAGACTTAACGGGCGTCCAATGGGTAATATAATACCTTGTTTTGTTTACGGAAAAGTGGCGATATTGTACATACGTAATTGAGGGTAGAGACATAAGAAGTATTAGGTCTAAGCACAAAGCAGTTCTTAGTAGCCCATTGATACATTATTACCAAATTTTATAGCTCAGAGAATCAAATAACTATTTATCCAGTGATCTACTTTTTTGAGAACACTTTTCATATTATTCAGCCATTGGTGATTATGGCGAATCTACTGTCGCTACTTTTGAGCATTACAGTCCAAGGTAAAGCTAGGTTAGGTTTGGTTTTATGGTGCTTAACGCCACTTTCAACTTGATTACAAACATATCGTGGCGGTCAGTTTTATTGGTGGAGGAAACCGGAGTACTCGAAGAAAACCACCGACCTGTCCCAAGTCACTGACAAACTTTAGCAAATAATGTTGTATCCAGTACATGAACGGGGATCGAACTCACAACTTTAGTGGTGATAGACACTGATGGCATAGGTATTTACATACCACACGATTACCACCACGACGGCCCTGCTAATACTAGGTAAAAAGAATAGTTTGGACACATTAAAAGGTAATCAGAAACCGTCAGCCTAGGAAGGACAGACAATTCAATGGCCAGAAGAAACAGGACAAAAGGAGAAACAATACTCTACAAAACACTATACAGAAACTAAAGATTGAGCAACACGAACCCCACTTATAATCGGGGATAAACTCAAGTGCTCCCGAATGGTAAGCAGTTCCTGCACCACTAGTGGCTTAACCAGCTCAATATCTGATTTTGATATTGGATCATTTAGTCCCATTATTCGCACATTTTTCTTGAAGACTTTTGTAATGAATCAGTTCATTACATCGTTTTGATTTTGATAGTCTCTTAATTTACTCCATCAATGAGTGACTGCTATACGACTATTGTTCCTTTAAATCGTGGAACATATAATGGATGTATTTGTAGCTCTATGATGGAATATTCTACATAAAATGGGGAAATGTTCTATGTTCTGTACTACAGAAGAATGGGATATTCCAAATAGGATTTGCTATTAGCAAATAACGGAGAATGTGGAAATGAATGTTGAATTATAATATACTTGGCTAATTGCCTTCGGTTACCAATTCCAATTATGTCATAAGTATAATATAAAATTTTATCCTGCAATTGTGTGATTTTGAGTATTAATAAAGGGGCAAATGCACTTCAGTGTTATTTAGTAATGGACCTGATAAAGCATTTCTGGTACCTGACTCGTGTAGAGCGACAGAAAGAAACGGTAACAGTACAAGCGCCAATGTCACAAATGACATAATTGAAAACGACTCGAACGGCCTTTGGTTCAGCTATTTTCAGATGATTTGACAGGTGTCTTGGTCTTCTTTATATCGCAGGATTAACAAAATAATATGTACATTTTTGTTAGATATAAAATTAATTTGCATTCGCTGCGAAACCGGCTAGAAAAATTCACCAATTGCTCGCTTTTTCTACCTCTTTCTAAAGCTCGTACAAATAAATGTAGTGGTTGATTGATTGATTTTTTTGTGTTTAACGCCACTTTCAGCAATATATCAGCAATATCATGGCAACCAGTTTTAGTGGTGGAGCAAGCCGGAGAGAACCACCGACCATGGGCAAGCAAACTTAATCATTTGCGGCTGCGAGTCGAGTGCACCCTTTTTTGTTATTTACAAAGTCGGGTGCGAACAGAGTTAGGTAATCCAACTACCTAACTCATTGAGCCACCCGGGCCCTCAAATAAATTTAGATTTTCCGACAAGTACACATTTTTGTATATGTAGTGAGTGTTAAATTGACCATTCTAGACCATATAGATTAAATATAATTCTTAAAGAGTTTTATATTTTAACGGTTGCTTCGGACATATTACTTCGAGCAGAAACAAATATATATACAGGTCGTTAAATATAAAATTAATTCGCACTCTCTGCTCGAAATATAAAAATCTTTGAGAATTATATTTAATCGATATGATCTAGACGTAGATATCAAATTTAATGCACACGACACGTTTCTGGAATAACCTTTATCAGGTACGCTCAAAATCTAAATATTGGTAAGCCAAATAATTTAAAAGGTTTTGGTAGCAAGTAAAACAAAAGGCATACAGGATCGCCAAAGTTTGTTAAGGACACCTATGTCTGAGAAAAGAGAATCTTAGTGTTAATAATAATTACATTATTTAGAAATTGTAAATTTCAATGACAAATATATCTAATAAACCATGTCAGTTCTGAGACACTGAGTACTGGCGGATGAATACGCTACGTTTTATTAAAGTGTATGTATGTGATTCTAGGGATAAATTTAAATGACAAATACTGACTACTGGGCGGATGAATACGCTACTTTTTATTGAAGTGTATGTATGCGGTTCTAGGGGTAACAATTTTCCTCTGTTTCTTCGAGTTATCGATTGGATTTTGGAATTGTTCCTACAGTGTAGTATTGTTCCTAGTGTAGAATATTTTTAATTTTTCATTGTAATATTGTCATTACATATATTTTCTAGCAGGAAGTTTACAGGTTTTTGTTTATGTTTTTCTTGGTAACAACTATACATAGTTAATAGTTGACGAAGATGCTAAGTAGAATTAATCGTTCTTTTAAAAAAAACCAAGAAAGTGTAAAGTTATTTGTTCGCTTGTGTAAGTGATTTTGAAATGCTCATAATTTCTAATGTCATAATATTGATAATATTTCTCTTGAACGCATGTGAAGAGGCGCATAGTGTAGCAGCTAACATAAAACATTCACCCAAATATTTCACTTGTGGATAAAAGCAAGAAATTTGGCACACATATCTGTCAGATAATACTGTTTCTAAAATCATCATTGACCATCGTGATTTCCGCCATTTTTAAGATGGCTGCCGCTAAAACAAAATGGCGACATTTTCATACTGCATGGCTTCATGTACTGTCTATTTACTGTTATACTTATCATTGTTTGGCCGTTTTGTGGTATATTTTTGCATAACTAAGCTTTGTACAAGATATTTTAATCATCCTGCTTTAAAAAAGGCAAAATGACTTCATCATAACGCATTTCAGGTCTGAAATATATCGATTTCTAATTGTGAATTAATAAAAGAGTAAATTGCAAAAACTACCATGGCACAATGGTGCAATTGATTACCGTGAAACTTGGCATGGGTTCAGTGTTAGCTTTGTTTTATTTTAAAACAAAGTCTCCCAAAGACATCACGATCCGCCCCGTAGAAGGTCGTGATGTCGTACCCGAATTGACGGAGTGTGCCAACACGGGAGAGCCGAGCCAAGAGGGACGGTGCTTTAGTCTTTCGGATGGTGTACAGATCGCACGTGAGTTGAATAACACTGGATGAACGATCGGACTGGGTGTAGGAATTCCATCATCGAACCCAGTTGTATCCCATACAAAAAGGTGTGTAAGTTGTAGGTGGTAAAAGGATGATCCCTCTGCCTTTCAACTTAATATTTGAGATATCGTCTATAATACATTACAATCCATTTCTTTATTCAATTATTTTTGTCTATTTGTTTTTCATATTTTTATACCCCCACTCATAGAGTGGGGGCTATATTGCAATCACCTTGTCCGTCCGTCCGTTCTCACTTTCGTAACAGATATCTCAGCTTCTACTGGAAGAAATGATTTTATATTTGATATATGGCTTTGACATGGTGACTTGTACCGTGTCTCTCCTTTCCAGGTTTACCGCACATCTACTTCCTGTTTACAGTGCGACTTAGATTTTTCATGTTTGCCGTAATGAAAACTTTCGTAACGCTACTGGAAGAAATGATCTGATATTTGATATATGGCTTTGGCATAGTGACTTGTACCGTGTCTCCCCTTTCCAGGTTTACCGAACATTTACTTCCTGTTTACAGTGCGACTTTTCATGTTTGCTGTAATGAAAACTTTCGTAACAGTTATCTCAGCTTCTACTGGAAGAACTGATCTTATATTTGATATATGGCTTTGGCATGGTGACTTGTACAGTTTCTCCCCTTTCCAGGTTTACCGCACATCTACTTCCTGTTTACCGTGCGACTTACAAATGAACAAGTGGGGATATTCTTAGCACGACGTAGCGTGCAACAACTTGTTGTTTTTGATTATTGGTTACTATGTCGAAAAGAATTCGGCTTTCTGTGTCTGCTCAGGAGAAGCAGAGCAGATTGGTCGAAGTGTTTTATTTGTCAGGAAGATAAACATGAGGCACTCAAATCACCTGAAATGAAAATATATTTGGCAAAATCAGGATACAGAAACTTGTCAAAAAATATTTCCGAGTCAACGAAATGCCAATTCCTCTCGATATACGTCGAATCGACGAAGGAGATGGAATAGAGGCTGCTTTTATAAAAAAACGAGGCAAAATATCATGAGTCATGCAGGCTGATGTTCAATAACACAAAACTTCAGAGTCCAAAAGAGACATCAGCCTCCCGATACGATCCTTTCCGTTATACCATTGTCATTCAAATTTACAAGAAAAAGCCCGACTGCACCAACAGAAGAACGATCATTACATCTTGAAGAATGTTTCATCTGTGAGAAACAAGCATCGCGTTCTGAACTCTGTGAAGCTATGACGATGTAACTCAACACAAGATTCCATCAGTGTGCACAGAACTTGTAAGATCAAAAACTTTTGGCAAAATTAAGCGCAGGAGGTGTTGTGGCACAAGAGCTAAAGTATCATGGGGCATGTCTAACATTTTTGCGGGGTTAGTGACTCATGTAGTGGAAACACAACGCGGAAGCACAAGATGTGTGGTATTTAAACTAGCTGACCTGTGCAATTTATACGAATCCAGACTAACAGTTTGAAACTAATTCGACATTCAACAGAACCCGTCTGAAAAATAAATTGCTGTTAAAAATCCCAGAGCTAAAACCGTTTCACAAAGGACGAGAGGTTTTACTGGTTTTTGAAAAAGATGTTGGACCAGCACTTGTTTCTGCCTGTGACTATACTGATGCCATGTATCTTGCTAAAGCAAGTGAAATTGTCCACAGAGAAATATTCGCTGAGCAAAATAAATTCTCTGGTCATTTTGATAGAGATTCTGTCGTTGATTCTGTTCCATATTGTTTAGTTGAACTTGTGCTAATGATTGGGCACGGACCTGATATTAAGTCTCAAATAGAAAATGGTCTAGCAAAGTCAGATTTTGATATAGCACAACTTTTGTACTTCAACAATCACAAAAAGGAACCAAAAACACAAGTGAACACTCAGGACATTCAAGTGACCGTGAACCACCTTTTGCTATTTATGTAGGTCTTCTCTTGTATGCAAAGACAAGAAAGCGGCAACTGATAGATGTCCTGTTTCAGCATGGCATTTGCATCTCATATGACCGAGTGTTGGAAATATCTACTCAGCTTGGGGAATCTGTTCTAAGTCAATTTATGGAAGATGGCGTTGTTTGTCCAGTCATTTTGCAAAAAGGTTTATTCACAACGTCTGCAGTTGACAACATAGATCATAATCCCTCTGCAACAACAGCAACAATTTCATGTCATGGCACCGGTATATCTGTTTTTCAGCATCCAGTTTTGTCAACATTCTCTGATTCCCGAACGTTTGAATTCAAAGGTCAAAAGCCAAAGTCAAAAGCTATCAGCTGTCTCCCCGAAACATACACAAATGTAAAACCAGCATTCTTGAAATCAAAACCAAATCCACCGATCCTGCAAACACCAATGAGCATGTTTGATCTCGACTATCTCGTTTGAAACCTTCCTCTTGAGTATGAGTGGCTTCAATTTGTAAGTTTAACCAATGAAGTGTTAGATGTTGAAACAGTGTCATGGTCAGCATATCATTCGTCGAAAGGGAGAGGACCACACGTTAGCATCAGCATTTCATCATTGACGTCATTACTAAGGAAGAAAATGTTGTCAGCAACAAAGCTATAGATACCGACTTTATAGCACCTTGCACCCATGAGGAGGCTGACACTCGTATGTGTCTGCATGCAAAACATGCAACAATAGGTGGTAGAAAGTCGATTAACATAGTAAGTTCTGATACAGATGTTGTTGTTATAGGTGTGGCTGTGTTTGATGATTTGAATGTGGATCACTTATGGATGACTTTTGGAAAAGGCAAAGATTTGCGATGGATACCAATTCATGATATTGTTAGATCGCTAGGTCCTAGGTCGAAAGCAGTACCCTTCTTTCATGCATTCACAGGTTGTGATACCGTGTCTGCATTTGTTGGAAAAGGTGAAAAGACAGCATGGCAGGCCTGGAATGTGTTTGAGAATGCAACAGAAGTATTCCATTGCTTACGTTCTCCATGTGACAATTTGACACAAAGTGAAATCGGTTTACTCGAAGAATTTGCTGTCATCATGTACGATCAGTCCAGCAGTACCAATAAAGTAAATGATGCGAGCCTTGACCTTTTTGCCCGTAAACAGCGTCCCTATAATGGCATTCCTACCTCAGGAGCTGCTCTTGTTGAGCATATTAAAAGATCTGTCTTGCAAGCTTTGTAGATACTTAAATGTAGCATGGAAATTGAGGTTAGATATTGTTCATATTGTTCTCTGCTTTCTGGCAGCTTTTGTCAATATTATATCATATATTGTACTGTTTGCTATAGCATGTATGTGCTCTATGTAATAAAGCGTTCATTCATCCCTCCATACCAACATAAATTAAATTATTTTGAATATATCTACCAGAAGCAAAACAATGTTTTTTGCGTCGTGAGTTTTAAACGTGTGTAATAGCAATAAGTATCCCCGTGTGACAATAAGTCGGCCAGTCATTGAATGATGTATAATTATTTTTTTCATGTTTGTAAAGTAAACATTATTTCTTTTTAATTATGTTCCTCGTATATTCTTGCTCACATGTGTAAAGTTCCATGGAAAAAAGATTGATAATAATGACACCTTGACCCATATTAGTTTACTACCCTTTTTCCAAATGGCGTTATATTACGTCACATCAGGCCGGTTAGTGGTAAATAAATCACATGAATTTGTCAAAGGCCAACCAAGCTTAACAAGTAAACTAGATTAAGAAAGTAAAGTATTTGAGTTTTTTCTGTGTAATTGTTTTGTTTGAACAATTTCAAAAGATGTTTTTTTTTAAATAGTTTGAAATTGAAGTATTAAAAACTAATTATTTGATGCAAACATTGTACTTGCTTACCCATATAATAAAATATCTAATCCAGTGAATTTGGTGTTTTTGTTTTTGTCAATGCAATATATTAGACTGACTACATACTGCAATATTTTTGTAACACAATCAATGACTGATTTCTGTTTGTTTCAATCACATTTATTATCACAGTGGTAACAATGCAGTCCCCCCCCCATATAATATCATTTTTCTGTCTGGTTTAATTTAATTCTCTGTTCAATTTACGCTATATTGATTTTGATTATTGCTGTTAAATTAATTCTTTTCCGATCTTCTCTGGGAATATCATTTCATTCCCCCCAGAAATAAGAGGTATATTTGTTATTAAAGCAGCAATGGAAATGCAAAATAATCTGCCATTTTGTGACTAATGGAGAGCACTTGTATGTATTTTTCCGGTAAAATCAGCCATTTTCTAGAAAATGGTGGAATCCGAATGATCAATCATCATATTTTCAGAATATTTTAAAATACAATTTGCTTGGCCTACATTCCAGAAAGGTCATAATCTGTGATGACGATTACATTAACAAACCGGAAAGGTAAAAATGCTTTGGAAATACCATCGCTACTCCGAGGAACAGGTGATAAGTATGCTGGAGTTCCTCATCGATAACATATTTGTCTCCTTTGGAGGAAACCTTTTCAGCAGGTCGTCGGCATTCCAATGGGTACGAATTGTGCCCCTCTTCTAGCCGATTTATTTTTATACTCATATGAGTCGGAGTTTCTTCAAAAGCTTGTAAAAGATAAGAAGATTCATGAGGCTAGAGCCTTTAATTTCACATACAGGTATATTGATGACGTTTTATCTATCAATGATTCTAGATTTGCAGAATTTATTCCATTGATATATCCGCCAGAGCTGGAAGTTAAAGAGACCACAGATACCGCTTCGTCCCCATCATTTTTGGACTTATACCTCGAATTTGACGGCAGTGGTCAAATCAGTACTAAAATATATGATAAACGACTTCAATTTTAAAATCATAAATTTTCCAAATATGTGCAGCAATATACCAGCTTCTCCTACATATGGTGTTTACATCTCGCAATTGATTCGCTATGCAAGGGCCAGTAGCAATTATTCTGATATCCTGAAACGTCATCTTCATCTGAGAAACAGGCTACTGGACCAGGGCTATGAAAATATTCGCCTTATTCGATCTCTTAAAAAGTTTATATTCCGATACCAAGATCTTGTCGAAATATATTCCGTCTCTGCAGAAAAGATTATAAACGATGGATTTTCATATAGTGAAAATGTATAAAGATAAGTGGTCAAAAACAAAATGTCAAAACTATTTTTTTTTATCAATGTGTGACGTAAAGATGTTTTTGACATTCACTTCACTGAGTTTGGTGCTGTTATGACAACTGTTTTACCTGCTTTGTTCAAGTATTGTTATAAATACTGTTATAGTGACAGTCGGAAACTTTGAACCGTACTGAAAGGGGGAGGTTTGGCGCTTTAAAATCTGATTCAACCCACCATTTCTTTGGAAATGCCTGTACCAAGTCAGGGTCATGACGGTTTTCACAGTTTTCCGGTTGTTGACTGATTTTGTCTGTTTATATACATATGAGTTTTTACTTTCCCTTTGTAAGATTGCTCGGAGTTCGGTAATTTTGTTATTACCCTTATTTAAAACATATTTAACAAGCATAATGATCTTTTTTACTTGCACGGAATTTATTCAATTCAATCTTATCTGTTTTAATCTCATCTTGTAATTTTGAAATTTAAAAGAATTCCCTCTGTGTTTATGTACGCTATGTATACAGTATGACGTCATCGGTGTCGTGCTGCGCGAGAATTGTAAATCAAAACAAATCACCGACTTTATTGCATGACCATGATGTCATGACACGATAACTTCTTTTATTTTTGTAGATGCACATTTTAGATAAGGTGTTATTTAATCAATATAATATATGTCCTATACTTGATTATTTTGAAATACTTATCAGATATATCCAATTACGCATTTAAAGGGATACAAGCTGTGAGAATTGAAATGTTTTTTTATATTAAAAGTTGCCAATATTCGATGTTTTATACTAATTGCAGTTGAAATTTTTCATAAAATCATACGTAAATAGCCTGGAACGGAGGAAATACGTCGCTGTTTGATTCTCTTGCATCCAGTGAAGCATTCAATGTTTACCCGCATAATATTCATATATTCATGACCTACACAGTGACCTCCTTCGGTAGAGCGTTTGCGCATGTACGAAATTGCTTGCTGAAAAAAACACATGTCATAAATAAAAATATTGTCGAATTCTACGCGAAAACGACACAAGGAGGATTCAGCAAGCTTTGTGTAAAAATAAAAAAAAAGATGTTACATCGACCTACTCCATTTTTCAACACGTAAGCATCATTTAGTAACTTTTTTCGGCTGAATCGTATTTTGACAGAATTGCATATTATTTTTTATATATTCTTTTTTTTCAGGAGAAAACGCTAGGTGATATCTCTTTTAAATTAGAGACTAAAATAATGAACTTCATGTCTGTTTTTTCTAAAAAAATATAATCAAGTAAACTCAAGTGTTGTCAATAATATGCAATACAATTTTTTTTATAATTTTTCCTTTATCAGGCCCCTTTGCCGATTTTGGGTTTGTTTTTATTGATTTCATCACGTATTTTCAATTTTAAGTGTCATTCTTACTAAATACCATTATATAATATTAACTGATTACCACGGGGTCCAATTTCATAGATATATTTCTTAAATTATATTAATTCTATCCAATATTTACCTGCAACATGCTTTCTGGTTATTTATAGCAGTTATCAGTGTCCGGTAAGCTTCGGAAAAGAAACCGACTTATAATTAGGTGTGTTAATGATGAACTGTAAATTTCTTTATCGACGTTTTCGTGTTTTTTTCTATATGTTGTGTTTCTGGATTTACAATATAATTAACTCTGATTAACTGTATTATAATATATGTCATTAAATGACCTAAAGGAGAAAATTAAAGAATACAATTTTGAGACAAACAAATTAGCTCAATGTTATTTGCTTTGTATTATAATACACAAAATCACAAATTTCCAATCGACCATATTTAAAGTCAGAATTGATTTTTTTTGGTTTATATTAAAGGTTGCCAATATTCGATGTTCTATACTAATAAAATGTTCTGAACAAGAAGCCAGGTTTAAAAAATATGCTATAATGTCGTAATTAGTGAAAAGAATTCGAATGTCTGTTGGTGCACAATACAAAATATAGAAAAAACACGAAAACGTCGAGAAACAAATTTACAGTTCATCATTATATAGTAAACAAATAACAGAAAATACAAGCTGAAATTAAATAATACAGTCAAACCTGTTTTAAGAGGTCACCTTTGGGACAAAGACAGAGTTGTCTTTTATCACAGGTGCCCTCTTAAAACAGGTTCAATTCATATGAAATTTTCTATGACAGGACCAGAAAAAGGTGATCTTTTAAGACAGATGACTGTTTTATAGAGGTTACCACATGGGCAGGATTGACTGTATACTATTATATAGAAGTAATGTTCTATTTATATTGATTTTATTCAATCATAGGTCATCAAATAAATGCAACATCGTACAATTTGTTTGTATCCAAGTATCCCGGGGCAACATATAAAAGAACCGCATTTCCCGGTTGTGATTCAAAGAGACACATAAGAAGTATTATGTCTACAGACAAAGCAGTTCTTGGTAGACCATTGGCACACTTACAAAATTTTATAGTCCAGCGATTCAAGTCCATATTTATCTAGTGATATATTGTTTTTAGAACACTTTACATATTATTCATCAATTGATCAATATGGTGGACCTACTGTCGCTACTTTTGAGCATTACAGTCCAAGGTAAAGCTAAAGCTAGGTTAGGATTGGTTTTATGTTGATTAACTCCACTTTCAACCTTATTACAGTTATATCGTGGCAGTCAGTTTTATTGGTGGAGGAAACCGGAGTATCCGGAGAAAACCACCGATCGACCTGTCCCAAGTGGGCAAGTCACTGACAAACTTTAGCAAATACTGTTGTATCCAGTACATCTCGCCATGAATGGGGATCGGACTCACAACTTTAGTGTTGATAGGCACTGACTGCATAGGTATTTGTAAATATAACTACTGTACAATCACGACCACGAGGGCCTCGATAAAACTTGGTAAAAAGAAAAATTTGAACATCGCAAGAAGGTAGTGAGAAGCCTCCAGTCGAAGGACAGACAATGCAATGACCAGAAGAAAAAGGACACAAGGAGAAACAATACCTTACAAAAACTACACATGAAACTAAAGATTGAACAACACGAACTCACTGAAGATCGGGGTTAAACTGAGGTGCTTCCGAATAGTAAGCAGTTCTTGCATCACTAGTGGCATCCATGAATACACTATACCCTTTGGCAATATTCATTTCGTGCCGCTATTATTAACCAGCTCAATATCTGATTTTGATACTGGATCATTTAATCCCCATATTCGCACATTTTTCTTGAAGACCTGTGTAATCCACCAGTTCATTATATACATTTGATTTAGATGTGTTTCTTTAAGTTACTTAATTCGATCCATTAATAACTGGTTATGATATGGAACAAATTGTAGTGCTATGATATAATATTCTACACTAAAATGGAATACAAAAATTTCTATGCTCAAAAAGAATGTGATATTCCAGATAGGGTTTGCTATTAGCAAAAACCGAAGAATTTGGAAATGAATGTTGAATTATAATATACCTGGCTAATGTTGTCTTCGGTTGCCAATTCCTATTATGTCACAAGTATAATATAAACTTGTATCCTGCAATTGTGTGATTTTGAGTATTAATAAAGGGGCAAATAAACTTCAGTGTTATTTAGTAATGGACCTAATAACGCATTTCTGGTACCTGACGCGTGTAGAGCAATAGACAGAAACGGTAACAGTATAAGAGCTAATGTCACAGATGACACAATTGAAAACGATTAGAACGACGCTTGTTTCAGTTATTTCAGACAATTTGGCAGTTGTGTTTTGGAACTTTCGATATTGAAGGATAAACACAATATGTGCATTTTCATTAAATATACAATTAATTTGCATTCGCTACGAAACAGGCTAGAAAAGTTTGTCAATTGCCCCCTTTTTCTACTTGTTTCTAAAGGTCGTACACATACGTTTATATTTTCACAAAGTACGTATATTGTATATGTAGTGAGTGTTAAGTTGTCCATTCTAGACCTTATTGATTAAATATAATTCTTAAAGAGTTTCATATTTTAACTGTTGCTTCGGACATGCTACTTCGAGCAGAAACAAACTATATGTACATTGTCGTTAAGTATAAAATAATTCGCACTCGCTGCTCGACATATCAAAATCTGTAAGAATTATATTTAATCGATATGATGTAGACGTAGATATCAAATGTAATGTACACGACACGCTTCTGCAATAACCTTTATCAGGTACGCTCAAAATCTAAATATTGGTAAGCCAAATAATATAAAAGGTTTTGGTAGCAAGTAAACCAAAGAGCATACAGGATCGCCAAAGTTTGTTAATGTCACCTATGTCTGAGAAAGGAGAACCTTAGTGTTAATAATAATTACATTATTTAGAAATTGTAAATTTAAATGCCAAATACTGACTACTGGGCGGATGAATACGCTACTTTTTATTGAAGTATATGTATGTGATTCTAAGGGTAGCAATTTTCCGCTGTTTCTTCGTGTTATCGATTGGATTTTGGAATTGTTCCTACAGTGTAATATTGTTCCTACAGTGTAGTGTTGTTCCTACAGTGTAGAATTGTTCCTACAGTATAGAATTGTTCCTACAGTGTAGTATTGTTCCTACCGTGTAGAATTGTCCCTACAGTGTAGTATTGTTCCTACAGTGTAGAATTGTTCCTACAGTGTAGTATTGTTCCTACAGTGTAGAATTGTTCCTACAGTGTAGTATTGTTCCTACAGTGTAGAATTGTTCCGACAGTGTAGAATTGTTTCTACAGTGTAGTATTGTTCCTACAGTGTAGTATTGTTCCTGCAGTGTAGAATTGTTCCTACAGTGTAGTATTGTTCCTACAGTGTAGAATTGTTCCTACAGTGTAGAATTGTTCCTACAGTGTAGAATTGTTCCTACAGTGTAGAAATGTTCCTACAGTGTAGTATTGTTCCTACAGTGTAGAATTGTTCCTACAGTGTATAATTGTTCCTACAGTGTAGAATTGTTCCTAGAGTGTAGAATTGTTCCTACAGTTTAGAATTGTTCCTACAGTATAGTATTGTTCCTACAGTGTAGAATTGTTCCTACAGTGTAGTATTGTTCCTACAGTGTAGAATTGTTCTTACAGTGTAGAATTCTTCCTACAGTGTAATATTGTTCCTACAGTGTAGAATTGTTCCTACAGTGTAGTATTGTTCCTACAGTGTAGAATTGTTCCTACAGTGTAGAATTGTTCCTACAGTGTAGAATTGTTCCTACAGTGTAGACATGTTCCTACAGTGTAGTATTGTTCCTACAGTGTAGAATTGTTCCTACCGTGTATAATTGTTCCTACAGTGTAGAATTGTACCTAGAGTGTAGAATTGTTCCTACAGTTTAGAATTGTTCCTACAGAATAGTATTGTTCCTACAGTGTAGAATTGGTCCTACAGTATAGTATTGTTCCTACAGTGTAGAATTGTTCTTACAGTGTAGAATTCTTCCTACAGTGTAATATTGTTCCTACAGTGTAGTATTGTTCCTACAGTGTAGTATTGTTCCTACAGTGTAGTATTGTTCCTACAGTGTAGTATTGTTCCTACAGTATAGTATTGTTCCTACAGTGTAGAATTGTTCTTACAGTGTAGAATTCTTCCTACAGTGTAATATTGTTCCTACAGTGTAGAATTGTTCCTACAGTGTAGTATTGTTCCTACAGTGTAGTATTGTTCCTACAGTGTAGTATTGTTCCTACAGTGTAGTATTGTTCCTACAGTGTAGTATTGTTCCTACAGTGTAGTATTGTTCCTACAGTGTAGTATTGTTCCTAGTGTAGAATATGTTTAATTTTTCATTGTATTATTGTCATTACATATATTTTCTACCAGGAAGTTTACAGGTTTTTGTTTATGTTTTTCTTGGTAACAACTATATACATAGTTAATAGTTGACTAATATATCATTATTAAATAGCATAGGTCAAATCAGGTGTAAGTAGAACTAATAGTTCTCTTAAAAAAACCCAAGAAAAGTGTAAAATTATTTGTTCGCTTGTGTAAGTGATTTTGACATGCTCATTATTTCTAAAGTCATAATATTGATACTATTTCTCTTGAACGCATGTCATACAATGCCAAAAGGCTTAGGCTAAGGGTTATGGTGATCAACGCCACCTTCAACAAAAAACCAGACTGTACCATGTGACACAGGGTGTTAAAGGACATCAATAGCGATTGAATATCACCTTAATGGTCAATTAATGAGCAGCCTTTTAATATTTCAATGCCCTATGTCACATGGTACAATGAAATATACATTGAAAGCACATATCTGTTATTTTGTTTTGATGGTTGGGATCTTACACTATTTATACTCACTCCATGCAGATTTTTACCGTTCGGAAAATATAATTAACATAGATACCTAATGGTTAACTTTTTTCAATAATGGACCAACAATTTTGAAATTAATTGTCAGAGTTCGTATATATCATATATTGATATAAATCTAAAACAAAATGTTGATTTGAAAACTGGATTTTTAAGAGTTTTTTTTCTGAACATTTATAAATGTCAAACAGACTATAATAAAAAATAGCTGTAGCTCTACTTCAAGGAAAGAATTACATCCGAATTCCAGATAGATAAGTATGCTTAGTAATACATTTTTTGTTGATATTCAAATTCCTAAATATGATTTATCCAACATCAGGTTAACACATTATTTACTTAATTACTTTTGTTATATATTTGAGGGGCGGTCATGGTCGTGATCGTATGGTTGTTGGATTTGCAATCAGTACCAATCACCATTAATGTTGTGAGTTCGAACCCCGTTCATTGCGAGATGTACTCGATAACATTATGTGATTAAGTTTATCAGTGAGTTACGGTAGGTCGGTTGTATTCTCCGGGTAATGATAATATTTTTTGAATTGTCCCTGCTGTATGTTTTTGTTTTTCATTTTATAGGGATTTTGGTTGGAGCTGAAACTTGTTACAACTCTTATAACAGTTACTATAACAGATATTTTTATTGTTCCAGTTGTTGTGGATATAGGTACAATGAGTACTGTTGCAGGTAAGTGTTACATGAAAATGCCAACATTATTTCAAAGGATCATAGTGCCGTAGATCGTTGGTTCGTGCTCCGTTCGCGTCAAGCCAAAAACTGTAAGATTTTGTCTGTTTATATACTTATGAGTTTTGACTTTCCCTTTGTAAGATTATTCGGAGTTCGGTAATTTTGTCATTTCCCTTTTTCAACGCATCATTACGGAGAAAGAGCAAATACTGCTTTGCTCGTAATCAGGATAATGGGTCCGAGTGGGGCAACAAGTCTATGCGCGGACTGTTGTCTCAGTGAGCTAGCATTATAAAAATCAAACTAATCGTGTTTGTCTAGTACAAAGCGGCCCTCATCATCATCTCATTGAAAATTAACTTGTTCTCGCCATGATATAGCCTTTGAAATTGTGTTAAGCAAGAAGCAATAACTCACTCAAAGAATTATATACACTGCCTAATAGGGTTTTAGAGAAGCTCATTGGTATTTGCTAGGAATAAAGAATTTGATCATAACTATGGTCGAAGGGCTAAGGGAAATATTAAGTTACATTTCGTTTTATTGTGGATCAAATTCAGATAAATACCACAGATAGAGATAAGACTACTTCATTTCTTGGCCTACACACAGGACTGATGGGTGGTTAAGAGATAAATGTTATGACAAAAAAAGATAATTGCATGTTTCATAATGTGAATTTTCCATTCATATACAGCAACATGTATATGGAACATTTATCTCTCATTTAACTTTGATGGGATATTCCGAACCTTGTAATTCCTATCATGATTTCCTTGATAACAGATTGCTGCTAACAAGGAAGGTACTGACCCAAGTTTTCATAGTGGTTAAGTTGAAGTCATCACTTCGATCGATGGAACTAAATAGCATTAAGATGTCCTTTGTTGACACCATGACACCCCACCGATCTTCGATTGATGTTTATCTGTTCCTTGAATGTACTTATTCTAGTCACGTTATCTGGTATTCATTGTCAATATAGGCGATAACAAATAAAACAAACACAAATGTCCAACGACCACACGTTTTTCTTTATTTTAGTGAAAGTGTTGCTGGAACTATTGCTGGGTCAGTGGTTGGAGGTTTGATTGTTATCGGTATAATTATATCATTAATTGTTTACTGTGCAAAGAAGTCAAACCAGTCTACCGTTGCTATCATCCATCCTACACAAGTGTCGTACCTGCACCAACAACAGCAAGGTATAATTCAATACTAATATTATTGTAGATTATAAAGAATGAATTTCAACTAGATCTAATATCCATAGCCCCCTCTAAAATGATGTCATTAACATATATGTCCGCCATGCTGGAACCAATTCAACATTTGCTTAAAATATTATACATATGTTGTGCTTATCCTGGGATGCCAGAAAGTCCAAAATGACTACCAAAAAGAAAAAGAGAAACAAAGAAACATATAGAATACCCAGTGCAACATAAATGACCAAAATGGCTAATAAGAATAACCAAAATTTGCTAACGTCCTGAGGGAGATGAGCTTTCCCTTTATTAAGTTAAAGAGACCAACGATGCAGCTTCTTCCGCATCATTTTTAGACTTGTACCTCGAATTTGACGACAGTGGTCAACTCAGTACTAAAATTTATGATAAACGGGACGACTTCAATTTTAAAGTCATAAATATTTCAAACATGTGCAGCAATATACCAGCTTCTCCTGCATATGGTGTTTACATCTCGCAATTGATTCGCTACGCAAGGGCCAGTAGCAATTATTCTGATTTCCTGAAACGTCATCTTCATCTGAGAAACAGGCTACTGGACCAGGGCTATGAAAAGATTCGCCTTATTCGATCTCTTAAAAAGTTTATATTCCGATACCAAGATCTTGTCGAAATATATTCCGTCTCTGCAGAAACGATTATAAGCGATGGATTTTCATATAGTGAAAATGTATAAAGATAAAGAAGTCAAGAAAAATGTCAAAGATATTTTTTTTATCAATGTGTGACGTAAAGATATTTTAGACATTTACGTCACCGAATATGGTACTGCTTTGACAACTATTTTACCTATTTTGTTCCTGTATTTAAATACTGTTATAGTGCCAGCCGGAACCTTTGAACCGTAATGAGAACGAGAGGTTTGGCGCCTTAAAATCTGATTCAACCCACCATTTCTTAAAAAATGCCTGTACCAAGTCAGGGTCATTACCGTTTTCACAGTTTTCCGGTTGTTGACTGATTTTGTCTGTTTATATAATAATGAGTTTTGACTTTCCCTTTGTAAGATTGTTCCGAATTCGGTAATTTTGTTATTACCCTTATTTAGAAGCTTTAACTTGCTAAATATATATATTATATACCATATCAGTGCCAACACACTGATTACTGGGAAGATGATATCCTCTAGGATTATTAATTTCACTTGCGGTAATAGACCAAGTTTTGGAATAACCTTCATCAGTTTCACTCAATATCAAAAGAAAATAAAGTAAAGCATTTGGCAGTGAAAACACCAATTCGCCTAACCGGGATAGCCAAAAAACATTAGCCAAGTTCGGCTATTCTGTTTATGCTCTTTGGTTTGAATGCTCACAGAAACTCAACGCCATCCAGTGTTTGGCCATGGAGGCCATAACTGATGAAGATATTCCATAAGCACACCCAGTGAGCTAGTTTTGACGTCTACATTTTTATCATATTTAAATAAATTTACATGTAACTTTCTGTTGCAGGCTTTTCTATGCAGCCACCACCATATGGACAGTATCAGCAGCAAGTACAACATCAACTACACGAACCCTATTCAAAACATCCAGCATAATTCTGAAAAATTATATCGTTCACAACACCACCACATTATGCAATGATCGGATAAACAGTCGCAAAGAAATACTTTATTCAATACCAGATACTTTTTGTTTATTAATATTTTATCTCTGTTATTAATTCAAAGCTTATTAATGATAAATCATTTCATGTAACCGTTTTTGGCTAAAGAACAGAATTGCAATAATGTGTCAAAACGAATTACTGTTTACTTACGATTTACACAGAACACGATATATTCCTATGATTATATTATATATGAAATGAATTGTCTGTTATGGTAGAATCCCATGATTATTCACATATTTTCATATTTGAAATGTATTCGATAACCTGGACAAGTACTTAGCGACTCAAACGGCCATTTATTGGTAGCATACATGTTCCGTAAAGTGGTCTGATCATTGTCGTTCAGTGTACCATACGTCATATTGATGTCTTTTCAGTCGTTTTTCACGTCATATTTTTTAAGTCATCTAACCATCAATAAGAGACACACTTGGTTAATTCGTCAGTCCTGATATGACTCATATGGTATAAGACAACGTTAATGCAAAGCCAACAAAAGTCTTTCTGACTTCTTTTAGAACTATTAAAATATTCTAACGTAATTAATACGACTAACATGACTTGTATGACATAGAAAACTGAAAATATTACTGAAACTGCTTACCCTTCAGGAGCACCTTAACCGCAGGTTTTTAGTCGTGTCCGTGTTGGTCAACCTTGTAATTGTCTGTGTTGTTTTGTTTTTGGTTTTGTTTGTTTGTCTTCGTCTTGTGTCTTGTGTGCCGAATGTTGCCAGTGTCTCTGGATTCTCCAATCTTGATTTCCCTTTCGGGTTTCTCTAACGTTTATTTTATTGAGTTCAATATGAGTATTATTTAAATTCAATAAGATGAGAATTATGAAAACAAATAATTCACAAAATCATGCAAGAAAATCCGCATTAATAATAACATAAATATGCAACTTCATATGACTTGCTGGATCATAAAGATGTGGATTAACAAACTGAGAGGAAACAATTTTATGACAATCATTTTGTAAAGTAATGCGGTTGTAAATGTTTTTTTACTGCTATTTATATTATACTGTTATTGTTTTTTTTCTTCTAAATATTCATTCTGACAAATATAATAAAATTAATCACCAATCTTTACAGCTTAAGATAAATTTACATGTTATTTTGGTCTTTCCGTCCCGCAATGTCTATTGGTAATGCGCTTAATTTTTCGTCGGTTCACAGCATAGCTCCTTTGGGAGCGTATCGAAATCCCATCACAAAGGTAAGAAAGCCCACATAACACAAACTCTTGGGATACTGGTAGTAAGATCAGGTAATACAGAGGTGCTAGAACCGTTCCTCCCCACATTAATGACACCTGTTGTAACTTTCTAATTCTGAAGGCGCTTAGAGAACCTGAAGCTATTATCAAGTTCACATTGGTAATCTTCTATTACTTTGGGTACTCGTATTCTGTATTGAACAACTATTTTAAGAATCGGACTACTTTCGAAAAGACTAATTTACATCAAAATTTGATTTAAACTAAAAAAAATGGTAGAAGCGAAATGGGAAAGGCATTGATTTCCCATAAAACACAAAATGGTGGAATTGGCATTATGCAATAATTCCAAAATTTTACATTTAAATGTTGTATGTCTATTACATATATAATTCCTAAACCTTCAATGTCAAGGCCAAATACCATATATGATGACGACTATGATAAAACATTGTGCTGCCTGTTTACAGTGGTGTAATGCTTTGCCTTTCGTCTTTAGCAAAGGAATTTCAAATCAATTCCCGGTCGGATCAAACCAAACCTTAGACAATTATATTTTGCTTCTTCTGCACTACACAAGCAACATTGACATCTAAGAGCAAATATTGGTAGGTTTGGTGTAAGGACAATATGTCCGTGTTCAACAATATATTATAGTATTCAACAGAAATGAGAGGGGGGATAGGACAATCCGGCGGAGGACAATTGAATGGAATTGTATGGAGAATTAGGTAAGATGAATAAATAACATATTAAACTTTCGGAAGAGTTCCAAAATCAAAGAGTAAAACACATAAAGAGGAAAATTCGACACCCCTAACACACAAAAACATGACCGCTCACTTTCCTAGATTGTTGCAGGAATTTCAATATACAAGTGGCGGTGTTTATCGAGTTGTGTGTAGGGAATGGACAACAATACATTTTAGTCCAAAATATGTAATATCATCTAAAATGTATGTGGTGTTGATTATTTATGAGAGGGCACGGTTTTGGTTTGTGGAGATTTAAATATGTAGAATGTGTAGAGCACGTGGATATCCTCATTATTTTTAATAGACGTCCCATAGCTAAAACTGTAAATGCAGTTTGGACGTGAGCTACTGCATATGTGTTTTAATACAGGTCTAACTGCAGCAAATGGTAGATTAAGCAACTCAACAGATGGTATTTTCACTTTTTGTGCAAATAAATGGAAAATGTAAATGCTTATCTTATAATATCTCCTAGTTATTTCCAATTAATAAGTGACATCCAAGTTTTTCAAATGAACAAGTTTCAAGATCATATGCCTATTTTGTTTGAGCTAAACCTTTCAGTCATTCGTTGGATAAAAGGTTTTCCCAGAATTGACAAATACAGTCAAACCTGTATACATAGATCACTAAAGGGAACCTGGAAATATGACCGTTATGAGCAGCTATATAGAGGTTACAATAATAGCACTATTCATAGTGTGAAAAATAAGACTGTCCTTTATAGACTAATTTGTTATATAGGGGTGCCCTTTATAGACACTATAATTTGCTATATAGAGGTGCCCTTTATAGACTAATTTGTTATATAGAGGTGTCCTTTATAGATTGTAATTTGCTATATAGAGGTGCCCTTTATAGACTAATTTGTTATATAGAGGTGTCCGTTATAGACTGTAATTTGTTATATAGAGGTGCCCTTCATAGACGGTAATTTGTTATATAAAGGTGCCCTTTATAGACTGTAGTTTGTTATATAGAGGTGCCCTTTATAGACTGTAATTTGTTATATAGAGGTGTCCTTTATAGACTGTAATTTGCTATATAGAGGTGCCCTTTATAGACTATAATTTGATATATAGAGGTGTCCTTTATAGACTAATTTGCTATATAGAGGTGCCCTTTATAGACTGTAATTTGTTATATAGAGGTGCCCTTTATATACTGTAATTTGTTATATAGAGGTGTCCTTTATAGACTGTAATTTGTTATATAGAGGTGCCCTTTATAGACTAATTTGCTATATAGAGGTGCCTTTTATAGACTAATTTGTTATATAGAGGTGCCCTTTATAGACTAATTTGTTATATAGAGGTGCCCTTTATAGACTGTAATTTGTTATATAGAGGTGCCCTTTATATACTGTAATTTGTTATATAGAGGTGTCCTTTATAGACTGTAATTTGTTATATAGAGGTGCCCTTTATAGACTAATTTGCTATATAGAGGTGCCTTTTATAGACTAATTTGTTATATAGAGGTGCCCTTTATAGACTAATTTGTTATATAGAGGTGCCCTTTATATACTGTAATTTGCTATATAGAGGTGCCCTTTATATACTGTAATTTGTTATATAGAGGTGCCCTTTACAGACTGTAATTTGTTATATAGAGGTGCCCTTTATAGACTAATTTGCTATACAGAGGTGCCCTTTATAGACTAATTTGTTATATAGAGGTTCCCTTTATAGACTAATTTGCTATATAGAGGTGCCCTTCATAGACTGTAATTTGTTATATAGAGGTGACCTTTATAGACTGTAATTTGTCATATAGAAGTGCCCTTTATAGACTAATTTGTTATATAGAGGTGCCCTTTAATGCCGGTTTGACTGTATATCAAATGGGACGCCACTCGCAACGAACAATACTTTCAAATTTTACAATCTCAACAGGATATACCTTTAAAACGTATGAATAATTTAAGCCGCAAAGCGAACGTACATAATTCGGTAAGCGAGTTAACTCGGACTATCTACGACAGCGCATTCAAGGTTTTTGGACATTCTCTTTTGACTCGAGATGACATAACAGTCCAAATTCCACAAAATGGGTGGTTTGACGATAAATGTACAAATGCTTTGCGGAATTCCATAATGCAAGAAGCTTTTTTTCACGATACTCGACTGAGGCAAATATACACCTATGTGTTACAGTTAGAAACAATTACAATAAAGTGAAGAGACAGGAACAATTTAACTATAAAAGAAGAAAAGGACTTGAACTTAGTAATATTACTAAAACGGAATCTAAAAAAATATGTTCGACAGGTACTATTTCACATGAATCTGTTAAGATACATAAGAGACTAATGTTTACAGTCGTGGTTTTCAGGATCAGAAGAATGCCACAAACTTAACATTTACAAAGAGTATATATTAGAATTTTGTGTTGAAAAATACCTTGATTTTCACATTATTGTACAACTTTTAACTAAACTCCGTAGTGATACACTTAAACTGAATGTTGAAACTGGTAAATACCAAAATGTTGCAAGAGAAAATAGAATTTGTTTATCATATAATATGAATGCTTTAGAGGACAAATGTCACTTTGTTTTAGTATGTCCAGCACATAGATATATAATAACCACAGTATTGCCCATGGCCAAATCGCCACAAGCTTCATAAACTATTGCAATCATCTAGTAAATCTCTCACTATTAAACTTTGTAGATATTTAAATGTAGCATGGAAATTGAGGTTAGATATTGTTCCTATTGTTCTCTTTTATCATTATTATATCATATATTGTTCTGTTTGCTATAGCATGTATGTGCTCTATGCAATAAAGCGTCCATTCATCCATCCATACCAACATAAATTAAACTATTTTAAATATATCTACCAGAAACAAAAAATGTTTTGTGCGTCGTGAGTTTTAAATAAAGGTGTGTAATAGCAATATGTAAATTCTTTTATTTTTGTAGATGCACATTTTAGATAAGGTGTTATTTAAACAATATAATATATGTCCTATATTTTATTATTTTGAAATACTTATGAGATATATCAAATTACGTATTTAAATATGGTGGACTGGAAATTTGTGATTTTCTGTATTATTAAATTCTTTTATTCAAAAGCAATACTGCTCATAGAAATATACATATAACATACAGTTATTCAATACATCATTGAAAATGCATATACAATTATGATAATAACAGCGGAGCATGATAATATATGTAAAGCAATAATACGAAATGAAATTAAATTAAGCGTTGCGAATTTTTTCAGCTAGTAACAACTATTTACCAAGATTGCTAAATTCTTTAATATTGCGTACAGACAGTAATTGTACTAATTTAAAACATGACGGCATTTGCCAATAATATTTCTTAAGATATCTTCTTCTTACATCAATATATTTTTACAGTTCATCTGTATATAGTAAATAAATAACAGAAAATACAAGCTGAAATTAAATAATACAGTCAAACCTGTTTTAAGAGGTCACAATTGAGAGAAAGACAGAGTGGTCTTTTATCACAGGTGCCCTCTTAATGAGATTCAATTCATATGAAATTTTCTATGATAGGACCAGAAAAAGGTTACCTTTTAAAACAGGTGACTGTTTAATAGAGGTGACCTCATGGGCAGGTTTGTCTCTATACTATTATATAGAAATAATTTTCTATTTATAAACTAATGTCACTTCAATTTGTGAAATATCAAGAGAGCTCCCAAATATCATGCATACTGACAAACCAACTACAAAAAGTTATTACAATTTATCTCGTAAGCCAAGTAACTGTATATTTATACATTGCAAGGAATGTTCAAAAATATGGGTGACATGTTCAACCATAGTCTGGAAAGGTATCTATTAAAACGTAGGTATAAATAAAATCTAGGGATTCGGTAAACGTTTCTGGATTATTATAAGCTTACATGCATTATACATTTTATTGTTCTATATATACAATAACATTTAGAGTTTTTGAGAACGGACTATAGATATTAATTAAACCTCAAGTCATACGTCTTTTCAATTTTGTTTGTATCCAAGTATCCCGGGCAACAAATAACAGAACCGCACTTCATGTTTGTGATTTAAAGAGACATATAGAAAGTATTATGTCTAAAGACAAAGCAGTTCTTGGTAGCCCATTGACGCACTATTACCCAATTTGATAGTCCAGTGATTCAAGTCCATATTTATCCAGTGATATATTGTTTTTAGAACACTTTTCATATTATTCATCAATTGATCAATATGGTGGACCTACTGTCGCTACTTGTGAGCATTACATTCCAAGGTAAAACTAAAACTATGTTAAGCTTGGTTTTATGGTGATTAACGCCACTTTCAACCTTATTACATTTATATCGTGGCAGTAAGTTGTATTGATGGAGGAAACCGGAGTACCCGGAGAAAACCACCGATCGACCTGTCCCAAGTCACTGACAAACTTTAGCAAATAATGTTGTATCCAGTACATCACGCCATGAACGGGGATCGGACTCACAACTTTAGTGTTGATAGACACTGAGTGCATAGGTATTTGTAAATACAACTACCGTACAAACACGACCACGAGGGTCCCGCTAAAACTAGGTAAAAAGAAAAAGTTGAACATTTGCAAGAAGGTAATGAGAAGCCGCAAGTCGAAGGACAGGCAATGCAATGACCAGAAGAAAAAGGACACAAGGAGAAACAATATCTTACAAAAAACTACACATGAAACTAAAGATTGAACAACACGAACTCACTGAAGATTGACTGATGAACTAAGGTGCTTCCGAATAGTAAGCAGTTCTTGCATCACTAGTGGTATCCATGAATACACTATACCCTTTGGAATATTCATTTCGTGCCGCTATAATTAACCAGCTCAATATCTGATTTTGATACTGGATCATTTAATCCCCATATTCGCACATTTTTCTTGAAGACCTGTGTAATCCACCAGTTCAATATATACTTTTGATTTCGATGTGTTTTTTAAGTCACTTAATTCGCTACATTAATAACTGGTTATGATATGAAAAAAATTGTAGTGCTATTTATATAATAATGTTGTGTTAGCAATGACTATGCCAATATAGTGGTCAGGGTTGAAGACATAGTGCACCACCCGAAGGGGAGTGCACTATGTCTTCAATCCTGACCATTATATGGCATAGTCATTGCTAACACAACATTATTATTATTATCATGCTGACTGTTATATGTAGACAGAATATATTGAGAACTATTACAATAAAGGAGGTCCTGATATTGGTGACTAATATATTGGATCAGATAGTCTTGAAAGTGTGAGAATATCCTTTGGTTCATTTAAGGCTTTAAAAATATAAAGATTTTTGAAGTTTGAAATAATTTAACTAACAACAATAACAAGTATTAAAAAACGTTTAGACGACTATGATAGATTGACAGATTGAATCCGCCCCATTGCACGTGGACTATCTATATATTGTTTGATAGACAGCTGAAAACCCAACCTTACCCGCGTGAAACTGGCATAGTAGGTGTACTATTTTCGCATAGTATATCAACGCTATATAATTCTTTGTGATATATGATATAATATTCTACACTAAAATGGAAGAAAAACATTTTCTATACTCAAAAAGAATGTGATATTCCAAATAGGGTTTGTTATTAGCAAATAACGGAGAATTTGGAAATGAATGTTGAATTATAATATACTTGGCTAATGTTGTCTTCGGTTGCCAATTCCTATTATGTCACAAGTATAATATAAACTTTTATCCTGCAATTGTGTGATTTTGAGTATTAATAAAGGGGCAAATAAACATCAATGCTATTTAGTAATGGACCTAATAAAGCATTTCTGGTACCTGACTCGCGTAGAGCGACAGAAAGAAACGGTAACAGTATAAGAGTTAATGCCACAGATGACACAATTGAAAACGATTAGAACAACGTTTGTTTCAGCTATTTTCAGACAATTTGGTAGTTTTGTTTTGGAACATTTGATAGTGTAGGATAAACACAATATATGTGCATTGTCATTACATATACAATTAATTTGCATTCGCTACGAAACAGGCTAGAAAAGTTCGCCAATTGCTGCTTTTAATACCTGTTTCTAAAGCTCGTACAAATACGTTTATATTTTCACAAAGTACGTATATTGTATATGTAGTGAGTGTTAAGTTGTCCATTCTAGACCATATCGATTAAATATAATTCTTAAAGAGTTTTATATTTTAATTGTTGCTTCGGACATGCTACTTCGAGCAGAAACAAACTATATGTACATTGTCGTTAAATATAAAATTAATTCGCACTCGCTGCTCGAAATAAAAATATCTTTAAGAATTATATATAATTGATATGATCTAGACGTAGATATCAAATTTAATGCACACGACCCGTTTCTGCAATAACCTTTATCAGGTACGCTCAAAATCTAAATATTGGTAAGCCAAATATTATAAAAGGTTTTGGCAACAAGTAAACCAAAGAGCATACATGATCGCCAAAGTTTGTTAATGTCACCTATGTCTGAGAAAGGAGAACCTTAGTGTTAATAATAATTATATTATTTAGAAATTGTAAATTTAAATGACAAACACTGACTACTGGGCGGATGAATACGCTACTTTTTATTGAAGTGTATGTATGTGATTCTAGGGGTAACAATTTTCCTCTGTTTCTTCGTGTTATCGATTGGATTTTGGAATTGTTCCTACAGTGTAGTATTGTTCCTACAGTGTAGTATTGTTCCTACAGTGTAGTATTGTTCCTTGTGTAGAATATTTTTAATTTTTCATTGTATTATTGTCATTACATATATTTTCTACCAGGAAGTTTACAGGTTTTTGTTTATGTTTTTCTTGGTAACAACTATATACATAGTTAATAGTTGACTAATATATCATTATTAAATAGCATAGGTCAAATCAGGTGTAAGTAGAACTAATCGTTCTTTTAAAAAAACCCAAGAAAAGTGTAAAGTTATTTGTTCGCTTGTGTAAGTGATTTTGAAATGCTCATAATTTCTAATGTCATAATATTGATAATATTTCTCTTGAACGCATATCGTACAATGCCAAAAGGCGTAGGCTAAGGGTTATGGTAATCAACGCCACCTTCAACAAAAACCAGACTGTACCATGTGACACAGGGCGTTAAAGGACATCAATAACAATTGAATATCACCTTAATGTTCAATTCATGAGTAGCCTTTTAATATTTCAATGTCCTATGTCACATGGTACAATGAAATATACATTGAAAGCGCATATCTGTTATTTTGTTTTGATGGATGGGATCTTACACTATTTATACTCACTCCATGCAGAATTTTACACTTCGTAAAATATAATTAACATAGATACCTAATTCTTACCGTTTTTAATAATGGACCAACAATTTTGAAATTAATTGTTAGAGTTCGTATATATCATATATTGATATACATCTAGAACATAATGTTGATTTGAAAACTGGATTTTCATGAATTTGTTTCTGAACATTTATAAATGTCAAACAGACTATGCTATAAATTAGCTGTAACTTTACCTTAAGGAAAGCATTACATCCGAATTCGAGATAGATAAGTATGTTTAGCATCTTTAACTTAGTAATACATTTTTTGTTGATATTCAAATTCCTTAATATGATTTATCCAATATCAGGTTAACACATTATTTACTTAATTACTTTTGTTTGTAGTGACTAATATTATTTATATATTTGAGGGGCGGTCATGGTTGTGATCGTATGGTTGTTGGATTTGCAACTACCTCTACAATCAGTGTCAATCACCATAAATGTTGTGAGTTCGAACTCCGTTCATTGCGAGGTGCATTCGATAACACTATGTGATTAAGTTTATCAGTGACTTACGGTAGTTCGGTTGTATTCTCTGGGTTTTCCGGTTTTCTTCACCATTAAAGCTGACTGCCACGACATAACTGAAATATTGTTGAAAGTGGCGTTAATCATCATAACCCTAACCCTTAATATCTGTGTTATGATAATACTTTCTTGAATTGTCCCTACAGTGTTATATGCTTTTGTTTTCATTTTATTATAGTGATTTTGGTTGGAGCTGAAACTTGCTACAAGTATTATAGTTACCCTTATTACTCTTAATATCTGTGTTATTATAATCATTTTTTGAATTGTCCCTACAGTGTTGTATGTTTTTGTTTTTCATTTTATTCTAGGGATTTTGGTTGGAGCTGAAACTTGTTATAACTATTACTCTTATAACAGCTATTTTTATTGTTCCAGTTGTTGTGGATATTGGAACAATGAGTACTGTTGCAGGTAAGTGTTACATGAAAATGCCAACATTAATTCAAAGGATCATAGTGCCGTAGATCATGGGTTCGTGCCCCGGTCGCGTCAAGCCAAAAACTCTAAAATTGGTATTTTTGCTTCACCGCAGCATTACGGAGAAAGAGCAAAGACTGCTTTGTTCGAAATCATGTTAATGTGTCCGAGTGGGGCAACATGTCTATACGCGAACTGTTGTCTCAGTGAGCTAGCATTATAAGAATCAAACTGATCGTGTTTGTCTAGTACAAAGCGGCTCGCATAATCATCTCATTGAAAATTAACTTGTTTTCGCCATGATATAGCCTTTGAAATTGCGTTAAGCAAAAACCACTCACTTACTCAAAGAATTATGTACACTGCCTCATAGGGTTTTAGAGAAGCTCATTGGTATTTGCTAGGAATAAAGGATTTGATGATCAATTCAGATAGATACCACAGATGAGACTGCTTCATTTCTTGGCCTACACACAGGAATGATGGCTAGCTAAGAGATAAACTTTATGACAAAAAAGATGATTTCATGTTTCATAATGTGAATTTTCCATTCATATACAGCAACATGCATATGGAATATTGTCATTACGGTTTTCAAAGTTTTCCGGTTGTTGACTGATTTGTCTGTTTATATAATTATGAATTTTGACTTTCCCTTTGTAAGATTGTTCGGAGTTCGGTAATTTTGTTATTACCCTTATTAACTTTGATGCGATATTCCGAACCTTGTGGTTCCTATCATGATTTTCTTAATAACAGATTGCTGCTAACAAGGAAATTACTGACCCAAGTCTTCCTAGTAGCTAAGTTGAAGTCATCACTTCGCTCGATGGAACTAAATAGCATCAAGATGTCCTTTTTAGACACCATGACACCCCACCGATCGTCGATTGATGTTTATCTGTTCATTGAATGTACTTATTCAGAGTGCAAATCTAGTCACGTTATCTGGTATTCATTGTCATTATACGCAATAACAAATAAAACAAACAAAAATGTCCAACGACCACACGTTTTTCTTTATTTTAGTACAAGTACGGTTGGAACTATTGGGGCAGTGATTGGAAGTTTGATTGTTATCGGTATAATTATATCTATTATTGTTTACTGTGTAAAGAAGTCAAACCGGTCTACCGGTGTTATCATCCATCCTACTACAAGTGGTGTAAATACTATACAAATGTCCCAGCAGCAACAACAGCAAGGTATAATTCAATACTAATATTATTGTAGATTATAATAAATGAATTTCAACTAGATCTGATATCCATAGCCCCCAATAAAATGATGTCATTACCATATATGTCCGCCATGCTGGAACCAATTCAACATTTGCTTAAAATATTATACATATGTTGTGCTTATCCTGTGATGTCATAAAATCCAAAATGACTACCAAAAAGAAGAAAAGAAACATAGAGAATACACAGTGCAACTTAAATGACAAACAATGACTAATAAGAATAGCCAAAATTTGATAATGTCCTGCGCGAGATGAGCTTTCCTTTTACTACTAATATAGAACTTTAAATTGCTAAATATATATATTATATACCATGTCAGTGCCAAAACACTGATCAATGCTTCGAGATCACATATGTTTACTTTTAACCAAAAACATTTCTTTTGTGTGTGCAGTATTCATAGCATTTAGTCAACACAATACTATAACATCTATAAATATATACATACACAGTCAATCCTGTGGTAAGCGGTCACCTTTTGGGACAAAGACAAAATGGTAAGACATGTGACCTCTTAAAAGAGGTTAAATTTATATGAAATTTTCAATGATAGGACATGAAAAAGGTGACATTTTAATACAGGTGACTGCATGTACAGACTTGAATGTATACTTATATGATCTTTCATATGTTTAATTTACGATATTGAAAAGGTTCATCAATGGGGCCGCCACCACAAGGAATGTATCCACAGTATGGGCAGTATCCACCACCAGGGCAGTATCCACCACCAGGGCAATACCCACCACCAGGACAATATGATGCACCTGGGCAAGTTCCACAGCCACCTGCATACACTGGTGATTCACTTCCGTTTAAACAGTGACAGATATCAGAATATCCTCCACTACATTTTAATGTATACCTCTGACATTAATCGTATGGTAGGAGGTAACACATTCCGTCCAACTGCATTTTTTTTGTTTACATAAATGTTAAAGAGCATGTATGACAATCGTATTCTGTGATAATCATATTCATCAGCCATATACAAATCAGGATAAATATATATGATGATAGCTTATCTGATTAAATTCATAACATAAATGAATCATGTTTTTCATTTGCATTTAAATAACCGAATTTTTATCAACAAGATTGTTTCAATCCACTAGAAAATTATATATTATATCACGAACGGTAACGTTCAAATCAGAATTACTAGCAATGGTCTGTTGATGACAGAATATGCAAAAATAGAAACAAGTGTCATGAACACGTAGATATCAAATTTAGTACACATGACGGATTTCTGGAACATGTACGCTCAATGATTAAAAAATGATAATCCAAATAATGTAAAACCGCATCTGTGGTGTAATGGTTAGTGCGCTCGCCTCGAATGCGGTAGATCGTGGTTTCGAGGCCCGATCGGGTAAAACCCAAGACTAAAAAAATGGTATTTGTTGCTTCTCCGCTAAGCACGCAGCATTAAGGAGAAAGAGCAAATACTGGCTCGGAATCAGGATAATGTTTCCGACTGAGGCGTTTTGTCTATCCGCGGACTGTTGTTTCAGTGAGTTAGCACTATAAAGATTCAATTAAGCGTATTGGTCTAGTACAAAGCGGTTTTCAACCCGATTTCATTGAAAATTAGCTTGTTCTCGTCATCATATAGCTGAAAATTGCTGAGTTTGCGATAAACAATAAAAGTCACTAAAAACAAATAATTTAAACGTGTTGGGAGCAAAAACCCCAAAGAGCCTCAACAGGATAGCCAAAATCTGTCAAGGTTTCCTATACCTGAGGGAGGAGATCCTTCGTTTTATTAATAATTATATTAGTTAGAAACCGTAAATTTCTGTAGCAGGGCTTAAATATAATAAAGTCCAACTTTGGGTTCAATTCTTTAATTCGAAATATTATATAACAGTAACCCTACAAGTACACAAATAATAAACATAAATACATGACAACTACAAGACAGATCACATAAAACAATACACAATCAAAGGGAGATAATTCTCTATGATTTGTCAAAGAAATATAAAATAAAACATTTTTCTACAAATTATCTTCTATAAGAAAAATACCACAATATAGCTTAGTCATTTATTATGCATACAATAAAGTAAATCATTCTGTCTTTGATAAATAACAAAATAATTGCAACTTCAAAACAATTGCATTACCTCACCTTGGAATTAGTTTCAGAATAGTTTATACACTCAAAAAATACATATAGAATATATGACACAAATAAAACTGATATAAACACTAACACACTCAGCAAACAAAATCAACTGAATACACAAACATATACACATGCAAACAATTAAACAATCAAATAAAATAAACAAACAAATACAAAGCTTACCCTATATATGGTACAAGGGCACCAGCTGATTGATCACTCTAGGATCTGTCTACATCATCAATTCCTGAATAACATAAAAGGGCAATGTTAAGTCAAAATGACTTAAGAACATATTAATTATAACAAAATAATCATCGTAAATAAATTAATCAGATATATAAATTATATATCAAAGTCCACTGAAATTCAACACTTGTAGTTGTAAAAATATAAAAGGATAACCATGATAACATTACTCTCATTCTTATTCTAAATAAAATTATAAAACGTTTATACTCAGATTCATACTTCAATCTCAATATTTGCATTCTCACACTTTCATACTAAAGTAAAAATTAGAAATGGAAAATAAGAAAACAGAAAGATGACTGATCTTTAGAAAACAAACAGAATATTAGTATATGTAAATCCAAATTTAGTTTCCAGTTGAACATATATGAGTTAAGCAAAATGTCTGCCTGTGTCTTAATTGTGTTCCATCACAGGTGTATGGAAAAAATAATCTACGAAGGGAAAGTCTGTATTTTCCCTCCAAAAATTAAGTGCAGTGAACCATGTAATTTACTCTACTGTATATGCAACATGTGAAGTTTTATTTTGTAATTTTAATTTCAAAAATATTATAAACATTAAAAAAATGAGTAAATAATATCATTATAGCATATAATGATTTTCAGTAATTACATACAATTAAGACTACCACATTTCTATAATAAATATATCTAATAAATCATGTCAGTGTCGAAACACTGACTACTGGGTGGATGATACCTTCAGGGACTATTTCTTATCCCCACTTTACGTATTTATTACTATCACTGCGTCGATACCTGCGTCTATTTGTTGCAATAGAAACGTGTGAAGATACAAACGGGGTGATTACGAGACCGGTGCTAAGATACCACAAGGGTGATTACGAAACCGGTGCTAAGATACCACAAGGGTGATTACGAGTCCGGTGCTAATCTACCACACGGGTGATTACGAGACCGGTGCTAATATACCACATGGGTGATTACGAGACCGGTGCTAAGAAATCCCAACATGCAATTCCACAACAGTACAATGGATAATTTCTTGTAAATAAAATAAAAATGTAAACCAATGGTAACTCAATGCATGATATCGATCCGTGAAAATCGCTACTGTGGGGAAATTGTGGTGGACAATGCCATACTATAAAGCAGAAGCAAATATATAAGCATAATTGCAGCAAATGTTATGATATAGAATAACAAGACAAGCAGGAGTGATGAACCAAGTATTACACGTGCTGGGAGAAAACACTTCCGAAATAAAACTAAGGAAGGTAAGCTCTGGTCCTTATTATCAGAGAAATAGATATTTCGTTATGTATTACAAATATAGTAGTTTATTAGTTGTGGTGTTGTAAATAACAATCAGAGAAGGTATAGTAGGTATTTAAATCTAGTCATTGCATGTAATATTAGGGGGTTATGGTGTTTAACGACTTCATTTTAGATTAAGATTAAACATATCTTATTGCTAAATATAATAACAATTGGATCGGACACAAATTATAACAATTTACAAGGGTGTTCTCCACATAATAAATAATTACAATAGTACATGCGTCAGCAATAATAAATTACAATATACAACATGAAAAATGAATTCTTATGAAAAATAAAAAAAACAGGTACAGAAATAATACAAAGCAATAAGCATGAAATTATATAATACAAAAATGCATAAGCATTTTTTTTTATCATTCTTGTATGTGAAATGGAAGCAACGGGATTGATTAAAGAAAAATGGGAGGTTGTATTGTGATCATAAATGGGTAAAACGTTTTGTTCGTTTGATGTAAAGTTGAACAGATTTGAAAATTTGTAGATTTTGCATATCAGTTAAGGTGTCATCGCCAAAAGTAGGATTTCAATTTTTAGTTCATGAAGAAAAACTAGTCTTCATTCAAAACAATATTTCAGTTATATCACGGTGGTCAGTTTTATCAATGGAGGAAAAGGGAGTATCCAGAGAAAACCACCGAGCTGCCGCATATATCGGACAAAGGTTATCAAATAATGTTGTATCCAATGCATCTAGTCATGAGTGGGAGTCGAACTCACAACTTTACTGGTGATAGGCAATGGTTTCTAGTGGTAAGGTTGAATTCATCAGTCGTCTTCATGATGAGGTTTACCGCTACTGAATGTCTGTGTCACAAATACACACGGATATGTTACGTATCTCCTCACTCTTTCCTCGTTCATGACGTTTCACAGAATACGACTTAAGATCAGATTTGTAACTTGGGTTACACGACGGGTGTCACTGATGGAGGAGCGACTGCTACCTTCCAGAACATCTAAATTCATACCAGCTTTTTAATGGAGTTCGTGTTGGTCAATCTTTTAGTTTTCTGTGTAGTGTTTTATAGAGTATTGTTTGTTATTTTTGTTCATATGGCAATTTCATTGTACGTCCGTCTTCGATCTACGGCTTCTAACTACCACCTTCATATCTGCAAGCTTCTCTTACACCCCATACCCCGCAGTGATCGACACCACGTTAAACTAAAAGAAAAACGGAGCTTTAAATAAATTTTATTATATTAACCGTAATCTAAGCAAGAACAACGTAAATCATTTCATGTGTATTAAATTCAGTATTCTGCAGACTAATTTTCTAAGCACAAATGACAGTTTTTAAGTATATAAATCTATTATCTCGACATTATGACATAATTCCTCGACATTCTGTCTGGTCATGACGACTTTATATTTCATATGGTGAGCTACCTGTCTGGTCATGGCGACTTTATATTTCACATGGTGAGTTACCTGTCTTGCCATGGCGACTTAATATCTCCCCATGATGAGTTACTGTCTTGCCATGGCGACTTAATATCTCCACATGGTGAGTTAAATCTTCGTGACTGCGTAATAGTTTTTCGCCGTTACTACTTATACTAAGACGAACATTTTTTTTGAAATTACATGTTCTTATATTGACTTAAGCATCCAATGGTAACTTAACTTAGGACCCTCCTGTTAGGTACAAACTTGATTTGTCCAGAAAAAACCCAAATGAGAAACAAACTACTCCTTTTTTTTACAATTTAACTTACATTTTATAAAATGATTAATTTTTTCATACAATGCACAATTAGTTTCAACATTAAGTGATGAAGAATCTACAAGTTGGCGTGTATTGTCTTACTCAATACAAATGTAAGAGAATACACCTTACAGGTTTCGTTGATTATTTTTAAGAATCTATAGTTGGAGTGTATTTTCCATTACACTACAAATAATAAATACAATATCATTGTTAGGGTGTGTTAGACAAGTCAATAGACAATACTTGATTAGGGACCAAACTTTACCTACACATTTTTTCTATTATTTCTGTAAAGAAATTGTTCCCAGTTTGATGTGCTGCGAATGACAATAAACGGAGATTTCGCCTTTTAAGATGTTAATACTTTTTGATTTCGTAGCAATTTGTTTCTGATATTCAGTTACATTTCTCTCTTTCCAAAAAATCCATTTCATACTAACCATATCGGTGGTGTAATTGTTAGCGTGCTCGCCTCGAGTGCGGTAAATCTTGCGTTCCAGGCCCGGTCGGACTATAGCATTGGTATTTGTTGCTTCTCCGATAAGTACGCAGCATTAAGGAGATAGAGAAAAGACTGGTTGGCTCGGAATCAAGATAATGTGTCCGAGTAGGGCGACATGTCTCTCCGCGGATTGTTGTCTCAGTGAACTAGCACTATAAAAATCAAACTCAGTGTGTTGATCTAGAACATCATCATCACTTAATTGAAAATTAACTTGCTCTAGCCATGATATAGCTGAAATATTGTTAAGTTGGCGTTAAACAACAATTACTCACTGACTCCATTTGATACTTAGCATAATATAATTAATAATTAGGTGAATTTCTTGAATATCTTTATATAATATTTCTTGCCAATCAGACACAATTATATTTTCTTTATGGTTTTTTTTGTTTGGTTTTTTTTGTAGCATGCTTAATCCCCGTTTTATTTTGCCTAATAAGACTGTCCAAATATTTTGAATAAATTTACAGGGGAATAATAAACGGGTCATTCCCTTACAGAAATGGCAACTTCCATTTTGCTACATATGTATTTTTGGCACTTTTCATTTTGGTATTTATGTAATTTTGCCAACTGTCATTTTGGTATTTACGCATTATTGGCAACTTCCATTTTGGGATTTACTCATTTTTAGCAACTTCCATTTTGGGATTTACGCATTTTTAGCAACTTCCATTTTGGGATTTACGCATTTTTAGCAACCTTCATCGGTATAAATTATATTTTGCAGTATCTTCCATTGGAGTTGTTGTGACTTCTTTAGCTAGCTTATATATAGCAGCATTTTCGTAAATATAGTTCACGCAACATGCACTCCTAAACATGGAATTTCAAAAAGGTTTAGTGTTTCATGTTCATATCCTAGAACAATGAATTTAAATACCACAATAGACGATGTTTTTGTTTTAGAATTAGACTTAACGGGCGTCCAAGGGGTAATATAATGATCTCCCCTGAACCAATATGGCGCACTTTTTTTCACGCCTTTAAACAACTACCAATTTCGGGGATTCATATGCACACAACAGCACTATTTTAGTTGAATAAGTATTACAGTCATTAACTTAAACATGGGTAAGAACAAACCTCAGTATTACGCTGTATCCAAAGGAAGCATCATGTCAAACGGTCTATCATTTGGCCTATTTATGAAATGGGCGGACTGCTCTCAACATGTAACAGGCTTCCGCGGTGCAATATACCAGGGTTGTAAGACCGTTTAGAAATAGCCAAACATATCCTTGAAACAGCTGGCTTACTACCCATATCTGTCTACAACAATAAGTGGATCCCTATTGCAATATATTTTGAGACCCATTTACCAAACACAGAGCGCTCTGACGAAATCGACTCGACTGATGGGGGCTCGGATACGGACACCGAAAATGCAGAATTAACTACACATAGCAGTAATACAAGGGGTGAAAGTGAATATTATGACTGTGAAAATCCAGCCTCCACTGGCATGACTGGAGATGTGAAGATTACTAATGACCATGATAACACTGTAATACTTAACGAACATACATTACCAAAAGTGGTAGACTCAAGTACAAATGAGCAAATAAAGGAGAAAACCAATTGCACCCTATGTACAAACCCAAACTCCAAATCCATGATTCAATGCTTCTTTTGCAAGGAGAGGCTACACTATACATGTACTAACCTCCCTTCTTATGAGCTATCGCGTTACATCAAATGCAAGTCAAGACGATTCATGTGTGGAAAATGTACTTTGTCAGATAGCAAATTTTCCAACTGTGCAGAATCCCTACCTGCAGCTCTCCATGAAAATAATTCATCGTCAACTCCTGATAAACCCTCCCCGTCAGCAACTAACTCGTACATAGAAACTATCAAAGAGACAATCTCCTCAGAAATGCACAGGGTCGTCAGTCAACAGTATTCAATCTAGTATCACTCCATTGATTGAGAGTCTGACTTCTAACAACAATAAACTGCTCGACCATATAAACACCATTGAAGACAAATTAACGGTGACCAACATTAATGTAGCTTACCTTAAGCAAAACCTGAACTCAAATGATCGTCTTAAGGACATTCACACTAAGCTGTCAGAAATAAGATCAGAAAACCTAACAGATAGTGGACATATGACCGAACTGAAAACTGAAGTGGATGATTGCAAGAAAATCATAAAATTCCTTGAAACTGAAATAGGCTGCAAAAATGACATTATAAGCAAATTATTAGAGAATAATACCCAGCTTACTACATCATGCAGTAATTTTGAAAAAAAGTTAACAACATTAAACGAGGAGATGGAATCTATTAAAACTCAACTTTTAGATATGTCTGCCAAACCGAAAAGGAGTAACGAAACAAATTCAGAAGACGAGTCAGATTGTTCACTTGTACATGGTAAAAAGAAAAAAAACCCGTCTGTTCTATTCGTAGGAACTTCTAACATTAAAGGCATCGAACCATCACAACTTAGCACTAAGTATCATACCTCAAAGGAAACAGCATATACAATAGACCAGGCAACCAACATTATTCAGGATTATCCCTCTCAACCGGATGTTATAGCTTATCATATTCTCAGCAATCAAATAAAATCCAGCAGCTCAGGTGAATGCGTGGATAAGTTGTTAAACTTGGTAAATAAAACAAAAGAGCTGAAACCGAATTCAAAAATTATTGTGTCACTAGCCACAAACCGTTGCGATGACCGAAAGTTAAACCGTAAAGTAAATACTGTAAATTCACTGCTTCATGAATTTGCTGAGGACACAAGTGTGGATACACAGTTTGTTCTATGCGAGAATAACAATCTGTCTACTGCTAACTCTGAAATCCGAAATAGGTTCATTACTACCGATGATTACCACTTATCAGATGAAGGTGTGCAAATGCTCGCGTCCAATCTAAGAAGATCTATCGATAAAGTGCTCGATATCCCTCAAAACCCTATGAGAAAAGATCCTCGTCCTAGAAGACCATGGCGCTGACCAAACGAACAAAGACAACGACGATACTCAGTCTCTCAATAGGAGTATGGAATGTTAATGGTTTAGTTTCAAAAGATTTTGATGAGCTTAATGATGTTTCATTTTTGAACTGTATTAAGAGCTTAGACATAGTTGGTTTAGTTGAAACACATACTACTAGTTCTTTTATATCAGCTTTAGATGATTATAAAATGTTTCATACACATAGAGTCCAAAATAATAGAGCCAAGCGCAAGTTTGGTGGTATTAGTGTCCTTATCAGGAAATCACTACCAGATGATGTTGAACCTCTCCCAGTAACAAGCTCAAGTATTGTTTGGTTTAAGCTTAAAAGTACATTTTTTAATACATCCATAGACATTTTTATGTGTTTTTAACATATACCCCCAGAAAACTCCTCCTATACTGTGAAAAATGAGGACGATTTTGATACCCTAATCAATGATATTTGTAAATACTCTTCTTCTGGGGACCATATGTTATGCGGAGACTTTAACGCCAGAACAGCATCTGACCCTTATTTCATACAGTATGACAACAATGATAAATGTATACAAAATGACTCTAATTATATATATGATCTAGTCATTTTTTGTAGAATTAGTACAGATGTAACTACATGTAACAGAGGGAAGCGCTTATTAGAAATATGTTCACAAAGTCAATTGAGAATAGCTAACGGGCGTAGTTTTGGGGATTTAACTGGTGAATTTACTTCACATTCTACTCTTGGCAGTAGTGTAATTGACTACTTTGCTATCAGTGAGGCGATATTAAGTAAATTACTATTTATGAAAGTTCATGACTTTATGAAATCCTTATCTGATCACTGTCTGATTTCTGGTGTTTTATCTGTAAACTTCACAGAAACTCACTGTCATGAGAATAAAAATTATATCCCCAAACCGTTGAAATATATTTGGAATGACAAATCCATTCAATCTTTTCAGGATGCCTTAAGCCTCCCCTCTGTAACACAAAAGGCTACCAACTATTTAGATGTTGATTATCCTTGTAAATATAACTGTAGTTTAGTGATAATGATTATGGGAATACTTCATGTAAGATCAATCAAGCAGTTAGTGATTTTAGTGATATTATTCTATCTGCTGCCAATACCTCCCTGAAAGCTAGAATCCCCCAAAGAAGGAAAAATCATAACAATAAGTGTAAAAAGTGGTATGACCAATCTTTACTGGATATGAAAAACACTTTGGACGCTCTCAGTATCAAACTGGCTTTCAATCCATTTGATAAGGAATTAAGGCAGCATTGTTTTACTATGAGTAAGAAGTATAATAAATCGAGAAAGGCAAAGCGGCGTGCTTATTATAGTGACATGATGATTAAGCTTAATCGTTTATCAGATACAAATCCCAAAGCTTTTTGGGATCTAGTAAATGAGTTAAAGTATGAAAACAAGTCTGATAAAGGTACTAATTTAGATGCCCCCACATGAGAAAATTATTTAAAAAAATTGAATACCCTATCTATTGAAAAAGCAGTGCTTAATGCAAAATTTGAAAGCCTTTTTGAGACTGACAGGTCTAAAGATCTTATGAATGAGTTGGATTTGCCTATTTCCGCAAAGGAAGTCATGGAGGCTACACAAAAGTTAAAAAAAATGGCAAGAACAGTGGCTCTGATAGCATTTTAAATGAGATGCTCAAGTATGGCAATTTTGTATTACAGCCGTGTTTGGTAACATTATTTAACATTATCCTGTCATCAGGTATTTACCCTACGGAATTGGTACAGGGACTAATATTTCTTATTTACAAAACTGATGACCCTCTGAACCCATCTAATTACAGAGGTATAGCGATTACCAGCTGTTTATCAAAACTATTCAACAGTATTTTGAATGCCAGACTTGAAAAATATATTCTCAAAAATGAACTTATACGCAATGAACAAATTGGCTTCAAAGCAGGATGCCGAACATCCGACCACATATTTAAGCTAAAAACTATTATTGATAAATATTGAAATAAATCTAAAAAAGTTTATGCCTGTTTTATAGACCTCCGCAAGGTGTTCGATTCAGTCATTCATTCTGCCCTGTTTTTAAAACTCCTTCGTGCTAAAATCGGAGGTAAATTTTTGGCCATATTAAAATCCCTTTATTCAAATCTAAGTCTCAGAGTTATTGTTAACTCTTATAGCCTTAGCAATGCCTTTCCTTCAATTTTTTTTTTTTTTTTCAAGGTGATAACCATAGCCCAAATTTATTTAAACTTTATGTCAATGGGTTAATTGATGATTTTGATCATTCATGTTCACCTGTATTATTAGGACAGAAGCATATAAGTTGTCTCCTCTATGCCGATGATTTAGTTCTATTATCTGAAAGTCAAGAGGGTCTACAGAACTGTTTAAATACAACTTGGGAATATTGTAAAAGTTGGGGTCTTGAAATTAACTACACAAAGTCTAAAGTTATGATTTTCAATAAAGGCTCAAGACTAAGTAATGTTAAATTTTATATTGATGAGACTGAGCTTGAGATAGTTCGTCACTACAAATATCTTGGAAGAATGCTAAGTATAAACGGAAGCTTTACTCAAGCTCTACTCGACCTTACAAGGAGAGGTCAAAAAGCCTTTTTCAAATTGAAAAATATATTTAATAATATACCTTGTTCAGCCCCAAATTTTATGCATATATTTGACCACACAGTTAAACCTGTACTCGTATATGCTTCTGAAATTATTGGTTTGTTTAGCAATAATAAAAATGGTGGCGTTAATAGTAACAATGATTCAAATTTTATTAGTAATTTGTGGAGCCGGAATCCTTTAGAAAAACTAAATATTTCCATGGGTAAATATGTTCTTGGAGTTAATAAAAGAACAACTAACTTAGCCATTTATGGTGAACTGGGAAGATACCCTCTATATATTGACACTATTATTTCCATGATCAAATACTGGGTCTGGCTGTGCAAAAACACTCATCATGACCCCTTGCTGCGGGAGGCATATGAAGAAAATCTGTTAATGTACGGTAACAATGAACCTTGTTAGTTAAGATGTATACATATTTCATTGAAACATCTAAATATGGATCATATGTTGACTCATCCTGAAAATTTCAAATCTAGACACATATATAGTATAAAGAAAAAATTACAGAATAATTATGAGACATTTTGGAAAATTAACTTAAACAAATGCGAGAAACCTAGGACATATAGAAAATTTAAGTTTATATTTAGATACGAAACTTGTATTTCTGATATTAGAAATATTAGCCATAGAAACATTCTTACACGTTTTCGTATTAGTAACCACAAGCTCCATATTGAAACCGGTCGATATACCCGCCCAATTACCCCTGTTGAGAACCGTATATGTTCCAATTGTAACTCTAAAAGCGTAGAAGATGAGCTTCATTTTCTAATGTCTTGTCCTAGGTTTGAAAACCACAGAAGAGAACTCTTTTCAAATGTCCTTAATTATAATGCTGCTATATTAAGTGCAGAGGATAAATTTGTTTGGATATTAAGCAACGAAGATCCATCTTGCGTCAGAGAACTCGCAAAATATATTCACTCGTGTTTTCAAATGGCACCATAGTTCTCTGCATGCATGTTTTTATATCTCTCTTTCATTGCCTCCCAATGCAAACTATAACGCAAACTATAACATATAATTTTATTTGTTATTTTATTATGTCATTCTCGCATGTACTATCTCATAATCTTTGTCAACCTTAATGTTCAATGATTGAGCTTTCTTTAATAAAGTATTTCGTAATAAAGTATTTCGTATTATAATACCTTGTTTTGTTTATGGAAAAGTGGTGATATTATACATACGTAATTGAGGGTAGAGACATAAGAAGTATTAGGTCGCAACACAAAGCAGTTCTTGGTAGCCCATTGATACATTATTACCAAATTTTATAGCTAAGGGAATCAAACAACTATTTATCCAGTGATCTACTTTTTTTAGAACACTTTTCATATTATTCAGCCATTGGTCGTTATGGTGGATCTACTGTCGTTACTTTTTAGCATTACATTCCAAGGTAAAGCTAAAATTAGGATATGTTTGGTTTTATGGTGCTTAACGCCACTTTCAACTTGATTACAATTATATCGTGTTGGTCAGTTTTATTGGTGGAAGAAACCGGAGTACCCGGAGAAAACCACCGACCTGTCCCAAGTCTCTGACAAACTCTAGCAAATAATGTTGTATCCAGTACACTTCGCCATGAACGGGGATCGAACTCACAACTTTAGTGATGATAGACACTGACTGCATAGGTATTTACATAACATACAATCACGACAACGACGGCCCTGGTAATACTAGGTAAAAAGAATAGTTTGGAAAAAGGGGTAATCAGAAGCCGTCAGCCCAGGAAGGACAGACAATGCAATGGCCAGAAGAAACAGGACAAAAGGAGAAACAATACTCTACAAAACACTATACAGAAACTAAAGATTAAGCAACACGAACCCCACTTATAATCGGGGATGAACTCAAGTGCTCCCGATTGGTAAGCAGTTCCTGCACCACTAGTGGCTTAACCATCTCAATATCTGATTTTGATATTGGATCATTTAGTCCCAATATTCGCACATTTTTCTTGAAGACTTTTGTAATGAACCAGTTCAATACATCGTTTTGATTTTGATAGTCCCTTAATTTACTCCATCAATGAGTGACTGCTATACGACTATTGTTCCTTTAAATCGTGGAACATATAATGGATGTATTTGTAGCTCTATGATGGAATATTCTGCATAAAATGGGGAAATGTTCTATGTTCTGTACTACAGAAGAATGGGATATTCCAAATAGGATTTGCTATTAGCAAATAACGGAGAATTTGGAAATGAATGTTGAATTATAAAATACTTGGCTAATTGCCTTCGGTTACCAATTCCAATTATGTCATAAGTATAATATAAAATTTTATCCTGCAATTGTGTGATTTTGAGTATTAATAAAGGGGCAAATGCACTTCAGTGTTATTTAGTAATGGACCTGATAAAGCATTTCTGGTACCTGACTCGTGTAGAGCGACAGAAAGAAACGGTAACAGTACAAGCGCTAATGTCACAAATGACATAATTGAAAACGACTCGAACGGCCTTTGTTTCAGCTATTTTCAGATGATTTGACAGGTGTCTTGGTGTTCTTTATATCGCAGGATTAACAAAAGAATATGTACATTTTCGTTAGATATAAAATTAATTTGCATTCGCTGCGAAACCGTCTAGAAAAATTCACCATTTGCTCGCTTTTTCTACCTCTTTCTAAAACTCGTACAAATAAATGTAGTGGTTGATTGATTGATTTTAATGTGTTTAACGCCACTTTCAGCAATATATCAGCTATATCATGGTAACCAGTATTAGTGGTGGAGCAAGCCGGAGAGAACCACCGACCATGGGCAAGCAAATGATAAATTTAATCATTTGCAGCTGCGAGTCGAGTGCACCCTTTTTTGTTATTTACAAAGTCGGGTCCGAACAGACGCCGTATTGGTGATATGCTTATATGAGTTGTTAGGTAATCCAACTACCTAACTCATTGAGCCACCCGGGCCCTCAAATAAATTTAGATTTTCCGACAAAGTACGCATTTTTGTATATGTAGTGAGTGTTAAATTGACCATTCTAGACCATATCGATTAAATATAATTCTTAAAGAGTTTTATGTTTTAACTGTTGCTTCGGACATATTACTTCGAGCAGAAATAAAATATATATACAGGTCTTTAAATATAAAATTAATTCGCACTCTCTGCTCGAAATATAAAAATCTTTGAGAATTATATTTAATCGATATGATCTAGACGTAGATATCAAATTTAATGCACACGACACGTTTCTGGAATAACCTTTATCAGGTACGCTCAAAATCTAAATATTGGTAAGCCAAATAATTTAAAAGGTTTTGGTAGCAAGTAAAACAAAAGGCATACTGGATCGCCAAAGTCTGTTAAGAACACCTATGTCTGAGAAAAGAGAATCTTAGTGTTAATAATAATTACATTATTTAGAAATAGTAAATTTCAATGACAAATATATCTAATAAACCATGTCAGTGCTGAGACACTGAGTACTGGCGGATGAATACGCTACGTTTTATTAAAGTGTATGTATGTGATACTAGGGGTAAATTTAAATGACAAATACTGACACAGGGCGTTAAAGGACATCAATAACAATTGAATATCACCTTAATGGTCAATTAGTGAGTAGCCTTTTAATATTTCAATGTCCTATGTCACAGGGTACACTGAAATATACATTGAAAGCGCATATCTGTTATTTTGTTTTGATGGATGGGCTCTTACACTATTTGTACTCACTCCATGCAGGTTTTTACACTTCGGAAAATATAATTAAAATTAATACCTAATGGTTATTAATAACTTTTTTCAATAATGGACCAACAATTTTGAAATTAATTGTCAGAGTTCGTATATATCATATATTGATATACATCTAGAACAAAATGTTGATTTGAAAGCTGGATTTTTAAGAATTTTTTCTGAATATTTATAAATGTCAAACAGACTATAATATAACATAGCTGTAACTCTACCTCAAGGAAAGCATTACATCCGAATTCGAGATAGATAAGTATGCTTAGCATCTTTAACTTACTAATACATTTTTTGTTGATATTCAAATTCCTTAATATGATTTATCCAACATCAGGTTAACACACATATATATATATATACATTATGAGGGGCGGTCATGCTCGTGATCGTATGGTTGATCCCGTTTATTGCAAGGTGTACTCGATAACATTATGTGATAAACTTTATCAGTGAGTTACGGTAGGTCGGTTGTATTCTCGGGGTATTCTGGTTTCTTCCACCATTAAAACTGACTGCCACGATATAGTTGAAATATTGTTGAAAGTGGCGTTAATCATCATAACCCTAACCCTTAATATCTGTGTTATTATAATATTTTTTTGAATTGTCTCTACAGTGTTGTATGTTTTTGTTTTTCATTTTATTATAAGGATGTTGGTTGGAGCTGAAACTTGTTACAACGCTTATGCAAGTTCCTATTATTACAGCTATTTTTATTGTTCCAGTTGTTGTGGTTATAGGTACAATGAGTACTGTTGCAGGTAAGTGTTAAATGAAAATGCTAACATTAATTCAAAGGATCATAGTGCCTTAGATCGTGTGTTCGTGTTCCGGTTGCGTCAAGCCCAAAACTCTAAAATTGGTATTTGTTGCTTCACCGCAGCATTACGAAGAAAGAGCAAAGTCTGTTTTGCTCGGAATCAGGTAAATGTGTCTGAGTGGGGCAGCATTTCCAGGCGCGGACTGTTGTCTCAGTGAGCTAGCATTATAAAAATCAAACTAATCGTGTTTGGCTAGTACAAAGCGACCCTCATCTTCATCTCATTGAAAATTAACTTGTTCTTGCCATGATATAGCCTTTGAAATTGCACTCACTCACTCACTCAAATAATTATGTACACTGCCTCATAGGGTTTTAGAGAAGCTCATTGGTATTTGCTAGGAATAAAGGATTTGATGATAACTATGGTCGAAGGGCTAAGGGAAATATTAAGTAACATTTCGTTTTATTGACTCCTTCATTTCTTGGCCTACTCACAGGAATGATGGCTGATTAAGAGATAAACTTTATGATAAAAAAGATACTTTTATGTTTCATAATGTGAATTTTCCATTGATAAACAGCAACATGCATATGGAATATTTATCTCTCATTTAACTTTGATGCGATATTCCGAAACTTGTGGTTCCTATCATGATTTCCTTGATAACAGATTGCTGCTAACAAGGAAGGTACTGACCCAAGTTTTCCTAGTGGTTAAGTTGAAGTCATAACTTCGATCGATGGAACTAAATGGCATCAACATGTCCTTTTTGAGACCATAACACCCCACGGACCTTCGATTGATGTTAATCTATTCCTTGAATGTACTTATTCAGAGGGGAAATCTAGTCACGTTATCTGGTATTCATTGCCATTATACGCAATAACAATTAAAACAAACAAAAATATCCAACAACCACACGTTTTTCTTTATTTTAGTCAAGGTGTTGCTGGAACTATTGCTGGGGCAGTGATTGGAGGGTTGTTTGATATCGGTATAATTGTAGCATTAATTGTTTACTGTGCAAAGAAGTCAAACCCGTCTACCATTGCTCTCCTACTACAAATGGTATAAATACTACACAAGTGTCGTACCAACAGCAACAACAGCAAGGTATAATTCAATACTAATATTAGTGTAGATTATAATAAATGAATTTCAACTAGATCTGATATCCATAGCCCCCACTAAAATGATGTCATTAAGATAGATGTCCGCCATGCTGGAATCAATTCAACATTTGCTTAAACTATTATGCATATGTTGTGCTTATCCTGTGATGTCATAAAGTCCAAAATGACTATCAAAAAGAAGAAAAGAAACATAGAGAATACACAGTGCAACTTAAATGACCGAAATGGCTAATAAGAATAGCCAAAATTTGCTAATGTCCTGAGAGAGATGAGCTTTCCTTTTAATACTAATTTAGAAGCTTTAAATTGCTAAATATATATATATTATATACCATGTCAGAGCCAAAACACTGATTACTGGGAAGATGATATCCTCGAGGATTATTAGTTCACTAGCAGTAATAGACCAAGTTTTGGAAAACCTTCATCAGCTTCACTCAATATCAAAAGAAAATAAATTAAAGCATTTGGCAGTGAAAAAAACAATTCGCCTAACCGGGAGAGCCAAAACCATTAGCCGAGTTCGGCTATTCTGTTTATGCTCTTTGGTTTGAATGCTCACAGAAACGCATAACTGATGAAGATATTCCATAAGCACACCCAGTGAACTAGTTTTGACGTCTACATTTTAATCATATATAAATAAATTTACATGTAACTTTCTGTTGCAGACTTTTCTATGCAGCCACCACCATATGGACAGTATTAGCAGCAAGTACAACATCCACTAAGCACACCCTATTCAAAACATCCAGCATAATTATGAAAAATTATATCGTTCACAACATCCACCACATTATGCAATGATCGGATAAACAGTCGCAAAGAAATACTTTAATCAATACCAGATAATTTTTGCTGATTAATATTTTATCTCTGTTATTAATTCAAAGCTTAGTAATGATAAATCATATCATGTAACCGTTTTTGGCTAAAGAACAGAATTGCAATAATGTGTCAAAACGAGTTACTGTTTACTTACGATTTACACAGAACACGATATATTCCTATGATTATATTATAAATGAAATGAATTGTCTGTTATTGTAGAATCCAATGATTATTCACATATTTTCATATTTGAAATGTATTCGATAACCTGGACAAGTACTTAGCGACTCAAACAGCCATTTGTCGGTAGCATCCATGTTCCATAAAGTGGTCTGATCATTTTCGTTCAGCGTACCATACGTCATATTGATGTCTTATCAGTCGTTTTTCACGTCATATTTTTTAAGTCATCTAACCATCAATAAGAGACACACTTGTCGTGATATGACTCATATGGTATAAGACAGCGTTTATCCAAAGCCAACAAAAGTCTTTCTGACTTCTTTTGGAACTATTAAAATATTATAACGTAATTAATACGGCTAACATGACTTGTATGACATAGAAAACTGAAAATATTACTCAAACTGCTTACCCTTCAGGAGCACCTTAACCGCACGTTTTTAGTCGTGTCCGTGTTGGTCAACCTTGTAATTGTCTGTGTTGTTTTGTTTTTGGTTTTGTGTGTTTGTCTTCGTCTTGTGTCTTGCGTGCCCAATGTTACCAGTGTCTCTGGATTCTCCAATCTTGATTTCTCCAATCTTGATTTCCCCTTCGGGTTTCTCTAACGTATATTTTATTGAGATCAATATAAGTATTATTTAAATTCAACAAGATGAGAATTTTGAAATCAAATAATTCACAAAATCATGCAAGCAAATGCACATTAATAATAACATAAATATACAACTTCATATGACTTGCTGGATCATAAAGATGTGGATTAACAATCTGAGAGGACACAACTTTATGACAATCATTTTGTAAAGTAATGCGGGTGTAAATGTTTTTTTTACTGTTATTTATAATATACTGTTATTGTTTTTTTTCTTCTAAAGATTCATTCTGACAAATATAATAAAATTAATCACCAATCTTTATAGTTTTAGATAAATTACATGTTATTTTGGCCTTTCCGTCCCGCAATGTCTATTGGTAATGCGTTTAACTTTTCGTCGGTTCACAGCATAGCCCCTTTGGGAACGTATCGAAATCCCATGATAAAGGTAAGAAAGCCCACATAACACAAATTCTTGGGATACTGGTAATAAGATCAGGTAATACAGAGGTGTTAGAATCGTTCCGCCCCACATTGATGACACCTGTTGTAATGTTCTAATTCTGAAGGCGCTTAGAGAACCTGAAGCTATTCTCAAGTTCACATTGGTAATCTTCTATTACTTGGGGTACTCGTATTCTGTATTGAACAACCATTTTAAGAATCGGACTACTTTTGTAAAGACTAATTTACATCAAAATGTGATTTAAACTAGAAAAATGGTAGAATCGAAATGGGAAAGGCATCGATTTCCCATAAAACACAAAATGGTGGAATTGGCATCTTAAGATTATGCAATAATTCTAAAATTTTACATTTAAATGTTGTTTGTCTATTACATATATAATTCCTAAATCTTCAATGTCAAGGGCAAATACCATATATGATGACGACTATGATAAAAACATGGTGCTGCCTGTTTACAGTGGTGTAATGCTTTGCCTGCTCGTCTTGTTCTAAGGAACTTCAAGTCAATTCCTGGTCGGATCAAACCAAACCTTATAAGATTATATTTTGTTTCTTTTCCACTACACACGCAACATTAACATCTAAGAGGAAATATTGGTAGTTTTGATGTAAGGACAATATGTCCGCGTTCAACAATATATTATAGTATTCAACAGAAATGAGAGGGGGGATATGACAATCGGGCGGAGGACCATTGAATGGAATAGTACGGAGAGTTAGGTAAAATGAATAAATAACATATTAAACTTTCAGAAGAGTTCCAAAATAAAGGAGTAAAACGCATCAAGAGGAAAATTCGACACTCCTAACACACAAAAACATGACCGCTCACTTTCCTAGATTGTTGCAGGAATTTCAATAAAAAGTGGCGGTGTTTATCTAGTTGTATGTAGGGTATGGACAACAATACATTTAGTCCAAAATATGTAATATCATTTAAAATGTCTGTGCTGTTGATTATTTATGAGAGTGTATTGTGGAGATTTAAATATCCACATAGGTGAATTAATTGACTTTTTGTTAAATGACGATCTAGATCGGTATAAAGAATGTGTAGACCACGTTGATAATCCCATTATCTCTAATAGACGTTCCATGAATAAAGCTGTGAATGCCGTTGGTCGTAAGCTACCACAGATGTGCTTTGATACAGGTCTAACTGTAACCAATGGTAGACTTTGCAACGACAGAGATGGTAATCTTACTTTTTGTACAAATAAAGGGAGACGTGTAAATAGGGTAATAACAAAATTACCGAACTCCGAACAATCTTACAAAGGGAAAGTCAAAACTCATAATTATATAAACAGACAAAATCAGTCAACAACCGGAAAACTGTGAAAACTGTAATGACCCTGAATTGGTACAGGCATTTCTAAAGAAATGGTGGGTTGAATCAGATTTTAAGGCGCCAAACCTCCCGCTCTCATTACGGTTCAAAGTTTCCCGCTGTCACAATAACAGTATTTAAATACAGGAACAAAATAGGTAAAATAGTTGTCAAAGCAGTACCATATTCGGTGACGTAAATGTCAAAAATGTTTTTACGTCACACATTGACAAAAAAAAACATCCTTGACATTTTTCTTGACTGCATATAACCGCTATGAGCAGTTATATACAGGTTACAATAATAACACTATTCATAATGTGAAAAATGAGACTACCTTTTATAGACTAATTTGTTATATAGAGGTGACCTTTATACTGTCATTTGTTATATAGAGGTGCCATTTATAGTCTGCAATTTGCTATATAGAGGTGCCCTTTATAGACTGTGTTATATAGAGGTGGCTATTATAGACTATAATTTGCTATATAGATGTGCCTTTATAGACTGTAATTTGCTATATAGAGATGCCCTTTATATGCTGTAATTTGTTATATAGAGGCGCCCTTTATAGACTGTAATTTGCTATATAGAGGTGCCCTTTATAGGTTGTAATTTGCTATATAGAGATGCCCTTTATAGACAGTAATTTGCTATATAGAGATGCCCTTTATAGACTGTAATTTGATATATAGAGGTGCCCTTTATAGACTGTAATTTGCAATGTAGAGATGCCCTTTATAGTCTGTAATTTGCTATATAGAGATGCCCTTTATAGACTGTAATTTGTTATATAGAGGTGCCCTTTAATAACTGTAATTTGTTATATAGAGGTGCCCTTTATAGGCTGTAATTTGCTATATAGAGATGCCCTTTATAGACAGTAATTTGCTATTTAGAGATGTCCTTTATAGAATGTAATTTGCTATATAGAGGTGCCCTTTATAGACTGTAATTTGCTATATAGAGATGCCCTTTATAGACAGTAATTTGCTATATAGAGATGCCCTTTATAGACAGTAATTTGTCATATAGAGGTGCCCTTTATAGATTGTAATTTGCTATATAGATGTGCCCTTTATTGCCGATTTGACTGTATATCATATGGGACGCCACTCGTAACCAACAATAATTTCAAATTTTACAATCTCAACAGGATATACATTTAAAACGTATGAATAATTTAACCCGCGAAACGAACGTACATAATTCGGTAAGCGAGTTAACTCGGACTATCTACGACAGCGCATTCAAGATTTTTTGGACATTCTCATTTGATTCGAGATGACATAACACTCCAAAGTCCACAACATGGGTGGTTTGACAATAAATGTACAAATGCTTTGCGGAATTCCATAATGTAAGAAGCTTATTTTCACGATACTCGACTGAGGCAAATAGACACCTATGTGTTTGAGTTAGAAACAATTTCACTAAATTGAAGAGAGAGGCAAAATTTAACTATAAAAGAAGAAAAGGGCTGGAACTTTGTAATACTACTAAAACGGAATCCAACAAATTATGTTCGACAGGTACTATTTCACTTGAATCTATTAAGATACGTAAAAGACCAATTTTTACAGTCGTGGTTTTCAGGATCAGAAGAATGCCACAAACTTAGCATTTACAAGGAGTATAAAGTAGAATTTTGTGTTGAAAAATACCTTGATTTTCACATTATTGTGCAACTTTTAACTAAACTCCGTAGTGATACACTTAAACGGAATGTTGAAACTGGTAAATACCAAAATGTTGCAAGAGAAAATAGAATTTGTTCATCATATAATATGAATGCTTTAAAGGACAAATATCACTTTGTTTTAGTATGTCCAGCACATAGATATATAATAACCACATTATTGTTCATGGCCAAATCGCCACAAGCTTCATAAACTATTACAATCATCTAGTAAATCTCTCACTATTAAGCTTTGTAGATATTTAAATATAGCATGAAAATTGAGGTTATATATTGTTCATATTGTTCTCTTTTGTCATTATTATATCATATATTGTACTGTTTGCTATAGCATGTATGTGCTCTATGAAATAAAGCGTTCATTCATCCATCCATACCAACATAAATTAAACTATTTTAAATATATCTACCAGAAACAAAAAATGTCTTGTGCGTCGTGAGTTTTAAATAAAGGTGTGTAATAGCAATAGGTAAATTCTTTTATTTTTGTAGATGCACATTTTAGATAAGGTGTTATTTAATCAATATAATATATGTCCTATATTTTATTATTTTGAAATACTTATGAGATATATCAAATTACGTATTTAAATATGGTGGACTGGAAATTTGTGATTTTCTGTATTATTAAATTATTTTATTCAAAAGCAATACTGCTCATAGAAATATACATATAATATACAATTATTCAATACATCAGTGAAAATACATATACAATTATGATAATAACAGCGGAGCATGATAATATATGTAAAGCAATAATACGAAATGAAATTAAATTAAGCGTTGCGAATTTTTTCAGCTAGTAACAACTATTTACCAAGATTGCTAAATTCTTTAATATTGCGTACAGACAGTAATTGTACTAATTTAAAACATGACGGCATTTGCCAATAATATTTCTTAAGATATCTTCTTCTTACATCAATATATTTTTCACATTGCAGAATAAAATGGTATTCATCTTCAACAACATTTAAGTTACACATACTACACACTCTTTCATGACGATCTAAATTATAGAATCTTCCAGTTTCAATATTAAGATTATGTGCTGATATACGCATTTTACAAATATATGGCTGATAAATATAATTAAGTGGACGATCAAAATAAAATTGTGAAACATTATTGTCAAAAATATATCTGTATAAATGACATTTAGGAGACTCATTATAATACAAGGTAAAAAACATTGAGCTAATTTGTGTGTCTCAAATTTGTATTCTTTAATTTTCTCCTTTAGGTAATTATTGACATATATTATAATACAGTTAATCAGAGTTAATCATATTGTACACCCAGAAACACAACATATAGAAAAAAACACGAAAACGTCGAGAAAGAAATCTACAGTTCATCTGTATATAGTAAATAAATAACAGAAAATACAAGCTGAAATTAAATAATACAGTGTGGTCTTTTATCACAGGTGCCCTCTTAAAATAGATTCAATTCATATGAAATTTTCTATGATAGGACCAGAAAAAGGTGACCTTTTAAAACAGGTGACTGTTTAATAGATTTGACCCCATGGGCAGGTTTGACTCTATACTATTATATAGAAATAATTTTCTATTTATAAACTAATGTCCCTTAGATTTGTGAAATATCAAGAGAGCTCCCAAATATCATGCATACTGACAAACCAACTACAAAAAGTTATTACAATTTATCTCGTAAGTCAAGTAACTGTATATTTATACATTGCAAGGAATGTTCAAGAATATGGGTGACATGTTCAACCATAGTCTGGAAAGGTATCTACTAAAACGTTGGTATAAATAAAATCTAGGGATACGGTAAACGTTTCTGGATTATTATAAGCTTACATGCATTATACATTTTATTGTTCTATATATACAATAACATTTAGAATTTTTGAGAACGGACTATAGATATTAATTAGACCTCAAGTCACACGTCATATCAATTTTGTTTGTATCCAAGTATCCGGGGCAACAAATAACAGAACCGCACTTCATGTTTGTGATTTAAAGAGACATATAGAAAGTATTATGTCTAATGACAAAGCAGTTCTTGGTAGCCCATTGACACACTATTACCCAATTTGATAGTCTAGCGATTCAAGTCCTTATTTATCCAGTGATATATTGTTTTTAGAACACTTTTCATATTATTCATCAATTGATCAATATGGTGGATCTACTGTCGCTACTTGTGAGCATTACATTCCAGGTAAAACTAAAACTATGTTAGGCTTGATTTTATGGTGATTAACGCCACTTTCAACCTTATTACATTTATATCGTAGCAGTAAGTTGTATTGATGGAGGAAACCGGAGTACCCGGGGAAAACCACCGATCGACCTGTCCCAAGTCACTGACAAACTTTAGCAAATAATGCTGTATCCAGTACATCTCGCCATGAACGGGGATCGGACTCACAACTTTAGTTTTGATAGACACTGACTGCATAGGTATTTGTAAATACAACTACCGTACAATCGCGACCACGAGGGTCCCGCTTAAACTAGGTAAAAAGAAAAAGTTGAACATCGCAAGAAGGTAATGAGAAGCCGCCAGTCGAAGGACAGACAATGCAATGATCAGAAAAAAAAGGACACAAGGAGAAACAATACCCTACAAAAAAGTACACATGAAACTAAAGATTGAACAACACTAACTCACTGAAGATCGGAGTTGAACTAAGGTGCTTCCGAATAGTAAGCAGTTCTTGCATCACTAGTGGCATCCATGAATACACTATTCCCTTTGGCAATATTCATTTCGTGCCGCTATGATTAACCAGGTCAATATCTGATTTTGATACTGGATCATTTAATCCCCATATTCGCACATTTATCTTGAAGATTTGTGTAATCCACCAGTTCAATATATACTTTTGATTTCGATGTGTTTTTTAAGTCACTTAATTCGCTCCATTGATAACTGGTTATGATGTGGAAAAAATTGTAGTGCTATTTATATAATAATGTTGTGTTTGCAATGACTATGCCAATATAGTGGTCAGGGTTGAAGACATAGTGCACCACCCGAAGTAGAGTGCACTATGTCTTCAATCCTGACCATTATATGGCATAGTCATTGCTAACACAACATTATTATTATTATCATGCTGACTGTTATATGTAGACAGAATATATTGAGAACTATTACAATAAAGGAGGTTCTGATATTGGTGACTAATATATTGGATCAGATAGTCTTGAAAGTGTGAGAATATTCTTTGTTTCATTTAAGGCTTTAAAAATATAAAGATTTTTGAAGTTTGAAATAATTTAACTAACAACAATAACAAGTATTAAAAAACGTTTAGACGACTATGATAGATTGACAGATTGAATCCGCCCCATTGCACGTGGACTATCTATATATTGTTTGACAGACAGCTGAAAACCCAATCTTCCCCGCGTGAAACTGGCATAGTAGATGTACTATTTTCGCATAGTATATCAACGCTATATAATTCTTTGTGATATATGATATACTATTCTACACTAAAATGGAAGAAAAATATTTTCTATACTCAAAAAGAATGTGATATTCCAAATAGGGTTTGTTATTAGCAAAAAACGGAGAATTTGGAAATGAATGTTGAATTATAATATACTTGGCTAATGTTGCCTTCGGTTACCAATTCCTATTATGTCATAAGTATAATATAAACCTTTATCCTGCAATTGTGTGATTTTGAGTATTAATAAAGGGGCAAATAAACTTGAGTGTTATTTAGTAATGGACCTAATAAAGCATTTCTGGTACCCGACTCGCGTAGAGCGACAGAAAGAAACGGTAACAGTATAAGAGCTAATGTCACAGATGACACAATTGAAAACGATTAGAACAACGCTTGTTTCAGCTATTTTCAGACAATTTGGCAGTTTATTTTGTTTTGGAACATTCGATATTGTAGGATAAACACAATATATGTGCATTGTCATTACATATACAATTAATTTGCACTCGCTACGAAACAGGTTAGAAAAGTTCGTCAATTGCTCCTTTTTATACCTGTTTCTAAAGCTCGTACAAATACATTTATATTTTCACAAAGTACGTATATTGTATATTTAGTGAGTGTTAAGTTGTCCATTCTAGACCATATCGATTAAATATAATTCTTAAAGAGTTTTATATTTTAACTGTTGCTTCGGACATGCTTACTTCGAGCAGAAACGAAATATATGTACATTGTCGCTGCTCGAAATAGAAAAATCTTTAAGAATTATATTTAATCGATATGATCTAGACGTAGATATCAAATTTAATGCACACGACACGTTTCTGGAATAACCTTCATCAGGTACGCTCAAAATCTAAATATTGGTAAGCCAAATAATTTAAAAGGTTTTGGTAGCAAGTAAATCAAAGGCATACAGGATCGCCAAAGTCTGTTAAGGTCACCTATGTCTGAGAAAGGAGAGCCTTAGTGTTAATAATAATTCCATTATTTAGAAATTGTAAGTTTAAATGACAAATACTGACTACTGGGCGGATGAATACCTACTCTATATTGAAGTATATGTATGTGGTTCTAGGGGTAACGATTTTCCTCTGTTTCTTCGTGTTATCGATTGGATTTTGGAATTGTTCCTAGTGTAGAATATTTTTAATGGACAAACAGTTTTTTCTGAACATTTATAAATGCCAAACAAACTATGCTATAAAATAGTTGTAACTTTACCTCAAGGAAAACATTACATCCGAATTCGAGATAGATAAATATGCTTAGCATCTTTAACTTAGTAATACATTTTTTGTTGATATTCAAATTCCTTAATATGATTTATCCAACATCAGGTTAGCACATTATTTATTTAATTACTTTTGTTTGTAGTGACAAATATTATTTATATATTTGAGGGGCGGTCATGGTTGTGATCGTATGGTTGTTGGATTTGCAACTACCTCTACAATCAGTGTCAATCACCATTAATGTTGTGAGTTCGAACCCCGTTCATAGCGAGGTGTACTCGATAACATTATGTGATTAAGTTTATCAGTGACTTACGGTAGTTCGGTTGTATTCTCTGGGTATACCGGTTTTCTTCACCATTAAAACTGACTGCCACGATATAACTGGAATATTGTTGAAAGTGGCGTTAATCATCATAATCCTAACCCTTAATATCTGTGTTATGATAATACTTTCTTGAATTGTCCCTACAGTGTTGTATGTTTTTGTTTTCATTTTATTCTAGGGATTTTGGTTGGAGCTGAAACTTGCTACACGATTAAAAGTTACTATCGTTACTACTACTACAAAAGTTTTTATTGTTCCAGTTGTTGTGGATCTACTGGCAGTGAGTACTGTTGCAGGTAAGTGTTATATGAAAATGCCAACATTAATTCAAAAGATCATAGTGCCGTATATCATGGGTTCGTGCCCCGGTCGCGTCAAGCCAAAAACTATAAAATTGGTATTTGTTGCTTCACCGCAGCATTACGAAGAAAGAGCAAAGACTGCTTTGCTCGAAATCAGGTAAATGTGTCCAAGTGGGGCTACATGTCAATACGCGAACTGTTGTCTTAGTGAGCTAGCATTATAAAAATCAAACTAATCGTGTTTGTTTAGTACAAAGCGGCTCTCATCATCATCTCATTGAAAATTAACTTGTTCTCGCCATGATATAGGCTTTGAAATTGCGTTAAGCAAAAACCACTCACTCACTCACTCACTCACTCAAAGAATTATATACACTGCCTCATAGGGTTTTAGAGAAGCCCATTGTTATTTGCTAGGAATAACGAATTTGATGATAAATTCAGATAGATACCACAGATAGAGAAAAGACTGCTTCATTTCTTGGCCTACACACAGGAATGATGGCTAGCTAAGAGATAAAGTTTATGACAAAAAAGATGATTTCTTGTTTCATAATGTTAATTTTCCATTCATATACAGCAACATGCATATGGAATATTTATCTCTCATTTAACTTTGATGCGATAATTCCGAACATTGTGGTTCCTATCATGATTTTCTTGATAACAGATTGCTGCTAACAAGGAAGGTACTGACCCAAGTCTTCCTAGTGGTTAAGTTGAAGTCATCATTTCGATCGATGGAACTAAATAGCATCAAAATGTCCTTTTTTGACACCAGGACACCCCACCGATCGTCGATTGATGTTTATCTTTTCCTTGCATGTATTTATTCAGAGTGCAAATCTAGTCACGTTATCTGGTATTCATTGCCATTATACGTAATAACAAATAAAACAAACAAAAATGTCCAACGACCACACGTTTTTCTTTATTTTAGTACAACTGCGGTTGGAACTTATGCTGGGGCAGTGATTGGAAGTTTGGTTGTTATCGGTATAATTATATCATTAATTGTTTACTGTGCAAAGAAGTCAAACCGGTCTACCGGTGTTATCATCCATCCTACTACAAGTGGTGTAAATACTATACAATTGTCCCAGCAGCAACAACAGCCAGGTATAATTCAATACTAATATTAGTGTAGATTATAATAAATGAATTTCAACTAGATCTAATATCCATAACCCCCACTAAAATGATGTCATTAAGATAGATGTCCGCCATGCTGGAACCAATTCAACATTTGCTTAAAATATTATACATATGTTGTGCTTATCCTGTGATGTCATAAAGTCCAACATGACTACCAAAAAGAAGAAAAGAAACATAGAGAATACACAGTGCAACTTAAATGACAAACAATGACTAATAAGAATAGCCAAAATTTGCTAATGTCCTCCGCGAGATGAGCTTTCCTTTTACTACTAATATAGAACTTTAAATTGCTAAATATATATATTATATACCATGTCAGTGCCAAAAACACTGATCAATGCTTCGAAATCACATATGTTTACTTTTAACCAAAAGCATTTCTTTTGTGTGTGCAGAATTCATAGCATTTAGTCAACACAATACTATAACATCTATAAATATATACATACACAGTCAATCCTGTGGTAAGCGATCACCTTTTGGGACAAAGACAAAATGGTAACACATGTGACCTCTTAAAAGAGGTTAAATTCATATGAAATGTTCAATGATAGGACATGAAAAAGGTGACATTTTAATACAGGTGACTGCATGTACAGACTTGAATGTATACTTATATGATCTTTCATATGTTTAATTTACGATATTGAAAAGGTTCATCAATGGGGCCGCCACCACAAGGAATGTATCCACAGTATGGGCAGTATCCACCACCAGGGCAGTATCCAGCACCAGGGCAGTGTCCACCACCAGGACAATACCCACCACCAGGACAATATGATGCACCTGGGCAAGTTCCACAGCCACCTGCATACACTGGTGATTCACTTCCGCTTAAACAGTGACAGATATCAGAATATCCTCTACTACAATTTAATGTATACCTCTGACATTAATCGTATGGTAGGAGGTAACACATTCCGTCCAACTGCATTTTTGTTTGTTTATATAAATGTTAAAGAGCATGTATGACAATCGTAATTTGTGATAATCATATTCATCAGCCATATACAAATCAGCATAAATATATATGATGATAGCTTATCTGATTAAATTGCATTTAACTAACCGAATTTTTATCAAGAAGATTGTTTCAATCCACTAGAAAATTATATATTATATCACGAACAGTAACGTTTAGATCAGAATTAGTAGCAATGGTCTGTTGATGACAGAATATGCAAAAATAGAAACAAGTGTCAAAGACACGTAGATATCAAATTTAGTACACATTACGGATTTCTGGAACATGTACGCTCAATGATTAAAAAATGATAATCCAAATAATGTAAAACCGCATCTGTGGTGTAATGGTTAGCGCGCTCGCCTCGAATGCGGTAGATCGTGGTTTCGAGGCCCGATCGGGTAAAATCCAAGACTAAAAAATTGGTATTTGTTGCTTCTCGCTAAGCACGCAACATTAAGGAGAAAGAGCAAATACTGGCTCGGAATCAGGATAATGTTTCCGACTGAGGCGCTTTGTCTATCAGCGGACTGTTGTTTTAGTGAGTTAGCACTATAAAGATTCAATTAAGCGTATTGATCTAGTACAAAGCGGTTTTCATCCCGATCTCATTGAACATTAGCTTGTTCTCGTCATCATATAGCTGAAAATTGCTGAGTTTGCGATAAACAATAACAGTCACTTAAAAAACCAAATAATTTAAAGTGTTGGGAGCAAAAAACCCAAAGAGCCTCAACAGGATAGCCAAAATCTGTCAAGGTTTCCTATACCTGAGGGAGGAGATCCTTCGCTTTATTAATAATTATATTTGTTAGAAACTGTAAATTTCTGCAGCAGGGCTTAAATATGATAAAGTCCAACTTTGGGTTCAATTCTTTAATTGGAAATATTATATAACAGTAACCCTACAAATACACAAATAATAAACATAAATACATGACAACTACAAGACATATCACATAAAACAATACACAATCAAAGGGAGATAATTTTCTATGATTTGTCAAAGAAATATAAAATAAAATACCTTTCTACAAGTTATCTTCTATACGAAAAATACCACAATATAGCTTACTCATTTAAAAAGCATACAATAAAGTAAATCATTCTGTCTATGATAAATAACAAAATAATTGCAACTTCAAAACAATTGCATCACCTCACCTCGGAATTAGTTTCAGCATAGTTTATACACTCAAAAAATACATCTAGAATATATGACACAAATAAAAATGATATAAACACTAACACACTCAGCAAACAAAATCAACTGAATACACAAGCATATAAACATGCAAACAATTAAACAATCAAATAAAATAAACAAACAAATACAAAGCTTACCCTATATATGGTACAAGGGCACCAGTTGATTGATCATTCTAGGATCTGTCTACATCATATGTTGCTGAATAACATAAAAGGGCAATGTTAAGTTAAAATGACTTAAGAATCTATTAATTATAACAAAATCATCATCTTAAATAAATTAATCAGATATATAAATTATATATCAAAGTCCACTGAAATTCAACACTTGTAGTTGTAAAAATATAAAAGGATAACCATGATAACATTACTCTCATTCTTATTCTAAATAAAATTATAAAACATTTATACTCAGATTCATACTTCAATCTCAATATTTGCATTCTCACACTTTCATACTAAAGTAGAAATTAGAAATGGAAAATAAGAAAACAGAAAGATGACTGACCTTTAGAAAACAAACAGAATATTAGTATATGTAAATCCAAATTTAGTTTCCAGGTGAAAATATATGAGTTAAGCAAAATGTCTGCCTGTGTCTTAATTGTGTTCCATCACAGGTGTATGGAAGAAATAATCTGCCAATGGAAAGTCTGTATTTTCCCTCCAAAAATTAGGTGTAGTGAACCATGTAATTTACTCTACTGTATATGCAACATGTGAAGTTTTATTTTGTAATTTTAATTTCAAAAATATTATAAACATTAAAAACATGAGTAAATAATATCATTATAGCAAATAATGATTTTCAGTAATTACATACAATTAAGACTACCACATTTCTATAATAAATATATCTAATAAATCATGTCAGTGTCGAAACACTGACTACTGGGTGGATGATACCTTCAGGGACTATTTCTTATCCCCACTTTACGTATTTATTACTATCACTGCGTCGATACCTGCGTCTATTTGTTGCAATAGAAACGTGTGAAGATACAAAAGGGGTGATCACGAATCCGGTGCTAAGATACCACAAGGGTGATTACGAGACCGGTGCTAATCTACCACACGGGTGATTACGAGACCGGTGCTAATATACCACATGGATGATTACGAGACCGGTGCTAAGAAATCCCAACATGTAAATCCACAACAGTACAATGGATAATTTCTTGTAAATAAAATAAAAATGTTAACCAATGGTAACTCAATGCATGATATCGATCCTTGAAAATCGCTACTGTGGGGAAATTGTGGTGGACAATGCCATACTATAAAGCAGAAGCAAATATATAAGCATAATTGCAGCAATTGTTATGATATAGAATAACAAGAAAAGCAGGAGTGATGAACCAAGTATTACATGTGCTGGGAGAAAACACTTCCGAAATAAAACTAAGGAAGGTAAGCTCTGGTCCTTATTATCAGAGAAATAGATGTTTCGTTATGTATTACAAATATAGTAGTTTATTAGTTATGGTGATGTAAATAACAATCAGAGAAGGTATAGCAGGTATTGAAAACTAGTCATTGCATGTAACATTAGGGGGGTTATGGTGTTTAACGACTTCATTCTAGATTAAGATTAAACATATTTTATTGCTAAATATAATAACAATTGGATCGGACACAAATTATAACAATTTACAAGGGTGTTCTCCACATAATAAATAATTACAATAGTACATGCGTCAGCAATAATAAATTACAATATACAACATTATAAATAAATTCTTATGAAAAATAAAAAAAACAGGTACAGAAAAAATACAAACAATAAGCATGAAAATATATAATACAAAAATGCATAAGCATTTTTTTTTTATCATTCTTGTATGTGAAATGGAAGCAACGGGATTGATTAAAAAAAATGGGAGGGTGTATTGTGATCATATATGGGTAAAACGTTTTGTTCCTTTGATGTAAAGTTGAACAGATTTGACAATTTGTAGATTTTGCATCTCAGTTAAGGTGTCATCGCCAAAAAGTAGGACTTCAATTTTTAGTTCATGAAGAAAAACTAGTCTTCATTCTAAACAATATTTCAGTTATATCATGGTGATATCATGGTGGTCAGTTTTAACAATGGAGAACAAATTTTATCAAATAATGTTGTATCCAATGCATCTAGTCATGAGTGGGAGTCGAACGCACAACTTTACTGGTGATAGGCAATGGTTTCTAGTGGTAAGGTTGAATTCATCAGTCGTCTTCATGATGCGGTTTACCGCTACTGATTGTCTGTGTCACAAATACACACGGATATGTTACGTATCTTGTCATTCTTTCCTCGTTCATGACGTTTCACAGAATACGACTTAAGATCAGATTTGTAACTTGGGTTACACGACGGGTGTCACTGATGGAGGAGCGACTGCTACCTTCCAGAACATCTAAATTCATACCAGTTTTTTAATGGAGTTCGTGTTGGTCAATCTTTTAGTTTTCTGTGTAGTGTTTTATAGAATATTGTTTGTCATTTTTTTTCATATGGCAACTTCATTGTACGTCCGTCTTCGATCTACGGCTTCTAACTACCACCTTCATATCTGCAAGCTTCTCTTACACCCCATACCCCGTAGTGATCAACACCACGTTAAACTAAAAGAAAAACGGAGTTTTAAATAAATTTTATTATATTAACTGTAATCTAAACAAGAACAACGTAAATCATTTCATGTGTATTAAATTCAGTATTCTGCAAACTAATTTTCTAAACACAAATGACAGTTTTTAAGTATATAAATCTATTATCTCGACATTATGACATAATTCCTCGACATGCTGTCTGGTCATGGCGACTTTATATTTCATATGTTGAGTTACCTGTCTGGTCATGGCGACTTTATATTTCATATGGTTAGTTACCTGTCTTGCCATGGCGACTTAATATCTCCACATGATGAGTTACTGTCTTGACATGGCGACTTAATATCTCCACATGGTGAGTTAAATCCTCGTGACTGCGTAATAGTTTTTCGCCGTTACTACTTATACTAAGACGTACATTTTTATTGAAATTACATGTTCTTATATTAACTTAAGCAGCCAATGGTAACTTAGCTTAGGACCCTCCTGTTAGGTACACACTTGATTTGTCCAGGAAAAAATCCAAATGAGACACAAACTACTCCCTTTTTTACAATTTAACTTACATTTTTCATATAATGTACAATTAGATTCAACATTAAGTAGTGAAGAAATTACAAGTTGGCGTGTATTGTCTTACACAATACAAATGTATTATGTAAGAGAATACACCTTACAGGTTTCGTTGATTATTTTTAAGAATCTATAGTTGGAGTGTATTTTCCATTACAATACAAATAATAAATACGATATTATTGTTAGGGTGTGTTAGACAAGTCAATAGACAATACTTGATCAGGGATTAAACTTTACCTACACAATATTTCTATTATTGCTGTAAAGAAATAGTTCCCAGTTTTATGTGCTGCATATGATAATAAAAGGAGATTTCACATTTTAAGATGTTAATACTTTTTGATTTCGTAGCAATTTGTTTCTGATATTTATCTACATTTCTCTCTTTTCAAATAATCCATTTCATACTAACCATATCGGTGGTGTAATTGTTAGCGTACTCGCCTCGAGTGCGGTAAATCGTGCGTTCCAGGCCCGGTCGGGTCAAACCAACGACTATAACATTGGTATTTGTTGCTTCTACGCTAAGTACGCAGCATTGAGGAGATAGAGCAAAGACTGGTTGGTTCGCAATCAAGATAATGTGTCCGAGTAGGGCGACATGTCTCTCCGCGGATTGTTGTCTCAGTGAACTACTCCCTTTTTTTTTTACAATTTAACTTACATTTTAAAATGATTAATTTTTTCATACAATGCACAATTAGTTTCAACATTAAGCAATGAAGAATCTACAACTTGGCGTGTATTGTCTTACACAATACAAATGTAAGAGAATACACCTTACAGGTTTCGTTGATTATTTTTAAGAATCTATAGTTGGAGTGTATTTTCCATTACAATACAAATAATAAATACAATATCATTGTTAGGGTGTGTTAGACAAGTCAATAGACAATACTTGATCAGGGACCAAACTTTACCTTCACATTTTTTCTATTATTTCTGTAAAGAAATAGTTCCCAGTTTGATGTGCTGCGTATGACAATAAAAGGAGATTTCGCCTTTTAAGATGTTAATACTTTTTGATTTCGTAGCAATTTGTTTCTGATATTTAGCTACATTTCTCTCTTTCCAAATAATCCATTTCATACTAACCATATCGGTGGTGTAATTGTTAGCGTGCTCGCCTCGAGTGCGGTAAATATTGCGTTCCAGGCCCGGTCGGACTATAACATTGGTATTTGTTGCTTCTCCGCTAAGTACGCAGCATTGAGGAGATAGAGAAAAGACTGGTTGGCTCGGAATCAAGATAATGTGTCCGAGTAGGGCGACATGTCTCCCCGTGGATTGTTGTTTAAGTGAACTAGAACTATAAAAATCCAACTCAGTGTGTTGATCTAGAACATCATCATCACTTAATTGAAAATTAACTTGCTCTAGCAATGATATAGCTGAAATATTGTTAAGTTGGCGTTAAACAACAATTACTCACTGACTCCATTTGATACTTAGGTGAATTTCTTGAATATCTTTATATAATATTTCTTGCCAATCAGACACAATTACATTTTCTTTATTGTTTTTTTTGTTTGTTTTTTTTTTGTAGCATGTTTAATCCCCGTTTTATTTTGCCTAATAAGACTGTCCAAATATTTTGAATACATTTACAGGTGAATAATAAACGGGTCATTGGGTCATTCCCTTACAGAAATGGCAACTTCCATTTTGCTACATATGTATTTTTGGCACTTTTCGTTTTGGTATTTATGTAATTTTGCCAACTTTCATTTTGGTATTTACTCACTATTGGCAACTTTCATTTTGGGATTTACTCATTTTTAGCAACTTCCATTTTGGGATTTACGCATTTTTAGCAACCTTCATCGGTATAAATTATATTTTGCAGTAGCTTCCATTGGAGTTGTTGTGACTTCCTTAACTAGCTTATATATAGCAACATTTTCATAAATATAGTTCACGCAACATGTACCTCTAAAAATAGAATTTAAGAAAAGTTTAGTGTTTCACGTTCATATCTCAGAACAATGGATTTAAATACCACAATAGACGATGTTTTTGTTTTAGAATTAGACTTAACGGGCGTCCAATGGGTAATATAATACCTTGTTTTGTTTACGGAAAAGTGGCGATATTGTACATACGTAATTGAGGGTAGAGACATAAGAAGTATTAGGTCTAAGCACAAAGCAGTTCTTGGTAGCCCATTGATACATTATTACCAAATTTTATAGCTCAGGGAATCAAATAACTATTTATCCAGTGATCTACCTTTTTGAGAACACTTTTCATATTATTCAGCCATTGGTCATTATGGTGGATCTACTGTCGCTACTTTTTAGTATTACAGTCCAAGGTAAAGCTAAAACTAGGTTAGGCTTGGTTTTATGGTTTTTAACGCCACTTTCAACTTCATTACAATTATATTGTGTCGGTCAGTTTTATTGGTGGAGGAAACCGGAGTACCCGAAGAAAACCACCGACCTGTCCCAAGTCTCTGACAAACTTTAGCAAATAATGTTGTATCCAGTACACCTCGCCATGAACGGGGATCGAACTCACAACTTTAGTGGTGATAGACACTGACTGCATAGGTATTTACATACCACACAATCACGACCACGACAGCCCTCTAATACTAGGTAAAAAGAATAGTTTGGACACATAAAAAAGGTAATCAGAAGCCGTCAGCCTAAGAAGGACAGCCAATGCAATGGCCAGAAGAAACAGGACGAAAGGAGAAACAATACTCTACAAAACACTATACAGAAACTAAAGATTGAGCAACACGAACCCCACTTATAATCGGGGATGAACTCAAGTGCTCCCGATTGATAAGCAGTTCCTGCACCACTAGTGGCTTAACCAGCTCAATATATGATTTTGATATTGGATCATTTAGTCCCATTATTCGCACATTTTTCTTGAAGACTTTTGTAATGAACCAGTTCAATACATCGTTTTGATTTTGATAGTCCCTTAATTTACTCCATCAATGAGTGACTGCTATACGACTATTGTTCCTTTAAATCGTGGAACATATAATGGATGTATTTGTAGCTCTATGATGGAATATTCTACACAAAATGGGGAAATGTTCTATGTACTGTACTACAGAAGAATGGGATATTCCAAATAGGATTTGCTATTAGCAAATAACGGAGAATTTGGAAATGAATGTTGAATTATAATATACTTGGCTAATTGCCTTAGGTTACCAATTCCAATTATGTCATAAGTATAATATAATCTTTTATCCTGCAATTGTGTGATTTTGAGTATTAATAAAGGGACAAATAAACTTCAGTGTTATTTAGTAATGGACCTGATAAAGCATTTCTGGTACCTGACTCGTGTAGAGCGACAGAAAGAAACGGTAACAGTACAAGCTCTAATATCACAGATGACATAATTGAAAAAGACTTGAACAACGCTTGTTTCAGCTATTTTCATATAATTTGACAGGTGTCTTGGACTTCTTTATATCGCAGGATAAACAAAATAATATGTACATTTTCGTAATATATAAAATTAATTTGCATTCGCTGCGAAACCGGCTAGAAAAATTCACCTATTGCTCGCTTTTTCTACCTGTTTCTAAAGCTCGTACAAATACATGTATTGTTTGATTGATTGACTTTATTGTGTTTAACGCCACTTTCAGCAATATATCAGCTCAATCATAGGGAGCAGTTTTAGTGGTGGAGGAAGCCGGAGAGAACCACCGACCATGGGCAAGCAACTGATAAACTTTATCACTTGCAGCTGCGAGTCGAGTGCACCCTCTTTTGTTATTTAGAAAGTCGGGCACGAACAGACGCCGTATTGGTGATTGGCTTGTATGAGTTGTTAGGTAATCCAACTACCTAACTCATTGAGCCACCCGGGCCCTCAAATAAATTTATATTTTCCGACAAAGTACGTATTTTGTATATGTAGTGAGTGTTAAATTGTCCATTCTAGACCATATCGATTAAATATAAGTCTTAAAGAGCTTTATATTTTAACTGTTGCTTCGGATATATTACTTCGAGCAGAAACATTGTCGTTAAATATAAAATTAATTCGCACTCGCTGCTCGAAATAGAAAAATCTTTGAGAATTATATTTGATTGATATGATCTAGACGTAGATATCAAATTTAATGCACACGACCCGTTTCTGGAATAGCCTTTATCAGGTACGCTCAAAATCTAAATATTGGTAAGCCAAATAATTTAAAAGGTTTTGGTAGCAAGTAAATCAAAGGGCATACAGGATCGCCAAAATTTGTTAAGGTCACCTATGTTTGAGAAAGGAGAACCTTAGTGCTAATAATAATTACATTATTTAGAAATTGTAAATTTAAATGACAAATATATCTAATAAACCATGTAAGTGGTGAAACACTGACTACTGGGCGCTACTTTTTATTGAAGTGTATGTATGTGGTTCTAGGGGTAACACTTTTCCTCTGTTTCTTCGTGTTATCGATAGGATTTTGGAATTGTTCCTACAGTGTAGTATTGTTCCTACAGTGTAGTATTGTTCCTAGGGTGTAGTATTGTTCCTACAATGTAGTATTGTTCCTACAGTGTAGTATTGTTCCTACAGTGTAGTATTGTTCCTACAGTGTAGTATTGTTCCTACAGTGTAGTAATGTTCCTACAGTGTAGTATTGTTCCTACAGTGTAGTATTGTTCCTACAGTGTAGTATTGTTCCTACAGTGTAGTATTGTTCCTACAGTGTAGTATTGTTCCTACAGTGTAGAATTGTTCCTACAGTGTAGTATTGTTCCTACAGTGTAGTATTGTTCCTACAGTGTAGTATTGTTCCTACAGTGTAGTATTGTTCCTACAATGTAGTATTGTTCCTACAGTGTAGCATTGTTCCTACAGTGTAGTATTGTTCCTACAGTGTAGTATTGTTCCTACCATGTAGTATTGTTCCTACAGTGTAGTATTGTTCCTACAGTGTAGTATTGTTCCTACAGTGTAGTAATATTCCTACAGTGTAGTATTGTTCCTACAGTGTAGTATTGTTCCTACAGTGTAGTATTGTTCCTACAGTGTAGTATTGTTCCTACAGTGTAGTATTGTTCCTACAGTGTAGTATTGTTCATACAGTGTAGTATTGTTCCTACAGTGTAGTATTGTTCCTACAGTGTAGTATTGTTCCTACAGTGTAGTATTGTTCCTACAGTGTAGTATTGTTCCTACAGTGTAGTATTGTTCCTACAATGTAGTATTGTTCCTACAGTGTAGCATTGTTCCTACAGTGTAGTATTGTTCCTACAGTGTAGTATTGTTCCTACAGTGTAGTATTGTTCCTACAGTGTAGTAATGTTCCTACAGTGTAGTATTGTTCCTACAGTGTAGTATTGTTCCTACAGTGTAGTATTGTTCCTACAGTGTAGTATTGTTCCTACAGTGTAGTATTGTTCCTACAGTGTAGTATTGTTTTAATTTTTCATTGTATTATTGCCATTACATATATTTTCTATCAGGAAGTTTACAGGTTTTTGTTTATGTTTTTCTTGGTAACAACTATACATAGTTAACGATTGATTAAGATATTATTTTTGAATTGTATAGGCCAAATCAGGTGTAAGAACTAATCGTTCTTTTAAAAAAAATCAAGAAAAGTGTAAAGTTATTTGTTCGCTTGTGTAAGTGATTTTGACATGCTCATTATTTCTAATGTCATAATATTGATAAGGCAAAAGTCTTAGGGTAAGGGTTATCGTGATCAACGCCACTTTCAACACAAAACAGACTGTACCATGTGACACAGGGCATTAAAGGACATCAATAACAATTGAATATCACCTTAATGGGCAGTTAGTGAGTAGCCTTTTAATATTTTAATGTCCTATGTCACATGGTACAATGAAATATACATAGAAAGCACATATCTGTTATTTTGCTTTGATGGTTGGACTCTTACACTATTTGTACCCACTCCATGCAGATTTTTACCCTTCGGAAAATATAATTAACATAGATACCTAATGGTTAACTTGTTTTAATAATGGACCAACAGTTTTGAAATTAATTGTCAGAGTTCGTATATATTATATATTGATATACATCTAGAACATAATGTTGATTTGAAAACTGGATTTTTAAGATTTTTTTTCTGAACATTTATAAATGTCAAAGAGACTATAATATAAAAGAGCTGTAACTCTACCTCAAGGAAAGCATTACATCCGAATTCGAGATAGATAAGTATGCTTAGCATCTTTAACTTACTAATACATTTTTTGTTGACATTCAAATTCCTTAATATGATTTATCCAACATCAGGTTAACACATATATATACTTGGGGGGCGGTTATGGTCGTGATCGTATGGTTGTTGGATTTGCAACTACCACTACAATCAGTGCCAGTCACCATTAATGTTGTGAGTTCGAACCCCGTTCATTGCGAGGTGTACTCGATAACATTATGTGAAAAAGTTTATCAGTGACTTACGGTAGGTCGGTTGTATTCTCTGAGTATTCTGGTTTCCTCCACCATTAAAACTGACTGCTACGATATAGCTGAAATATTGTTGAAAGTGGCGTTAATCATCATAACCCTAACCCTTAATATCTGTGTTATTATAATATTTTTTTGAATTGTCTCTACAGTGTTGTATGTTTTTGTTTTTCATTTTATTATAAGGATGTTGGTTGGAGCTGAAACTTGTTACAACGCTTATGCAAGCTATTATTATTACAGCTATTTTTATTGTTCCAGTTGTTGTGGATATAGGTACAATGAGTACTGTTGCAGGTAAGTGTTACATGAAAATGCTAACATTAATTCTAAGGATCATAGTGCCGTAGATTCGTGCCCCGGTCGCGTCAAATCAAAAACTCTAAAATTGGTATGTGTTGCTTCACCGCAGCATTAAGGAGAAAGAGAAAAGTCTGTTTTACTCGGAATCAGGAAAATGTGTCCGAGTGGAGCAACATGTCTATACGCGGACTGTTGTCCCAGTGAGCTAGCATTATAAAAATCAAGCTAATCGTGTTTGTCTAGTACAAAGCGGCTCTCATCATCATCTCATTGAAAATTAACTTGTTCTCGCCATGATATAGCCTTTGAAAGTGCGCTAATCAAAAAGCACTCACTCACTCACTCACTCACTCACTCACTCACTCAAAGAATTATGTACACTGCCTCATAGGGTTTAGAGAAGGTCATTGGTATTTGCTAGGAATAAAGGATTTGATGATAACTATGGTCGTACATTTCGTTTTATTGTGGATCAAATTCAGATAGATACCCCAGATAGAGATACGACTCCTTCATTGCTTGGCCTACTCACAGGAATGGTGGCTGATTAAGAGATAAACTTTATGACAAAAAAGATACTTTTATCTTTCATAATGTGACTTTTCCATTCAAATACAGCAACATGCATATGGAATATTTATCTCTCATTTAACTTTGATGCGATATTCCGAACCTTTTGGTTCCTATCATGATTTCCTTGATAACAGATTGTTGCTAACAAGGAAGGTACTGACCCAAGTTTTCCTAGTGGTGAAGTTGAAGTCATCGATGGAACTAAATAGCATTATTATGTCCTTTTTGACACAATGACACCCCATCGATCTTCGATTGATGTTTACCTGTTCTTTGAATGTACTTATTCAGAGTGCAAATCTAGTCACGTTATCTGGTATTCATTGCCATTATACGCAAAAACAAATAAAACAAACAAAAATGTCCAACGACCACACGTTTTTCTTTATTTTAGTGAAAGTGTTGCTGGAACTATTGCTGGGTCAGTGGCTGGAGGTTTGATTGATATCGGTATAATTGTAGCATTAATTGCTTACCGTGCAAGGAAGTCTACCGTTGCTATCATACTACAAGTGGTGTAAATACTACACAAGTGTCGTACCAGCAGCAACAACAGCAAGGTATAATTCAATACTAATATTATTGTATATTATAATAAATGAATTTCAACTAGATCTAATATCCATAGCCCCCACTAAAATGATGTCATTAAGATATATGTCCACCATGCTGGAACCAATTCAACATTTGCTTAAAATATTATACATATACAAAATTTGCTAATGTCTTGAGGGAGATGAGCTTTCCTTTTAATTCTAATCTAGAAGCTTTAAATTGCTAAATATATATATTATATACCATGTCAGTGCCAAAACACTGATCACTGGGAAGATGATATCCTCGAGGATTATTAGTTCACTAGCAGTAATAGACCAAGTTTAGGAATAACCTTCATCAGTTTCACTCAATATCAAAAGAAAATAAACTTAAACATTTGGCAGTGAAAACACCAATTCGCCTAACCAGGATAGCCAAAAACATTAACCGAGTTCGTCTATTCTGTTGATGCTCTTTGGTTTGAATGCTCACAGAATCTCAACGCCATCAAGTGTTTGGCCATGGAGGCCATAACTGATGAAGATATTCCATAAGCACACCCAGTGAACTAGTTTTGACGTCTACATTTTTATCATATATAAATAAATTTACATGTAACTTTCTGTTGCAGGCTTTTCTATGCAGCCACCACCATATGGACAGTATCAGCAGTAAGTACAACATCCACTAAGCGCACCCTATTCAAAACATCCAGCATGATAATGAAAAATTATATCGTTCACAACACCACAACATTATGCAATGGTCGGATAAACAGTCACAAAGGAATACTTTATTCAATACCAGATACTTTTTGTTTATTAATATTTTATCTCTGTTATTAATTCAAAGCTTATTAATGATAAATCATTTCATGTAAAAGTTATTGGCTAAAGAACAGAATTGCAATAATGTGTCAAAACGAATTACTGTTTACTTACGATTTACACAGAACACGATATATTCCTATGATTATATTATATATGAAATGAATTGTCTGTTATGGTAGAATCCCATGATTATTCACATATTTTCATATTTGAAATGTATTCGATAACCTGGACAAGTACTTAGCGACTCAAACAGCTATTTTTCGGTAGCATACATGTTCCGTAAAGTGGTCTGATCCTTGTCGTTCAGTGTACCATACGTCATATTGATGTATTTTCAGTCGTTTTTCACGTCATATTTTTTAAGTCATCTAACCATCAATAAGAGAAACACTTTGTTAATTCGTCAGTCGTGATATGACTCATATGGTATAAGACAACGTTTATCCAAAGCCAACAAAAGTCTTTCTGACTTCTTTTAGAACTATTAAAATATTCTAACGTAATTAATACGGCTAACATGACTTGTATGACATAGAAAACTGAAAATATTATTGAAACTGATAAACCTTCAGGAGCACCTTAATCGCACGTTTTTAGTCGTGTCCGTGTTGGTCAGCCTTGTAATTGTCTGTGTTGTTTTGTTTTTGGTTTGTTTGTTTGTCTTCGTCTTGTGTCTTGTGTGCCCAATGTTGCCAGTGTCTCTGGATTCTCCAATCTTGATTCCCCCTTCGGGTTTCTCTAACGTTTATTTTATTGAGTTCAATATGAGTATTATTTAAATTCAACAAGATGAGAATTTTGATATCAAATAATTCACAAAATCATGCAAGCAAATGCGCATTAATAATAACATAAATATACAACTTCATATGACTTGCTGGATCATAAAGATGTGGATTAACAATCTGAGAGGACACAACTTTATGACAATCATTTTGTAAAGTAATGCGGGTGTAAATGTTTTTTTTACTGTTATTTATAATATACTGTTATTGTTTTTTTCTCTAAATATTCATTCTGACAAATATAATAAAATTAATCACCAATCTTTACAGTTTAAGATAAATTACATGTTATTTTGGCCATTCCGTCCCGCAATTTCTATTGGTAATGCGTTTAACTTTTCGTCGGTTCACAGCATAGCCCCTTTGGGAACGTATCGAAATCCCATCACAAAGGTAAGAAAGCCCACATAACACAAATTCTTGGGATACTGGTAATAAGATCAGGTAATACAGAGGTGTTAAAACCGTTCCGCCCCACATTAATGACACCTGTTGTAACGTTCTAATTCTGAAGGCGCTTAGAGAACCTGGAGCTATTACCAAGTTCACATTGGTAATCTTCTATTACTTGGGGTACTCGTATTCTGTATTGAACAACCATTTTAAGAATCGGACTACTTTTTTAAAGACTAATTTACATCAAAATGTGATGTAAACTAGAAAAATGGTAGAATCGAAATGGGAAAGGCATTGATTTCCCATAAAACACAAAATGGTGGAATTGGCATCTTAAGATTATGCAATAATTCTAAAATTTTACATTTAAATGTTGTTTGTCTATTACATATATAATTCCTAAACCTTCAATGTCAAGGGCAAATACCATATATGATGACTACTATGATAAAAACATGGTGCTGCCTGTTTACCGTGGTGTAATGCTTTGCCTGCTCGTCTTGTGCTAAGGAACGTAAAATCAATTCCCGGTCGGATCAAACCAAACCTTATAAAATTATATTTTGCTTCTTTTCCACTACACAAGCAACATTGACATCTAAGAGCAAACATTGGTAGGTTTGTTGTAAGGACAATATGTCTGCGTTCAACAATATATTATAGTATTCAACAGAAATGAGAGGGGGGATAGGACAATCGGGCGGAGGACCATTGAATGGAATAGTACGGAGAGTTAGGTAAAATGAATAAATAACATATTAAACTTTCGGAAGAGTTCCAAAATCAAATAGTAAAACGCATAAAGAGGAAAATTCGACACTCCTAACACACAAAAATATAACCGCTCACTTTCCTAGATTGTTGCAGGAATTTCAATAAAAAGTGGCGGTGTTTATCTAGTTGTATGTAGTGTATGGACAACAATACATTTAGTCCAAAATATGTAATATCATTTAGGATGTCTGTGCTGTTGATTATTTATGAGAGTGTATTGTGGAGATTTGAATATCCACATAGGTGAATTAATTGACGTTTTGTTAAATGACGATCTAGATCGGTATAAAGAATGTGTAGAACACGTTGATAATCCCATTATCTCTAATAGACGTTCCATGAATAAAACTGTGAATGCCGTTGGTCGTAAGCTACCAGAGATGTGCTTTAATACAGGTCTAACTGTAGCCAATGGTAGACTTTGCAACGACAGAGATGGTAATTTTACTTTTTGTACAAATAAAGGGAGACATGTAAATGATTACTTTATGGTATCTGCTGGTTATTTCCAATTAATAAGTGACATCCAAGTTCTTCAAATGAACAAGTTTTAAGATCATATGCCTATTTTCTTTGAGTTAAACGTTTCAGTCATTCGTTCTGTAAAAGGTTTTCCCAGAATCGACAAATACAGTCAAACCTGTATATATAGATCACTAAAGGGAACCTGCAAATATGACCGTTATATAGAGGTTCCAATAATAGCATTATTCATAGTGTGAAAAATGAGACTACCCTTTATAGACTAATTTGTTATATAGAGGTGCCCTTTATAGACTAATTTGTTATATAGAGGTGCCCTTTATAGACTGTAATTTGTTATATAGAGGTGCCCTTTATAGACTAATTTGTGATATTGAGGTGCCCTTTAGAGACTAATTTGTGATATAGAGGTTCCCTTTATAGACTGTAATTTGCTATATAGAGGTGCCCTTTAATGCTGGTTTTGTCTGTTTATATAATTATGAGTTTTGACTTTCCCTTTGTAAGATTGTTCGGAGTTCGGTAATTTTGTTATTACCTTTATTGACTGTATATCAAATGGGACGCCACTCGTAACGAACAATATTTTCAAATTTTACAATCTCAACAGAATATACATTTAAAACGTATGAATAATCTAACCCGCGAAACGAACGTACATAATTCGGTAAGCGAGTTAACTCGGTCAATCTACAACAGCGCATTCAAGTTTTTTGGACATTCTCTTTTGATTCGAGATGACATAACAGTCCAAAGTCCACAAAATGGGTGGTTTGACAATAAATGTACAAATGCTTTGCGGAATTCCATAATGTAAGAAACTTATTTTCACGATACTCGACTGAGGCAAATAGACACCTATGTGTTTCAGTTAGAAACAATTTCAATAAAGTGAAGAGACAGGCAAAATTTAACTATAAAAGAAGAAAAGGGCTGGAACTTTGTAATATTGCTAAAACGGAATCCAAAAAATTCTGTTCGACAGGTACTATTTCACTTGAATCTATTAAGATACGTAAGAGACTAATTTTTACAGTCGTGGTTTTCAGGATGAGAAGAATGCCACAAACTTAGCATTTACAAAGAGTGTAAATTAGAATTTTGTGGTGAAAAATAGCTTGATTTTCACATTATTGTACAACTTTTAACTAAACTCCGTAGTGATACACTTAAACTGAATGTTGAAACTGGTAGATACCAAAATGTTGCAAGAGAAAATAGAATTGTTTATCATATAATATGAATGCTTTAGAAGACAAATATCACTTTGTTTTAGTATGTCCAGCACATAGATATATAATAACCATATTATTGTTCATGGCCAAATCGCCACAAGCTTCATAAACTATTACAAGTAAATCTCTCACTATTAAACTTTGTAGATATTTAAATGTAGCATGAAAATTGAGGTTAGAAATTGTTCATATTGTTCTCTTTTATCATTATCATATCATATATTGTACTGTTTGCTGCAACATGTATGTGCTCTATGCAATAAAGCGTTCATTCATCCATCCATACCAACATAAATTAAACTATTTTAAATATATCTATCAGAAACAAAAAATGTTTTGTGCGTCGTGAGTTTTAAATAAAGGTGTGTAATAGCAATAGGTAAATTCTTTTATTATTGTAGATGCACATTTTAGATAAGGTGTTATTTAATCAATATAATATATGTCCTATATTTTATTATTTTGAAATACTTATCAGATATATCAAATTACGTATTTAAATATGGTGGATTGGAAATTTGTGATTTTCTGTATTATAATACAACGTAAATAACATTGAGCTAATTTGTGTGTCTCAAATTTGTATTCTTTAATTTTCTCCTTTAGGTAATTAATGACATATATTATAATACAGTTAATCAGAGTTAATTATATTGTATAACCAGAAACCCACAATATAGAAAAAAACACGAAAACGTCGAAAAAGAAATTTACAGTTCATCTGTATATAGTAAATAAATAACAGAAAATACAAGCTGAAATTAAATAATACAGTCAAACCTGTTTTAAGAGGTCACCTTTGAAAGACATAGTGGTATTTTATCACAGGTGCCCTCTTAAAAGAGGTTGCATTCATATGAAATTTTCTATGATAGGACCAGAAAAAGGTGACCTTTTAAAACAGGTGACTGTTTAATAGAGATGACTTAATAGATGTGACCTCATGGTTTGACTGTATATTATTATATAGAAGTAATTTTCTATTTATAAACTAATGTCACTTCAATTTGTAAAATACTAACAGAGCTCCCAAATATCATACATACTGACAAACCAACTACAAAGAGTTATTACAATTTATCTCGTAAGCCAAGTTACTGTATATTTATACATTGCAAGGAATGTTCAAGAATATTGGTGACATGTTCAACCATAGTCTGAAAAGGTATCTACTAAAACGTAGCTATAAATAAAATCTAGGGATTCGGTAAACGTTTCTGGATTATTATAAGCTTACATGCATTAAGCATTTTGTTGTTCTATATATACAATAACATTTAGGATTTTTGAGAACGGACTATAGATATTAATAAGACCTCAAGTCACACGTCATTTCAATTTTGTTTGTATCCAAGTATCCCGGGGCAACATATAAGAGAACCACACTTCTTGTTTGTGATTTAAAGAGACACATAAACGTATTATGTCTAAAGACAAAGGAGTTTTTGGTAGCCCATTGACACACTATTACCCAATTTGATAGTCCAGCGATTCAAGTCCATATTTATCCAGTGATATATTGTTTTTAGAAGACTTCATATTATTCATCTATTGATCAATATGGTGGACCTACTGTCGCTACTTTTGAGCATTACAGTCCAAGGTAAAGCTAAAACTATGTTAGGTTTGGTTTTATGGTGTTTAACGCCACTTTCAACCTTATTACAGTTATATCGTGGCAGTAAGTTTTATTGATGGAGGAAACCGGAGTGCCCGGAGAAAACCACCGATCGACCTGTCCCAAGTCATTGACAAACTTTAGCAAATAATGTTGTATCCAGTACATCTCGCCATGAACGGGGATCGGACTCACAACTTTAGTGTTGATAGGCAATGACCGCATAGGTATTTGTAAATACAACTACCGTACAACCACGGCCACGAGGGTCCCGCTAATACTAGGTAAAAAGAAAAAGTTGAGCATCGCAAGAAGGTAATGAGAAGCCGCAAGTCGAAGGACATACAATGTAATGGCCAGAAGAAAAAGGACACAAGGAGAAACAATACCTTGCAAAAAACTACACATGAAACTAAAGATTGAAAAACACGAACTCACTGCAGATCGAGGTTGAACTAAGGTGCTTCCGAATCACTAGTGGCATCCATGAATACACTATACCCTTTGGCAATATTCATTTCGTGCCGTTATAATTAACCAGTTCAATTTCTGATTTTGATACTGGATCATTTAATCCTCATATTCGCACATTTTTCTAGAAGACCTGTGTAATCTACCAGTTCAATATATACTTTTGATTTCGATGTGTTTTTTTTAAGTCACTTAATTCGCTCCATTAATAACTGGTTATGATATGGAAAAAAATGTAGTACTATTTATATAATAATGTTGTGTTTGCAATGACTATGCCAATATAGTGATCAGGGATGAAGACATAGTGCACCACCCGAAGGGGAGTGCACTATGTCGTCAACCCTGACCACTATGTGGGATATTCATTGCTAACACAACATTATTATTATTATTATGCTGACTGTTATATGTAGACAGAATATATTGAGACCTATTACAATAAAGGAGGTCCTGATATTGGTGACTAATATATTGGATCAGATAGTCTTGAAAGTGTGAGAATATTATTGTTTCATTTAAGGCTTTAAAAATATAAAGATTTTTGAAATTTGAAATTTAATTAACAACAATAACAAGTATTAACAAACGTTTAGACGACTATGATAGATTGACAGATTGAATCCGCCCCATTGCACGTGGACTATCTATATATTGTTTGACAGACAGCTGAAAACCCAACCTTCCCCGCGTGAAACTGGCATAGTAGATGTACTATTTTCGCATAGTATATCAACGCTATATAATTCTTTGTGATATATGATATAATATTCTACACTAAAATGGAAGAAAAACATTTTCTATACTCAAAAAGAATGTGATATTCCAAATAGGGTTTGTTATTAGCAAAAAACGGAGAATTTGGAAATGAATGTTGAATTATAATATACTTGGCTAATGTTGCCTTCGGTTACCAATTCCTTTTATGTCACAAGTATAATATAAACATTTATCCTGCAATTGTGTGATTTTGAGTATTAATAAAGGGGCAAATAAACTTCAGTGTTATTTAGTAATGGACCTAATAAAGCATCTCTGGTACCTGACTCGCGTAGAGCGACAGAAAGAAACGGTAACAGTATAAGAGCTAATGTCACAGATGACACAATTGAAAACGATTAGAACGACGCTTGTTTCAGCTATTTTCAGACAATTTGGCAGTTTTGTTTTGGAACATTCAATATTGTAGGATAAACACAATATATGTGCATTGTCATTAAATATACAATCAATTTGCACTCGCTACGAAACAGGCTAGAAAAGTTCGTCAATTGCTCCTTTTTCTACCTGTTTCTAAAGCTCGTACAAATACATTTATATTTTCACAAAGTACGTATATTGTATATGTAGTGAGTGTTAAATTGTCCATTCTAGACCATATTGATTAAATATAATTCTTAAAGAGTTTTATATCTTAACTGTTGCTTCGGACATGCTACTTCGAGCAGAAACAAAATATATGTACAGGTCGTTAAATATAAAATTAATTCGCACTCGCTGCTCGAAATATAAAAATCTTTAAGAATTATATTTAATCGATATGATCTAGACGTGGATATCTAATTTAATGCACACGACCCGTTTCTGCAATAACCTTTATCAGGTACGCTCAAAATCTAAATATTGGTAAGCCAAATAATTTAAAAGGTTTTGGTAGCAAGTAAAACAAAAGGCATACAGGATCGCCAAAGTTTGTTAAGGTCACCCATGTCTGAGAAAGGAGAACCTTAGTGTTAATAACAATTACATTATTTAGAAATTGTAAATTTCAATGACAAATATATATTATAAACCATGTAAGTGGTGAAGCACTGACTACTGGGCGGATGAATACGCTACTGAAGTGTATGTATGTGATTCTAGGGGTAACAATTTTCCTCTCTTTCTTCGTGTTATCGATTGGGTTTTGAAATTGATCCTACAGTGTAGTATTGTTCCTACAGTGTAGTATTGTTCCTACAGTGTAGAATTGTTCCTACAGTGTAGTATTGTTCCTACAGTGTAGTATTGTTCCTACAGTGTAGTATTGTTCCTACACTGTAGTATTGTTCCTACAGCGTAGTATTGTTCCTTCAGCGTAGTATTGTTCCTACAGTGTAGTATTGTTCCGACAGTGTAGTATTGTTCTTACAGTGTAGTATTGTTCCTACATTGTAGTATTGTTTTAATTGTTCCTACAGAGTAGTATTGTTTTAATTGTTCCTACAGTGTAGTATTGTTTTAATTGTTCCTACAGTGTAGTATTGTTTTAATTGTTCCTACAGTGTAGTATTGTTCCTACAGAGTAGTATTGTTCCTACAGTGTAGTATTGTTCCTACAGTGTAGTATTGTTCCTACAGTGTAGTATTGTTCCTACAGTGTAGTATTGTTCCTACAGTGTAGTATTGTTTTAATTTTTCATTGTCTTATTGTCATTACATATATTTTCTACCAGGAAGTTTACAGGTTTTTGTTTATGTTTATCTTGGTAACAACTATATACATAGTTAATAGTTGACTAACATATTATTATTAAATAGCATAGGTCAAATCAGGTGTAAGTAGAATTAATCGTTCTTTTAAGAAAAAACAAGAAAAGTGTAAAGTTATTTGTTCGCTTGTGTAAGTGATTTTGAAATGCTCATAATTTCTAATGTCATAATATTGTTAATATTTCTGTTGAACGCATGTCATACAATGCCAAAAGGCTTAGGTTAAGGGTTATGGTGATCAACGCCACCTTCAACAAAAACAGACTGTACCATGTGACACAGGGCGTTAAAGGACATCAATAACGATTGAATATCACCTTAATGGTCAATTTATGAGTAGCCTTTAAATATTTCAATGTCCTATGTCACATGGTACAATGAAATATACATTGAAAGCGCATATCTGTTATTTTGTTTTGATGGTTGGGCTCTTACACTATTTACACTCACTCCATGCAGATGTTTACCCTTCGGAAAATATAATTAACATAGATACCTAATGGTTAACGTTTTTCAATAATGGACCAACAATTTTGAAATTAATTGTCAGAGTTCGTATATATCATATATTGATATACATCTAGAACAAATGTTGATTTGAAAACTGGATTTTTAAGAATTTGTTTCTGAACATTTATAAATGTCAAACAGACTATACTATAAAATAGCTGTAACTTTACCTCAAGGAAAACATTACATCCGAATTCGAGATACATAAGTATGTTTAGCATCTTTAACTTATTAATACATCTTTTGTTGATATTCAAATTCCTTAGTATGATTTATCCAACATCAGGTTAACACATTATTTACTTAATTACTTTTGCTTGTAGTGAGAAGTATTATTTATATATTTGAGGGGCGTCATGGTTGTGATCGTATGGTTGTTGGATTTGCAATTACCTCTACAATCAGTGTTAATCACCATTAATGTTGTGAGTTCGAACCCCGTTCATTGCGAGGTGTACTCGATAACATTATGTGAAAAAGTTTATCAGTGACTTACAGTAGGTTGGTTGTATTCTCTGGGTATTCCGGTTTTCTTCACCATTAAAATTGACTGCCACGATATAGCTGAAATATTGTTGAAAGTGGTGTTAATCATCATAACCCTAACCCTTAATATCTGTGTTATTATAATCATTTTTTGAATTGTCTCTACAGTGTTGTATGTTTTTGTTTTTCATTTTATTCTAGGGATTTTGGTTGGAGCTGAAACTTGCTACAAGATTAATGGTTACTATGTTAGCAGTTTTTATTGTTCCAGTTGTTGTGGATATACGTACAGTGAGTACTGTTGCAGGTAAGTGTTATATGAAAATGCCAACATTAATTCAAAGGATCATAGAGAAGTAGATCATGGGTTCGTGCCCCGGTCGCGTCAAGCCAAAAACTCTAAAATTGGTATTTGTTGCTTCACCGCAGCATTACGGAGAAAGAGCAACGACTGCTTTGCTCGAAATCAGGAAAATGTGTCGAGGTGGGGCAACATTTCCATGCGCGGACTGTTCTCTCAGTGAGCTAGCATTATAAAAATCCAACTAATCGTGTTTGTCTAGTACAAAGCGACCCTCATCATCATCTCATTGAAAATTAACTTGTTCTCGCCATGCTATAGCCTTTGAAATTGCGCTAAGCAAAAACCACTCACTCACTCAAAGAATTATATACACTGCCTCATAGGGTTTGAGAGAAATTCATTGATATTTGCTAGGAATAAAGGATTTGATGATAAATTCAGATAGATACAACAGACAGAAATAAGACTGCTTCATTTCTTGGCCTACACACAGGAATGATGGCTAGCTAAATTATGACAAAAAAGATGATTTCATGTTTCATAATGTGAATTTTCCATTCATATACAGCAACATGCATATGTAATATTTATCTCTCATTTAACTTTAATGCGATATTCCGAACCTTGTGGTTCCTATCATGATTTTCTTGATAACAGATTGTTGCTAACAAGGAAGGTACTAACCGAAGTCTTCCTACTGGTTAAGTTGAAGTCATCACTTCGATCGATGGAACTAAATAGCATTAGTATGTCCTTTTTGAGACCATGACACCCCACCGATCTTCGATTGATGTTTATCTGTTCCTTGAATGTACTTATTCAGAGTGCAAAACTAGTCACGTTATCTGGTATTCATTGTCATTATACGCAATAACAAATAAAACAAACAAAAATATCCAACGACCACACGTTTTTCTTTATTTTAGTACAAGTGCGGTTGGAACTATTGCTGGGGCAGTGATTGGAAGTTTGATTGTTATCGGTATAATTGTATCAGTAATTGTTTACTGTGCAAAGAAGTCAAACCGGTCTACCGGTGTTATCATCCATCCTACTACCAGTGCTGTAAATACTATGCAATTTTCCCAGCAGCAAGGTATAATTCAATACTAATATTAGTGTAGATTATAATAAATGAATTTCAACTAGATCTAATATCCATAGCCCCCACTAAAATGATGTCATTAAGATATATGTCCGCCATGCTGGAACCAATTCAACATTTGTTTAAAATATTATACATATGTTGTGCTTATCCTGTGATGTCAGAAAGTCTAAAATGACTATCAAAAAGAAGAAAAGAAACATATAGAATACACAGTGCAACTTAAATGACAAAAAAATGACTAATAAGAATAGCCAAAATTTGCTAATGTCCTCCGCGAGATGAGCTTTCCTTTTACTACTAATTTAGAACTTTAAATTGCTAAATATATATATTATATACCATGTCAGTGCCAAAACACTGGTCAATACTTCGAGATCACATATGTTTACTTTTAACCAAAAACATTTCTTTTGTGTGTGCACTGCAGTATTCGTAGCTTTTAGTCAACACAATACTATAGCATCTATAAATATATACATACATAGTCAAACCTGTGGTAAGCGGTCACCTTTTAGGACAAAGACAAAATGGTAAGACATGTGACCTCTTAAAAGAGGTTAAATTCATATGAAATTTTCAATGATAGGACATGAAAAAGGTAACATTTTAATACAGGTGACTGCATGTACAGACTTGAATGTATACTTATATGATCTTTCATATGTTTAATTTACTATATTGAAAAGGTTCATCAATGGGGCCGCCACCACAAGGAATGTATCCACAGTATGGGCAGTATCCACCACCAGGGCAGTATCCACCACCAGGGCAATGCCCACCACCAGGACAATATGATGCACCTGGGCAAGTTCCACAGCCACCTGCATACACTGCTGATTCACTTCCGCTTAAACAGTGACAGATATCAGAATATCCTCTACTACATTTTAATGTATACCTCTGACATTAATCGTATGGTAGGAGGTAACACATTCCGTCCAACTGCATTTTTTTTGTTCAAATAAATGTTAAAGAGCATGTATGACAATCGTATTCATCAGCCATATACAAATCAGCATAAATATATATGATGATAGCTTATCTGATTAAATTCATAACATAAATGAATCATGTTTTTCCTTTGCATTTAAATAACCCAATTTTTATCAAGAAGATTGTTTCAATCCACTAGAAAATTATATATTATATCACGAACAGTAACGTTCAGATCAGAATTAGTAGCAATGGTCTGTTGATGACAGAATATGCAAAAATAGAAACAAGTGTCATGAACACGTAGATATCAAATTTAGTACACATGACGGATTTCTGGAACATGTACGCTCAATGATTAAAAAATGATAATCCAAATAATGTAAAACCGCATGTGTGGTGTAATAGTTAGCGCACTCGCCTCGAATGCGGTAGATCATGTGATCGATGCCCGATCGGGTCAAATCCAAGATTAAAAAAATGGTATTTGTTGCTTCTCCGCTAAGCACGCAGAATTAAGGAGAAAGAGCAAATACTGTCTCGGAATCAGGATAATGTTTCCGACTGAGGCGTTTTGTTTATCCGTGGACTGTTGTTTTAGTGAGTTAGCACTATAAAGATTCAATTAAGCGTGTTGGTCTAGTACAAAGCGGTTTTCATCCCGATCTCATTAAAAATTAGCTTGTTCTCGTCATCATATAGCTGAAAATTGCTGAGTTTGCGATAAACAATAACAGTCACTTAAAAAAACAAATAATTTAAACGTGTTGGGAGCAAAAAACCCAAAGAGCCTCAAAAGGATAGCCAAAATCTGTCAAGGTTTCCTATACCTGAAGGAGGAGTCCCTTCGTTTTATTAATAATTATATTAGTTAGAAACTGTAAATTTCTGTAGCAGGGCTTAACTATGATAAAGTCCAACTTTGGGTTCAATTCTTTAATTCGAAATATTATATAACAGTAACCCTACAAATACACAAATAATAAACATAAATACATGACAACTACAAGACAGATCATATAAAACAATCCACAATAAAAGGGAGATAATTCTCTATGATTTGTCAAAGAAATATAAAATAAAACATTTTTCTACAAGTTATCTTCTATGAGAAAAATACCACAATATAGCTTACTCATTTAATAAGCACACAATAAAGTAAATCATTCTGTCTTTGATAAATAACAAAATAATTGCAACTTCAAAACAATTGCATCACCTCACCTCGGAATTAGTTTCAGCATAGTTTATACACTCAAAAAATACATATAGAATATATGACACAAATAAAAATGATATAAACACTAACACACTCAGCAAACAAAATCAACTGAATACACAAACATATAAACATGCAAACAATTAAACAATCAAATAAAATAAACAAACAAATACAAAGCTTACCCTATATATGGCATAAGGGTACCAGCTGATTGATCACTCTAGGATCTGTCTACATCATAATTTCCTGAATAACATAAAAGGGCAATGTTAAGTCAAAATGACTTAAGAACATATCAATTATAACAAATCATCATCGTAAATAAATTAATCAGATATATAAATTATATATCAAAGTCCACTGAAATTCAACACTTGTAGTTGTAAAAATATAAAAGGATAACCATGATAACATTACTCTCATTCTTATTCTAAATAAAATTATAAAACATTTATACTCAGATTCATACTTCAATCTCAATATTTGTATTCTCACACTTTCATACTAAAGTAAAAATTAGAAATGGAAAATAAGAAAACAGAAAGATGACTGACCTTTAGAAAACAAACAGAATATTAGTATATGTAAATCCAAATTTAGTTTCCAGTTGAAAATATATGAGTTAAGCAAAATGTCTGCCTGTGTCTTAATTGTGTTCCATCACAGGTGTATGGAAAAAATAATCTACCAATGGAAAGTCTGTATTTTCCCTCCAAAAATTAGGTGTAGTGAACCATGTAATTCACTCTACGGTATATGCAACATGTGAAGTTTTATTTTGTAATTTTAATTTCAAAAATATTATAAACATTAAAAACATGAGTAAATAATATCATTATAGCATATAATGATTTTCAGTAATTACATAAAATTAAGACTACCACATTTCTATAATAAATATATCTAATAAATCATGTCAGTGTCGAAACACTGACTACTGGGTGGATGATACCTTCAGGGACTATTTTTTATCCCCACTTTACGTTTTTATTATTATCACTACGTCGATACCTGCTTCTATTTGTTGCAATAGAAACGTGTGAAGATACAAAAGGGGTGATTACGAGACCGGTGTTAAGATACCACAAGGGTGATTACGAGACCGGTGCTAAGATACCACAAGGGTGATTACGAGACCGGTGCTAAGATACCACAAGGGTGATTACGAGACCGGTGCTAATATACCACAAGGGTGATTACGAGCCCGGTGCTAATATACCACAGGGGTGATTACGAGAACGGTGCTAAGAAATCCCAATATGCAAATCCACAACAGTACAATGGATAATTTCTTGTAAATAAAATAAAAATGTTAACCAATGGTAACTCAATGCATGATATCGATCCTTGAAAATCGTCACTGTGGGGAAATTGTGGTGGACATACTATAAAGCAGAAACAAATATATAAGCGAAATTGCAGCAAATGTTATGATATAGAATAACAAGACAAGCAGGAGTGATGAACCAAGTATTACACGTGCTGGGAGAAAACACTTCCGAACTAAAACTAAGGAAGGAAAGCTCTGGTCCTTCGAAGGAGTAAGCCTTATTATCAAAGAAATAGATATTTGGATATGTATTACAAATATAGTAGTTTATTAGTTGTGGTGATGTAAATAACAATCAGAGAAGGTATAGCAGGTATTTAAAACTAGTCATTGCATGTAACATTAGGGTGGTTATGGTGTTTAACGACTTCATTCTAGATTAAGATTAAACATATTTTATTGCTATATATAATAACAATTGGATCGGACACAAAATATAACAATTTACAAGGGTGTTCTTCACATAATAAATAATTACAATAGTACATGCGTCAGCAATAATAAATTACAATATACAACATTATAAATAAATTCTTATGAAAAATGAAAAAAACAGGTACAGAAATAATACAAAACAATAAGCATGAAATTATATAATACAAAAGAGCATAAGCATATTTTTTTATCATTCTTGTATGTGAAATGGAAGCAACGGGATTGATTAAAAAAATGGGAGGGTGTATTGTGATCTTAAATGAGTAAAACGTTTTGTTCGTTTGATGTAAAGTTGTACAGATTTGAAAACTTGTAGATTTTGCATCTCAGTTATGGTGTCATTGCCAAAAAGAAGGACTTCAATTTTTAGTTCATGAAGAAAAACTAGTCTTCATTCTAAACAATATTTCAGTTATATCATGGTGATATCATGGTGATCAGTTTTATCAATGGAGGAAAAGGGAGTATCCAGAGAAAACCACCGAGCTGCCGCATATATCGGACAAATTTTATCAAATAATGTTGTATCCAATGCATCTAGTCATGAGTGGGAGTCGAACTCACAACTTTACTGGTGATAGGCAATGGTTTCTAGTGGTAAGGTTGAATTTATCAGTCGTCTTCATGATTAGGTTTACCGCTACTGAATGTCTGTGTCACAAAACACACGGATATGTTACGTATCTCCTAATTCTTTCCTCGTTCATGACGTTTCATAGAATACGACTTAAGATAATGATTTGTAAATTGGGTTACACGACGGGTGTCACTGATGGAGGAGCGACTGCTACCTTCCAGAACATCTAAATTCATACCAGTTTTTTAATGGAGTTCGTGTTGGTCAATCTTTTAGTTTTCTGTGTAGTGTTTTATAGAATATTGTTTGTCATTTTTGTTCATATGGCAATTTCATTGTACGTCCGTCTTCGATCTACGGCTTCTAACTACCACCTTCATATCTGCAAGCTTCTCTTACACCCCATACCCCGCAGTGATCGACACCACGTTAAACTAAAAGAAAAACGGAGTTTTAAATAAATTTTATTATATTAACCGTAATCTAAGCAGAACAACGTAAATCATTTCATGTGTATTAAATTCAGTATTCTGCAGACTAATTTTCTAAACACAAATGACGGTTTTTAAGTATATAAATCTATTATCTCGACATTATGACATAATTCCTCGACATTCTGTCTGGTCATGGCGACTTTATATTTCATATGGTGAGTTACCTGTCTGGTCATGGCGACTTTATATTTCACATGATGAGTTACTGTCTTGCCATGGCGACTTTATATCTCCACATGTTGAGTTAAATCTTCGTGACTGCGTAATAGTTTTTCGGCGTTACTACTTATACTAAGACGAACATTTTTATTGAAATTACATGTTCTTATATTAACTTAAGCATCCAATGGTAACTTAACTTAGGACCCTCCTGTTAGATACAAACTTGATTTGTCCAGAAAAAACCCAAATGAGACACAAACTACTCCTTTTTTTTTACAATTTAACTTACATTTTAAAATGATTAATTTTTTCATACAATGGACAATTAGTTTCAACATTAAGTGATGAAGAATCTACAAGTTGGCGTGTATTGTCTTACTCAATACAAATGTAAGAGAATACACCTTACAGGTTTCGTTGATTATTTTTAAGAATCTATAGTTGGAGTGTATTTTCCATTACACTACAAATAATAAATACAATATCATTGTTAGGGTGTGTTAGACAAGTCAATAGACAATACTTGATTAGGGATTAAACTTTACCTACACATTTTTTCTATTATTTCTGTAAAGAAATAGTTCCCAGTTTGATGTGCTGCGTATGACAATAAACGGAGATTTCGCCTTTTAAGATGTTAATACTTTTTGATTTCGTAGCAATTGTTTCTGATATTTAGCTACATTTCTCTCTTTCCAAAAAATCCATTCCATACTAACCTTATCGGTGGTGTAATTGTCGGCGTGCTCGCCTCGAGTGCGGTAAATCTTGCGTTCCAGGCCCGGTCGGACAATAGCATTGGTATTTGTTGCTTCTCCGCTAAGTACGCAGCATTAAGGAGATAGAGAAAAGACTGGTTGGCTCGGAATCAAGATAATGTGTCCGAGTAGGGCGACATGTCTCTCCGCGGATTGTTGTCTCAGTGAACTAGCACTATAGAAATCCAACTCAGTGTGCTGATCTAGAACATCATCATCACTTAATTGAAAATTAACTTGCTCTAGCCATGATATAGCTGAAATATTGTTAAGTTGGCGTTAAACAACAATTACTCACTGACTCCATTTGATACTTAGCATAATATAATTAATAATTAGGTGAATTTCTTGAATATCTTTATATAATATTTCTTGCCAATCAGACACAATTATATTTTCTTTATGTTTTTTTTTGTTTTTTTTTTTTGTAGCATGTTTAATCCCCGTTTTATTTTGCCTAATAAGACTGTCCAAATATTTTGAATAAATTTACAGGGGAATAATAAACGGGTCATTCCCTTACATAAATGGCAACTTCCATTTTGCTACATATGTATTTTTGGCACTTTTCATTTTGGTATTTATGTAATTTTGCCAACTGTCATTTTGGTATTTACGCATTATTGGCAACTTCCATTTTGGGATTTACTCATTTTTAGCAACTTCCATTTTGGGATTTACTCATTTTTAGCAACTTCCATTTTGGGATTTACGCATTTTTAGCAACCTTCATCGGTATAAATTATATTTTGCAGTATCTTCCATTGGAGTTGTTGTGACTTCCTTAGCTAGCTTATATATAGCAGCATTTTCGTAAATATAGTTCACGCAACATGCACTCCTAAAAATGGAATTTCAAAAAGGTTTAGTGTTTCATGTTCATATCCTAGAACAATGAATTTAAATACCACAATAGACGATGTTTTTGTTTTAGAATTAGACTTAACGGGCGTCCAAGGGGTAATATAATGATCTCCCCTGAACCAATATGGCGCACTTTTTTTCACGCCTTTAAACAACTACCAATTTCGGGGATTCATATGCACACAACAGCACTATTTTAGTTAAATAAGTATTGCAGTCATTAACTTAAACATGGGTAAGAACAAACCTCAGTATTACGCTGTATCCAAAGGAAGCATCATGTCAAACGGTCTATCATTTGGCCTATTTATGAAATGGGCGGACTGCTCTCAACATGTAACAGGCTTCCGCGGTGCAATATACCAGGGTTGTAAGACCGTTTAGAAATAGCCAAACATATCCTTGAAACAGCTGGCTTACTACCCATATCTGTCTACAACAATAAGTGGATCCCTATTGCAATATATTTTGAGACCCATTTACCAAACACAGAGCGCTCTGACGAAATCGACTCGACTGATGGGGGCTCGGATACGGACACCGAAAATGCAGAATTAACTACACATAGCAGTAATACAAGGGGTGAAAGTGAATATTATGACTGAGAAAATCCAGCCTCCACTGGCATGACTGGAGATGTGAAGATTACTAATGACCATGATAACACTGTAATACTTAACGAACATACATTACCAAAAGTGGTAGACTCAAGTACAAATGAGCAAATAAAGGAGAAAACCAATTGCACCCTATGTACAAACCCAAACTCCAAATCCATGATTCAATGCTTCTTTTGCAAGGAGAGGCTACATTATACATGTACTAACCTCCCTTCTTATGAGCTATCGCGTTACATCAAATGCAAGTCAAGACGATTCATGTGTGGAAAATGTACTTTGTCAGATAGCAAATTTTCCAACTGTGCAGAATCCCTACCTGCAGCTCTCATGAAAATAATTCATCGTCAACTCCTGATAAACCCTCCCCGTCAGCAACTAACTCGTACATAGAAACTATCAAAGAGACAATCTCCTCAGAAATGCACAGGGTCGTCAGTCAACAGTATTCAATCTAGTATCACTCCATTGATTGAGAGTCTGACTTCTAACAACAATAAACTGCTCGACCATATAAACACCATTGAAGACAAATTAACGGTGACCAACATTAATGTAGCTTACCTTAAGCAAAACCTGAACTCAAATGATCGTCTTAAGGACATTCACACTAAGCTGTCAGAAATAAGATCAGAAAACCTAACAGATAGTGGACATATGACCGAACTGAAAACTGAAGTGGATGATTGCAAGAAAATCATAAAATTCCTTGAAACTGAAATAGGCTGCAAAATGACATTATAAGCAAATTATTAGAGAATAATACCCAGCTTACTACATCATGCAGTAATTTTGAAAAAAAGTTAACAACATTAAACGAGGAGATGGAATCTATTAAAAATCAACTTTTAGATATGTCTGCCAAACCGAAAAGGAGTAACGAAACAAATTCAGAAGACGAGTCAGATTGTTCACTTGTACATGGTAAAAAGAAAAAAAACCCGTCTGTTCTATTCGTAGGAACTTCTAACATTAAAGGCATCGAACCATCACAACTTAGCACTAAGTATCATACCTCAAAGGAAACAGCATATACAATAGACCAGGCAACCAACATTATTCAGGATTATCCCTCTCAACCGGATGTTATAGCTTATCATATTCTCAGCAATCAAATAAAATCCAGCAGCTCAGGTGAATGCGTGGATAAGTTGTTCAACTTGGTAAATAAAACAAAAGAGCTGAAACCGAATTCAAAAATTATTGTGTCACTAGCCACAAACCGTTGCGATGACCGAAAGTTAAACCGTAAAGTAAATACTGTAAATTCACTGCTTCATGAATTTGCTGAGGCCACAAGTGTGGATACACAGTTTGTTCTATGCGAGAATAACAATCTGTCTACTGCTAACTCTGAAATCCGAAATAGGTTCATTACTACCGATGGCTACCACTTATCAGATGAAGGTGTGCAAATGCTCGCGTCCAATCTAAGAAGATCTATCGATAAAGTGCTCGATATCCCTCATAACCCTATGAGAAAAGATCCTCGTCCTAGAAGACCATGGCGCTGACCAAGCGAACAAAGACAACGACGATACTCAGTCTCTCAATAGGAGTATGGAATGTTAATGGTTTAGTTTCAAAAGATTTTGATGAGCTTAATGATGTTTCATTTTTGAACTGTATTAAGAGCTTAGACATAGTTGGCTTAGTTGAAACACATACTACTAGTTCTTTTATATCAGCTTTAGATGATTATAAAATGTTTCATACACATAGAGTCCAAAATAATAGAGCCAAGCGCAAGTTTGGTGGTATTAGTGTCCTTATCAGGAAATCACTGCCAGATGATGTTGAACCTCTCCCAGTAACAAACTCAAGTATTGTTTGGTTTAAGCTTAAAAGTACATTTTTTAATACATCCAAAGACATTTTTATGTGTTTTTTACATATACCCCCAGAAAACTCCTCCTATACTGTGAAAAATGAGGACGATTTTGATACCCTAATCAATGATATTTGTAAATACTCTTCTTCTGGGGACCATATGTTATGCGGAGACGTTAACGCCAGAACAGCATCTGACCCTGATTTCATACAGTATGACAACAATGATAAATTTATACAAAATGACTCTAATTATATATATGATCTAGTCATTTTTTGTAGAATTAGTACAGATGTAACTACATGTAACAGAGGGAAGCGCTTATTAGAAATATGTTCACAAAGTCAATTGAGAATAGCTAACGGGCGTAGTTTTGGGCATTTAACTGGTGAATTTACTTCACATTCTACTCTTGGCAGTAGTGTAATTGACTACTTTGCTATCAGTGAGGCGATATTAAGTAAATTACTATTTATGAAAGTTCATGACTTTATGAAATCCTTATCTGATCACTGTCTGATTTCTGGTGTTTTATCTGTAAACTTCACAGAAACTCACTGTCATGAGAATAAAAATTATATCCCCAAACCGTTGAAATATATTTGGAATGACAAATCCATTCAATCTTTTCAGGATGCCTTAAGCCTCCCCTCTGTAACACAAAAGGCTACCAACTATTTAGATGTTGATTATCCTTGTAAATATTACTGTAGTTTAGTTGATAGTGATAATGATTATGGGAATACTTCATGTAAGATCAATCAAGCAGTTAGTGATTTTAGTGATATTATTCTATCTGCTGCCAATACCTCCCTGAAAGCTAGAATCCCCCAAAGAAGGAAAAATCATAACAATAAGTGTAAAAAGTGGTATGACCAATCTTTACTGGATATGAAAAACACTTTGGACGCTCTCAGTATCAAACTAGCTTTCAATCCATTTGATAAGGAATTAAGGCAGCAGTGTTTTACTATGAGTAAGAAGTATAATAAATCGAGAAAGGCAAAGCGGCGTGCTTATTATAGTGACATGATGATTAAGCTTAATAATTTATCAGATACAAATCCCAAAGCTTTTTGGGATCTAGTAAATGAGTTAAAGTATGAAAACAAGTCTGATAAAGGTACTAATTTAGATGCCCCCACATGGGAAAATTATTTAAAAAAATTGAATACCCTATCTATTGAAAAAGCAGTGCTTAATGCAAAATTTGAAAGCCTTTTTGAAACTGACAGGTCTAAAGATCTTATGAATGAGTTGGATTTGCCTATTTCCGCAAAGGAAGTCATGGAGGCTACAAAAAAGTTAAAAAAAATGGCAAGAACAGTGGCTCTGATAGCATTTTAAATGAGATGCTCAAGTATGGCAATTTTGTATTACAGCCGTGTTTGGTAAAATTATTTAACATTATCCTGTCATCAGGTATTTACCCTATGGAATTGGTACAGGGACTCATATTTCCTATTTACAAAACTGGTGACCCTCTGAACCCATCTAATTACAGAGGTATAGCGATTACCAGCTGTTTATCAAAACTATTCAACAGTATTTTGAATGCCAGACTTGAAAAATATATTCTCAAAAATGAACTTATACGCAATGAACAAATTGGCTTCAAAGCAGGATGCCGAACATCCGACCACATATTTAAGCTAAAAACTATTATTGATAAATATTGAAATAAATCTAAAAAGTTTATGCCTGTTTTATAGACCTCCGCAAGGCGTTCGATTCAGTCATTCATTCTGCCCTGTTTTTAAAACTCTTATAGCCTTAGCAATGCCTTTCCTTCAATTTTTTTTTCAAGGTGATAACCATAGCCCAAATGTATTTAAACTTAATGTTAATGGGTTAATTGATGATTTTGATCATTCATGTTCACCTGTATTATTAGGACAGAAGCATATAAGTTGTCTCCTCTATGCCGATGATTTAGTTCTATTATCTGAAAGTCAAGAGGGTCTACAGAACTGTTTAAATACAACTTGGGAATATTGTAAAAGTTGGGGTCTTGAAATTAACTACACAAAGTCTAAAGTTATGATTTTCAATAAAGGCTCAAGACTAAGTAATGTTAAATTTTATATTGATGAGACTGAGCTTGAGATAGTTCGTCACTACAAATATCTTGGAAGAATGCTAAGTATAAACGGAAGCTTTACTCAAGCTCTACGCGACCTTACAAGGAGAGGTCAAAAAGCCTTTTTCAAATTGAAAAATATATTTAATAATATACCTTGTTCAGCCCCAAATTTTATGCATATATTTGACCACACAGTTAAACCTGTACTCGTATATGCTTCTGAAATTATTGGTTTGCTTAGCAATAATAAAAATGGTGGCGTTAATAGTAACAATGATTCAAATTTTATTAGTAATTTGTGGAGCCGGAATCCTTTCGAAAAACTAAATATTTCCATGGGTAAATATGTTCTTGGAGTTAATAAAAGAACAACTAACTTAGCCATTTATGGTGAACTGGGAAGATACCCTCTATATATTGACACTATTATTTCCATGATCAAATACTGGGTCTGGCTGTGCAAAAACATGGATCATATGTTGACTCATCCTGAAAATTTCAAATCTAGACACATATATAGTATAAAGAAAAATTACAGAATAATTATGAGACATTTTGGAAAATTAACTTAAACAAATGCGAGAAACCTAGGACATATAGAAAATTTAAGTTTATATTTAGATACGAAACTTGTATTTCTGATATTAGAAATATTAGCCATAGAAACATTCTTACACGTTTTCGTATTAGTAACCACAAGCTCCATATTGAAACCGGTCGATATACCCGCCCAATTACCCCTGTTGAGAACCGTATATGTTCCAATTGTAACTCTAAAAGCGTAGAAGATGAGCTTCATTTTCTAATGTCTTGTCCTAGGTTTGAAAACCACAGAAGAGAACTCTTTTCAAATGTCCTTAATTATAATGCTGCTATATTAAGTGCAGAGGATAAATTTGTTTGGATATTAAGCAACGAAGATCCATCTTGCGTCAGAGAACTCGCAAAATATATTCACTCGTGTTTTCAATTGGCACCATAGTTCTCTGCATGCATGTTTTTATATCTCTCTTTCATTGCCTCCCAATGCAAACTATAACGCAAACTATAACATATAATTTTATTTGTTATTTTATTATGTCATTCTCGCATGTACTATCTCATAATCTTTGTCAACCTTAATGTTCAATGATTGAGCTTTCTTTAATAAAGTATTTCGTAATAAAGTATTTCGTATTATAATACCTTGTTTTGTTTACGGAAAAGTGGTGATATTATACATACGTAATTGAGGGTAGAGACATAAGAAGTATTAGGTCTCAACACAAAACAGTTCTTGGTAGCCCATTGATACATTATTACCAAATTTTATAGCTCAGGGAATCAAACAACTATTTATCCAGTGATCTACTTTTTTTAGAACACTTTTCATATTATTCAGCCATTGGTCGTTATGGTGGATCTACTGTCGCTACTTTTTAGCATTACAGTCCAAGGTAAAGCTAAAATTAGGATATGTTTGGTTTTATGGTGCTTAACGCCAATTTCAACTTGATTACACTTATATCGTGTCGGTCAGTTTTATTGGTGGAAGAAACCGGAGTACCCGGAGAAAACCACCGACCTGTCCCAAGTCACTGACAAACTTTAACAAATAATGTTGTATCCAGTACACTTCGCCATGAACGGGGATCGAACTCACAACTTTAGTGATGATAGACACTGACTGCATAGGTATTTACATAACATACAATCACGACCACGACGGCCCTGGTAATACTAGGTAAAAAGAATAGTTTGGAAAAAGGGATAATCAGAAACCGTCAACCTAAGAAGGACAGACAATGCAATAGCCAGAAGAAACAGGACTAAAGGAAAAACAATACTCTACAAAACACTATAGAGAAACTAAAGATTGAGCAACACGAACCCCACTTATAATCGGGGATGAACTCAAGTGCTCCCGATTGGTAAGCAGTTCCTGCACCACTAGTGGCTTAACCAGCTCAATATCTGATTTTGATATTGGATCATTTAGTCCCATTATTCGCACATTTTTCTTGAAGACTTTTGTAATGAACCGGTTCAATACATCGTTTTGATTTTGATAGTCCCTTAATTTACTCCATCAATGAGTGACTGCTATACGACTATTGTTCCTTTAAATCGTGGAACATATAATGAATGTATTTGTAGCTCTATGATGGAATATTCTACATAAAATGGGGAAATGTTCTATGTTCTGTACTACAGAAGAATGGGATATTCCAAATAGGATTTGCTATTAGCAAATAACGGAGAATTTGGAAATGAATGTTGAATTATAATATACTTGGCTAATTGCCGTCGGTTACCAATTCCAATTATGTCATAAGTATAATATAAAATTTTATCCTGCAATTGTGTGATTTTGAGTATTAATAAAGGGGCAAATGCACTTCAGTGTTATTTAGTAATGGACCTGATAAAGCATTTCTGGTACCTGACTCGTGTAGAGCGACAGAAAGAAACGGTAACAGTACAAGCGCTAATGTCACAAATGACATAATTGAAAACGACTCGAACGGCGTTTGCTTCAGCTATTTTCAGATGATTTGACAGGTGTCTTGGTCTTCTTTATATCGCAGGATTAACAAAAGAATATGTACATTTTCGTTAGATATAAAATTAATTTGCATTCGCTGCGAAATCGTCTAGAAAAATTCACCAATTGCTCGCTTTTTCTACCTCTTTCTAAAGCTCGTACAAATAAATGTAGTGGTTGATTGATTGATTTTAATGTGTTTAACGCCACTTTCAGCAATATATCAGCTATATCATGGTAACCAGTATTAGTGGTGGAGCAAGCGGAGAGAACCACCGACAATGGGCAAGCAAATGATAAATTTAATCATTTGCGGCTGCGAGTCGAGTGCACCCTTTTTTGTTATTTACAAAGTCGGGTGCGAACAGACGCCGTATTGGTGATATGCTTATATGAGTTGTTAGGTAATCCAACTACCTAACTCATTGAGCCACCCGGGCCCTCAAATAAATTTAGATTTTTCGACAAGTACGCATTTTTCTATATGTAGTGAGTGTTAAATTGACCATTCTAGACCATATCGATTAAATATAATTCTTAAAAAGTTTTATATTTTAACTCTTGCTTCGGACATATTACTTCGAGCAGAAACAAAATATATATACAGGTCGTTAAATATAAAATTAATTCGCACTCTCTGCTCGTAATATAAAAATCTTTAAGAATTATATATAATCGATATGATCTAGCCGTAGATATCAAATTTAATGCACACGACACGTTTCTGGAATAACCTTTATCAGGTACGCTCAAAATCTAAATATTGGTAAGCCAAATAATTTAAAAGGTTTTGGTAGCAAGTAAAACAAAAGGGATACTGGATCGCCAAAGTCTGTTAAGAACACCTATGTCTGAGAAAAGAGAACCTTAGTGTTAATAATAATTACATTATTTAGAAATTGTAAATTTAAATGCCAAATACTGACTACTGGGCGGATGAATACGCTACTTTGTATTGAAGTATATGTATGTGATTCTAAGGGTAGCAATTTTCCTCTGTTTCTTCGTGTTATCGTTTGGATTTTGGAATTGTTCCTACATTGTAATATTGTTCCTACAGTGTAGTGTTGTTCCTACAGTGTAGAATTGTTCCTACAGTGTAGAATTGTTCCTACAGTGTAGTATTGTTCCTACAGTGTAGAATTGTTCCTACAGTGTAGTATTGTTCCTACAGTGTAGAATTGTTCCTACAGTGTAGTATTGTTCCTACAGTGTAGAATTGTTCCTACAGTGTAGTATTGTTCCTACAGTGTAGAATTGTTCCTACAGTGTAGAATTGTTTCTACAGTGTAGTATTGTTCCTACAGTGTAGTATTGTTCCTACAGTGTAGTATTATTCCTGCAGTGTAGAATTGTTCCTACAGTGTAGAATTGTTCCTAAAGTGTAGAATTGTTCCTGCAGTGTAGAATTGTTCCTACAGTGTAGAATTGTTCCTACAGTGTATAATTGTTCCTACAGTGTAGAATTGTTCCTAGAGTATAGAATTGTTCCTACTGTTTAGAATTGTTCCTACAGTGTAGTATTGTCCCTACAGTGTAGAATTGTTCCTAGAGTGTAGAAATGTTCCTACAGTTTAGAATTGTTCCTACAGTGTAGTATTGTTCCTACAGTGTATAATTGTTCCTACAGTGTAGTATTGTTCCTACAGTGTAGTATTGTTTTATTTTTCATTGTATTATTGTCATTACATATATTTTCTACCAGGAAGTTTACAGGTTTTTGTTTATGTTTTTCTTGGTAACAACTATACATAGTAAATAGTTGACTAATATATCATTATTAAATAGCATAGGTCAAATCAGGTGTAAGTAGAATTAATAGTTCTTTTAAAAAAAACCAAGAAAAGTGTAAAGTTATTTGTTCGCTTGTGTAAGTGATTTTGACATGCTCATTATTTCTAAAGTCATGATATTGATACTATTTCTCTTGAACGCATGTCATACAATGCCAAAAGGCTTAGGCTAAGGGTTATGGTGATCAACGCCACCTTCAACAAAAAACCAGACTGTACCATGTGACACAGGGCGTTAAAGGACATCAATAGCGATTGAATATCACCTTAATGGTCAATTAATGAGCAGCCTTTTAATATTTCAATGCCCTATGTCACATGGTACAATGAAATATACATTGAAAGCACATATCTGTTATTTTGTTTTGATGGTTGGGATCTTACACTATTTATACTCACTCCATGCAGAGTTTTACAGTTCGGAAAATATAATTAACATAGATACCTAATGGTTAACTTTTTTCAATAATGGACCAACAATTTTGAAATTAATTGTCATAGTTCGTATATATCATATATTGATATACATCTAGAACAAAATGTTGATTTGAAAACTGGATTTTTAAGAGTTTTTTTTCTGAACATTTATAAATGTCAAACAGACTATAATAAAAAATAGCTGTAGCTCTACTTCAAGGAAAGAATTACATCCGAATTCCAGATAGATAAGTATGCTTAGTAATACATTTTGATATTCAAATTCCTAAATATGATTTATCCAACATCAGGTTAACACATTATTTATTTAATTACTTTTGTTATATATTTGAGGGGCGGTCATGGTCGTGATAGTATGGTTGTTGGATTTGCAATCAGTACCAATCACCATTAATGTTGGGAGTTCGAACCCCGTTCATTGCGAGGTGTACTCGATAACATTATGTGATTAAGTTTACCAGTGACTTACGGTAGGTCGGTTGTATTCTCCGGGTATTCTGGTTTCCTCCACCATTAAAACTGACTGCCACGATATATCTGAAATATTGTTGAAAGTGGCGTTAATCATCATAACCATAACCCTTAATATCTGTGCTATGATAATATTTTTTTGAATTGTCCCTACAGTGCTGTATGTTTTTGTTTTTCATTTTATAGGGATTTTGGTTGGAGCTGAAACTTGTTACAACTCTTATAACAGTTACTATAACAGATATTTTTATTGTTCCAGTTGTTGTGGATATAGGTACAATGAGTACTGTTGCAGGTAAGTGTTACATGAAAATGCCAACATTATTTCAAAGGATCATAGTGTCGTAGATCGTTGGTTCGTGCTCCGTTCGCGTCAAGCCAAAAACTGTAAGATTTTGTCTGTTTATATACTTATGAGTTTTGACTTTCCCTTTGTAAGATTGTTCGGAGTTCGGTAATTTTGTCATTACCCTTTTCAACGCATCATTACAGAGAAAGAGCAAATACTGCTTTGCTCGTAATCAGGATAATGGGTCCGAGTGGGGCAACAAGTCTATGCGCGGACTGTTGTCTCAGTGAGCTAGCATTATAAAAATCAAACTAATCGTGTTTGTCTAGTACAAAGCGGCCCTCATCATCATCTCATTGAAAATTAACTTGTTCTCGCCATGATATAGCCTTTGAAATTGTGTTAAGCAAGAAGCACTAACTCACTCAAAGAATTATATACACTGCCTAATAGGGTTTTAGAGAAGCTCATTGGTATTTGCTAGGAATAAAGAATTTGATCATAACTATGGTCGAAGGGCTAAGGGAAATATTAAGTTACATTTCGATTTATTGTGGATCAAATTCAGATAAATACCACAGATAGAGATAAGACTACTTCATTTCTTGGCCTACACACAGGACTGATGGGTGGTTAAGAGATAAATTTTATGACAAAAAAAGATAATTTCATGTTTCATAATGTGAATTTTCCATTCATATACAGCAACATGTATATGGAACATTTATCTCTCATTTAACTTTGATGGGATATTCCGAACCTTGTAATTCCTATCATGATTTCCGTGATAACAGATTGCTGCTAACAAGGAAGGTCCTGACCCAAGTTTTCATAGTGGTTAAGTTGAAGTCATCACTTCGATCGATGGAACTAAATAGCATTAAGATGTCCTTTGTTGACACCATGACACCCCACCGATCTTCGATTAATGTTTATCTGTTCCTTGAATGTACTTATTCAGAGTGCAAATCTAGTCACGTTATCTGGTATTCATTGTCATTATACGCAATAACAAATAAAACAAACACAAATGTCCAACGACCACACGTTTTTCTTTATTTTAGTGAAAGTGTTGCTGGAACTATTGCTGGGTCAGTGGTTGCAGGTTTGATTGTTATCGGTATAATTATATCATTAATTGTTTACTGTGCAAAGAAGTCGAACCAGTCTACCGTTGCTATCATCCATCCTACACAAGTGTCGTACCTGCACCAACAACAGCAAGGTATAATTCAATACTAATATTAGTGTAGATCATAATGAATGAATTTCAACTAGATCTAATATCCATTGCCCCCACTAAAATGATGTCATTAACATATATGTCCGCCATGCTGGAACCAATTCAACATTTGCTTAAAATATTATACATATGTTGTGCTTATCCTGTGACGTCAGAAAGTCCAAAATAACTATCAAAAAGAGAAAGAGAAAAAAAGAAACATATAGAATATCCAGTGCAACATAAATGACCAAAATGGCTAATAAGAATAACCAAAATTTGCTAACGTCCTGATGAGCTTTCCCTTTATTAAGTTAAAGAGACCAACGATACAGCTTCTGCCGCATCATTTTTAGACTTGTACCTCGAATTTGACGACCGTGGTCAACTCAGTACTAAAATTTATGATAAACGGGACGACTTCAATGTTAAAGTCATAAATATTTCAAACATGTGCAGCAATATACCAGCTTCTCCTGCATATGGTGTTTACATCTCGCAATTGATTCGCTATGCAAGGGCCAGTAGCAATTATTCTGATTTCCTGAAACGTCATCTTCATCTGAGAAACAGGCTACTGGACCAGGGCTATGAAAAGATTCGCCTTATTCGATCTCTTAAAAAGTTTATATTCCGATACCAAGATCTTGTCGAAATATATTCCGTCTCTGCAGAAACGATTATAAGCGATGCATTTTCATATAGTGAAAATGTATAAAGATAAAGAAGTCAAGAAAAATGTCAAAGATATTTTTTTATCAATGTGTGACGTAAAGATATTTTTGACATTTACGTCACCGAATATGGTACTGCTTTGACAACTATTTTACCTATTTTGTTTCTGCATTTAAATACTGTTACAGTGCCAGCCGGAACCGTTGAACCGTAATGAGAACGGGAGGTTTGGCGCCTTAAAATCTGATTCAACCCACCATTTCTTAAGAAATGCCTGTACCAAGTCAGGGTCATTACGGTTTTCACAGTTTTCCGGTTGTTGATTGATTTTGTCTGTTTATATAATAATGAGTTTTGACTTTCCCTTTGTAAGATTGTTCGGAATTCGGTAATTTTGTTATTACCCTTATTTAGAAGCTTTAACTTGCTAAATATATATATTGTATACCATATCAGTGCCAACACACTGATTACTGGGAAGATGATATCCTCTAGGATTATTAATTTCACTTGCGGTAATAGACCAAGTTTTGGAATAACCTTCATCAGTTTCACTCAATATCAAAAGAAAATAAAGTAAAGCATTTGGCAGTGAAAACACCAATTCGCCTAACCGGGATAGCCAAAAAACATTAGCCGAGTTCGGCTATTCTGTTGATGCTCTTTGGTTTGAATGCTCACAGAAACTCAACGCCATCCAGTGTTTGGCCATGGAGGCCATAACTGATGAAGATATTCCATAAGCACACTCAGTGAACTAGTTTTGACGTCTACATTTTTATCATATATAAATAAATTTACATGTAACTTTCTGTTGCAGGCTTTTCTATGCAGCCACCACCATATGGACAGTATCAGCAGTAACTACAACATCCAATAAGCGCACCCTATTCAAAACATCCAGCATAATTCTGAAAAATTATATCGTTCACAACACCACCACCTTATGCAATGATCGGAAAAACAGTCAAAAAGGAATACTTTAATCAATACCAGATAATTGTTGTTTATTAATATTTTATCTCTGTTATTAATTCAAAGCTTAGTAATGTTAAATCATTTCATGTAATCGTTTTTGGCTAAAGAACAGTATTGCAATAATGTGTCAAAACGAGTTACTGTTTACTTACGATTTACACAGAACACAATATATTCCTATGATAATGTTATATATGAAATGAATTGTCTGTTATTGTAGAATCACATGATTATTCACATATTTTCATATTTTAAGTGTATTCGATAACCTGGACAAGTACTTAACGACTCAAACGGCCATTTATTGGTAGCATACATGTTCCGTAAAGTGGTCTGATCATTGTCGTTCAGCGTACCATACGTCATATTGATGTCTTTTCAGTCGTTTTTCACGTCATATTTTTTAAGTCATCTAACCATCAATAAGAGACACACTTTGTTAATTCGTCAGTCGTGATATGACTCATATGGTATAAGACAACGTTTATCCAAAGCCAACAAAAGTCTTTCTGACTTCTTTTAGAACTATTAAAATATTCTAACGTAATTAATACGACTAACATGACTTGTATGACATAAAAAACTGAAAATATTACTGAAACTGCTTACCCTTCAGGAGCACCTTAGCCGCACGTTTTTAGTCGTGTCCGTGTTGGTCAACCTTGTAATTGTCTGTGTTGTTTTGTTTTTGGTTTTGTTTGTTTGTCTTCGTCTTGTGTCTTGTGTGCCGAATGTTGCCAGTGTCTCTGGATTCTCCAATCTTGATTTCCCCTTCGGGTTTCTCTAACGTTTATTTTATTGAGTTCAATATGAGTATTATTTAAATTCAACAAGATGAGAATTATGAAAACAAATAATTCACAAAATCATGCAAGAAAATGCGCATTAATAATAACATAAATATGCAACTTCATATGACTTGCTGGATCATAAAGATGTGGATTAACAAACTGAGAGGAAACAATTTTATGACAGTCATTTTGTAAAGTAATGCGGTTGTAAATGTTTTTTTACTGCTATTTATATTATACTGTTATTGTTTTTTTTCTTCTAAATATTCATTCTGACAAATATAATAAAATTAATCACCAATCTTTACAGCTTAAGATAAATTACATGTTATTTTGGTCTTTCCGTCCCGCAATGTCTATTGGTAATGCGTTTAATTTTTCGTCGGTTCACAGCATAGCTCCTTTGGGAACGTATCGAAATCCCATCACAAAGGTAAGAAAGCCCACATAACACAAACTCTTGGGATACTGGTAGTAAGATCAGGTAATACAGAGGTGCTAGAACCGTTCCTCCCCACATTAATGACACCTGTTGTAACTTTCTAATTCTGAAGGCGCTTAGAGAACCTGAAGCTATTATCAAGTTCACATTGGTAATCTTCTATTACTTTGGGTACTCGTATTCTGTATTGAACAACCATTTTAAGAATCGGACTACTTTTGAAAAGACTAATTTACATCAAAATTTGAATTAAGCCAAAAAAAAAAAAAAAAAAAAAAAATGGTAGAATCGAAATGGGAAAGGCATTGATTTCCCATAAAACACAAAATGGTGGAATTGGCATTATGCAATAATTCCAAAATTTTACATTTAAATGTTGTTTGTCTATTACAAATATAATTCCTAAACCTTCAATGTCAAGGCCAAATACCATATATGATGACGACTATGATAAAACATTGCGCTGCCTGTTTACAGTGGTGTAATGCTTTGCCTTTCGTCTTTTGCTAAGGAACTTCAAATCAATTCCCGGTCGGATCCAACCAAACCTTAGACAATTATATTTTGCTTCTTCTGCACTACACAAGCAACATTGACATCTAAGAGCAAATATTGGTAGGTTTGGTGTAAGGACAATATGTCCGTGTTCAACAATATATTATAGTATTCAACAGAAATGAGAGGGGGGATAGGACAATCCGGCGGAGGACAATTGAATGGAATTGTATGGAGAATTAGGTAAAATGAATAAATAACATATTAAACTTTCGGAAGAGTTCCAAAATCAAAGAGTAAAACACATAAAGAGGAAAATTCGACACCCCTAACACACAAAAACATGACCGCTCACTTTCCTAGATTGTTGCAGGAATTTCAATATAAAAGTGGCGGTGTTTATCGCGTTGTGTGTAGGGAATGGACAACAATACATTTTAGTCCAAAATATATAATATCATCTAAAATGTATGTGGTGTTGATTATTTATGAGAGGGCACTGTTTTGGTTTGTGGAGATTTAAATATGTAGAATGTGTAGAGCACGTGGATATCCTCATTATTTTTAATAGACGTCCCATAGCTAAAACTGTGAATACATTTTGGACGTGAGCTACTGCATATGTGTTTTAATACAGGTCTAACTGCAGCAAATGGTAGATTAAGCAACTCAACAGATGGTATTTTCACTTTTTGTGCAAATAAAGGAAAAATGTAAATGCTTATCTTATAATATCTCCTAGTTATTTCCAATTAATAAGTGACATCCAAGTTTTTCAAATGAACAAGTTTCAAGATCATATGCCTATTTTGTTTGAGCTAAACCTTTCAGTCATTCGTTCGATAAAAGGTTTTCCCAGAATTGACAAATACAATCAAACCTGTATACATAGATCACTAAAGGGAACCTGGAAATATGACCGTTATGAGCAGCTATATAGAGGTTACAATAATAGCACTATTCATAGTGTGAAAAATAAGACTGTCCTTTATAGACTAATTTGTTATATAGAGGTGCCCTTTATAGACTAATCTGTTATATAGAGGTGTACTTTATAGACTGTAATTTGCTATATAGAGGTGCCCTTTATAGACTAATTTGTTATATAGAGGTGTCCGTTATAGACTGTAATTTGTTATATAGAGGTGCCATTCATAGACTGTAATTTGTTATATAGAGGTGCCCTTTATAGACTGTAGTTTGTTATATAGAGGTGCCCTTTATAGACTGTAATTTGTTATATAGAGGTGTCCTTTATAGACTGTAATTTGTTATATAGAGGTGTCCTTTATAGACTGTAATTTGTTATATAGAGGTGCCCTTTATAGACTAATTTGCTATATAGAGGTGCCTTTTATAGACTAATTTGTTATATAGAGGTGCCCTTTATAGACTAATTTGTTATATAGAGGTGCCCTTTATATACTGTAAATTGTTATATAGAGGTGCCCTTTATAGACTGTAATTTGTTATATAGAGGTGCCCTTTATAGACTAATTTGCTATACAGAGGTGCCCTTTATAGACTAATTTGTTATATAGAGGTGCCCTTTATAGACTAATTTGTTATATAGAGGTGCCCTTTATATACTGTCATTTGTTATATAGAGGTGCCCTTTATAGACTGTAATTTGTTATATAGAGGTACCCTTTATAGACTTATTTGCTATACAGAGGTGTCCTTTATAGACTAATTTCTTATATAGAGGTGCCCTTCATAGACTGTAATTTGCTATATAGAGGTGCCCTTTATAGACTAATTTGCTATACAGAGGGGCCCTTTATAGACTAATTTGTTATATAGAGGTGCCCTTCATAGACTGTAATTTGTTATATAGAGGTGACCTTTATAGACTGTAATTTGTCATATAGAAGTGCCCTTTATAGACTAATTTGTTATATAGAGGTGCCCTTTAATGCCGGTTTGACTGTATATCAAATGGGACGCCACTCGCAACGAACACTATTTTCAAATTTTACAATCTCAACAGGATATACCGTTAAAACGTATGAATAATTTAAGCCGCGAAGCGAACGTACATAATTCGGTAAGCGAGTTAACTCGGACTATCTACGACAGCGCATTCAAGTTTTTTGGACATTCGCGTTTGACTCGAGATGACATAACAGTCCAAATTCCACAAAATGGGTGGTTTGACGATAAATGTACAAATGCTTTGCGGAATTTTATAATGCAAGAAGCTTTTCTTCACGATACTCGACTGAGGCAAATATACACCTATGTGTTACAGTTAGAAACAATTACAATAAAGTGAAGAGACAGGCACAATTTAACTATAAAAGAAGAAAAGGACTTGAACTTAGTAATATTACTAAAACGGAATCTAAAAAATTGTGTTCGACAGGTACTATTTCACTTGAATCTGTTAAGATACATAAGAGACTAATGTTTACAGTCGTGGTTTTCAGGATGAGAAGAATGCCACAAACTTAACATTTACAAAGAGTATATATTAGAATTTTGTGTTGAAAAATACCTTGATTTTCACATTATTGTACAACTTTTAACTCAACTCCGTAGTGATACACTTAAACTGAATGTTGAAACTGGTAAATACCAAAATGTTGCAAGAGAAAATAATTTTTTTTTATCATATAATATAAATGCTTTAGAGGACGAATATCACTTTGTTTTAGTATGTCCAGCACATAGATATATAATAACCACATTATTGTTCATGGCCAAATCGCCACAAGCTTCATAAACTATTACAATCATCTAGTAAATTTCTCACTATTAAACTTTGCAGATATTTAAATGTAGCATGAAAATTGAGGTTAGATATTGTTCATATTGTTCTCTGCTTTCTGGCAGCTTTTGTCATTATTATATCATATATTGTACTGTTTGCTATAGCATGTATGTGCTCTATGCAATAAAGCGTTCATTCATCCATCCATACCAACATAAATTAAACTATTTTAAATATATCTACCAGAAAAATAAATGTCTTGTGCGTCGTGAGTTTTAAATAAAGGTGTGTAATAGCAATAGGTAAATTCTTTTATTTTTGTAGATGCACATTTTAGATAAGGTGTTATTTAATCAATATAATATATGTCCTATATTTTATTATTTTGATATACTTATGAGATATATCAAATTACGTATTTAAATATGGTGGACTGGAAATTTGTGATTTTCTGTATTATTAAATTCTTTTATTCAAAAGCAATACTGCTCATAGAAATATACATATAACATACAATTATTCAATACATCATTGAAAATGCATATACAATTATGATAATAACAGCGGAGCATGATAATATATGTAAAGCAATAATACGAAATGAAATTAAATTAAGCGTTGCGAATTTTTTCAGCTAGTAACAACTATTTACCAAGATACAGTAATTGTACTAATTTAAAACATGACGGCATTTGCCAATAATATTTCTTATGATATCTTCTTCTTACATCAATATATTTTTCACATTGCAGAATAAAATGGTATTAATCTTCAACAACATTTAAGTTACACATACTACACACTCTTTCATGACGATCTAAATTATAGAATCTTCCAGTTTCAATATTAAGATTATGTGCTGATATACGCATTTTACAAATATATGGCTGATAAATATAATTAAGTGGACGATCAAAATAAAATTGTAAAACATTATTGTCAAAAATATATCTGTATAAATGACATTTAGGAGACTCATTATAATACAAGGTAAAAAACATTGAGCTAATTTGTGTGTCTCAAATTTGTATTCTTTAATTTTCTCCTTTAGGTAATTATTGACATATATTATAATACAGTTAATCAGAGTTAATCATATTGTATAACCAGAAACCCACAATATAGAAAAAAACACGAAAACGTCGAGAAAGAAATTTACAGTTCATCTGTATATAGTAAATAAATAACAGAAAATACAAGCTGAAATTAAATAATACAGTGTGGTCTTTTATCACAGGTGCCCTCTTAAAATAGATTCAAATCATATGAAATTTTCTATGATAGGACCAGAAAAAGGTTACCTTTTAAAACAGGTGACTGTTTAATAGATTTGACCCCATGGGCAGGTTTGTCTCTATACTATTATATAGAAATAATTTTCTATTTATAAACTAATGTCACTTCAATTTGTGAAATATCAAGAGAGCTCCCAAATATCATGCATACTGACAAACCAACTACAAAAAGTTATTACAATTTATCTCGTAAGCCAAGTAACTGTATATTTATACATTGCAAGGAATGTTCAAGAATATGGGTGACATGTACAACCATAGTCTGGAAAGGTATCTATTAAAACGTAGGTATAAATAAAATCTAGTGATTAGGTAAACGTTTCTGGATTATTATAAGCTTACATGCATTATACATTTTATTGTTCTATATATACAATAACATTTAGAGTTTTTGAGAACGGACTATAGATATTAATTAGACCTCAAGTCATACGTCTTTTCAATTTTGTTTGTATCCAAGTATCCCGGGGCAACAGATAACAGAACCGCACTTCATGTTTGTGATTTAAAGAGAGATATAGAACGTATTATGTCTAACGACAAAGCAGTTCTTGGTAGCCCATTGACACACTATTACCCAATTTGATAGTCCAGCGATTCAAGTCCATATTTATCCAGTGATATATTGTTTTTAGAACACTTTTCGTATTATTCATCAATTGATCAATATGTTGGACCTACTGTCGCTACTTGTGAGCATTACATTCCAAAGTAAAACTAAAACTATGTTAGGCTTGGTTTTATGGTGATTAACGCCACTTTCACCCTTATTACATTTATATCGTGGCAGTAAGTTGTATTGATGGAGGAAACCGGAGTACCCGGGGAAAACCACCGATCGACCTGTCCCAAGTCACTGACAAACTTTAGCAAATACTGTTGTATCCAGTACATCTCGCCATGAACGGGGATCGGACTCACAACTTTAGTGTTGATAGACACTGAGTGCATAGGTATTTGTAAATACACTACCGTACAATCACGACCACGAGGGTCCCGCTAAAACTAGGTAAAAAGAAAAAGTTGAACATTTGCAAGAAGGTAATGAGAAGCCGCCAGTCGAAGGACAGGCAATGCAATGACCAGAAGAAAAAGGACACAAGGAGAAACAATATCTTACAAAAAACTACACATGAAACTAAAGATTGAACAACACGAACTCACTGAAGAATGGGGTTGAACTAAGGTGCTTCCGAATAGTTTGCAGTTCTTGCATCACTAGTGGCATCCATGAATACACTATACCCTTTGGAATATTCATTTCGTGCCGTTATAATTAACCAGCTCAATATCTGATTTTGATACTGGATCATTTAATCCCCATATTCGCACATTTTTCTTGAAGACCTGTGTAATCCACCAGTTCAATATATACTTTTGATTTCGATGCGTTTTTTAAGTCACTTAATTCGCTACATTAATAACTGGTTATGATATGAAAAAAATTGTAGTGCTATTTATATAATAATGTTGTGTTAGCAATGACTATGCCAATATAGTGGTCAGGGTTAAAGACATAGTGCACCACCCGAAGGGGAGTGCACTATGTCTTCAATCCTGACCATTATATGGCATAGTCATTGCTAACACAACATTATTATTATTATTATGCTGACTGTTATATGTGATATTGGTGACTAAAATATTGGATCAGATAGTCTTGAAAGTGTGAGAATATTCTTTGGTCCATTTAAGGCTTTAAAAATATAAAGATTTTTGAAGTTTGAAATAATTTAACTAACAACAATAACACGTATTAAAAAACGTTTAGACGACTATGATAGATTGACAGATTGAATCCGCCCCATTGCACGTGGACTATCTATATATTGTTTGATAGACAGCTTAAAACCCAACCTTCCCCGCGTGAAACTGGCATAGTAGATGTACTATTTTCGCATAGTATATCAACGCTATATAATTCTTTGTGATATATGATATAATATTCTACACTAAAATGGAAGAAAAACATTTTCTATACTCAAAAAGAACGTGATATTCCAAATAGGGTTTGTTATTAGCAAATAACGGAGAATTTGGAAATGAATGTTGAATTATAATATACTTGGCTAATGTTGTCTTCGGTTGCCAATTCCTATTATGTCACAAGTATAATATAAACTTTTATCCTGCAATTGTGTGATTTTGAGTATTAATAAAGGGGCAAATAAACTTCAATGCTATTTAGTAATGGACCTAATAAAGCATTTCTGGTACCTGACTCGTGTAGAGCGACAGAAAGAAACGGTAACAGTATAAGAGTTAATGTCACAGATGACACAATTGAAAACGATTAGAACAACGCTTGTTTCAGCTATTTTCAGACAATTTGGTAGTTTTGTTTTGGAACATTTGATAGTGTAGGATAAACACAATATATGTGCATTGTCATTACATATACAATTAATTTGCACTCGCTACGAAACAGGCTAGAAAAGTTCGTCAATTGCTGCTTTTAATACCTGTTTCTAAAGCTCGTACAAATACGTTTATATTTTCACAAAGTACGTATATTGTATATGTAGTGAGTGTCAAGTTGTCCATTCTAGACCATATCGATTAAATATAATTCTTAAAGAGTTTTGTATTTTAATTGTTGCTTCGGACATGCTACTTCGAGCAGAAACAAAATATATGTACATTGTCGTTAAATATAAAATTAATTCGCACTCGCTGCTCGAAATAAAAATATCTTTAAGAATTATATATAATCGATATGATCTAGACGTGGATATCAAATGTAATGCACACGACACGTTTCTGGAATAACCTTTATCAGGTACGCTCAAAATCTAAATATTGGTAAGCCAAATAATTTAAAAGGTTTTGGTAGCAAGTAAATCAAAAGGCATACAGGATCGCCAAGGTCTGTTAAAGTCACCTATGTCTGAGAAAGGAGAACCTTAGTGTTAATAATAATTACATTATTTAGAAATTGTAAATTTAAATGCCAAATACTGACTACTGGGCGGATGAATACGCTACTTTTTATTGAAGTGTATGTATGTGATTCTAAGGGTAACTATTTTCCTCTGTTTCTTCGTGTTATCGATTGGATTTTGGAATTGTTCCTACATTGTAATATTGTTCCTACAGTGTAGTATTGTTCCTACAGTGTAGAATTTGACATTTACGTCACCGAATATGGTACTGCTTTGACAACTATTTTACCTATTTTGTTCCTGTATTTAAATACTGTTACAGTGACAGCCTGAACCTTTGAACCGTAATGAGAGCGGGAGGTTTGGCGCCTTAAAATCTGATTCAACCCACCATTTCTTTAGAAATGCCTGTACCAAGTCAGGGTCATTACGGTTTTCACAGTTTTCCGGTTGTTGACTGATTTTGTCTGTTTATATAATTATGAGTTTTGACTTTCCCTTTGTAAGATTGTTCGGAGTTCGGTAATTTTGTTATTACCCTTATTTCCTACAATGTAGTATTGTTCCGACAGTGTAGTATTGTTCCTACAGTGTAGTATTGTTCCTACAGTGTAGTATTGTTCCTACAGTGTAGTATTGTTCCTACAATGTAGTATTGTTCCTACAGTGTAGTATTGTTCCTACAGTGTAATATTGTTCCTACAGTGTAGTATTGTTCCTACAGTGTAGTATTGTTCCTACAGTGTAGTATTGTTCCTACAGTGTAGTATTGTTTTAATTGTTCCTACAGAGTAGTATTGTTCCTACAGTGTAGTATTGTTCCTACAGTGTAGTATTGTTCCTAGTGTAGAATATTTTTAATTTTTCATTGTATTATTGTCATTACATATATTTTCTACCAGGAAGTTTACAGGTTTTTGTTTATGTTTTTCTTGGTAACAACTATATACATAGTTAATAGTTGACTAATATATCATTATTAAATAGCATAGGTCAAATCAGGTGTAAGTAGAACTAATCGTTCTTTTAAAAAAAACAAGAAAAGTGTAAAGTTATTTGTTCGCTTGTGTAAGTGATTTTGAAATGCTCATAATTTCTAATGTCATAATATTGATAATATTTCTCTTGAACGCATATCGTACAATGCCAAAAGGCGTAGGCTAAGGGTTATGGTAATCAACGCCACCTTCAACAAAAACCAGACTGTACCATGTGACACAGGGCGTTAAAGGACATCAATAACAATTGAATATCACCTTAATGTTCAATTCATGAGTAGCCTTTTAATATTTCAATGTCCTATGTCACATGGTACAATGAAATATACATGGAAAGCGCATATCTGTTATTTTGTTTTGATGGATGGGCTCTTACACTATTTATACTCACTCCATGCAGAATTTTACACTTCGTAAAATATAATTAACATAGATACCTAATTCTTATCGTTTTTAATAATGGACCAACAATTTTGAAATTAATTGTTAGAGTTCGTATATATCATATATTGATATACATCTAGAACATAATGTTGATTTGAAAACTGGATTTTCATGAATTTGTTTCTGAACATTTATAAATGTCAAACAGACTATACTATAAAATAGCTGTAACTTTACCTTAAGGAAAGCATTACATCCGAATTCGAGATAGATAAGTATGTTTAGCATCTTTAACTTAGTAATACATTTTTTTGTTGATATTCAAATTCCTTAATATGATTTATCCAATATCAGGTTAACACATTATTTACTTAATTACTTTTGTTTGTAGTGACTAATATTATTTATATACTTGAGGGGCGGTCATGGTTGTGATCGTATGGTTGTTGGATTTGCAACTACCTCTACAATCAGTGTCAATCACCATAAATGTTGTGAGTTCGAACTCCGTTCATTGCGAGGTGTATTCGATAACACTATGTGATTAAGTTTATCAGTTCGGTTGTATTCTCTGGGTTTTCCAGTTTTCTTCACCATTAAAGCTGACTGCCACGATATAACTGAAATATTGTTGAAAGTGGCGTTAATCATCATAACCCTAACCCTTAATATCTGTGTTATTATAATCATTTTTTGAATTGTCCCTACAGTGTTGTATGTTTTTGTTTTTCATTTTATTCTAGGGATTTTGGTTGGAGCTGAAACTTGTTATAACTATTACTCTGATAACAGCTATTTTTATTGTTCCAGTTGTTGTGGATATGTGTACAGTGAGTACTGTTGCAGGTAAGTGTTACATGAAAATGCCAACATTAATTCAAAGGATCATAGTGCCGTAGATCATGGGTTCGTGCCCCGGTCGCGTCAAGCCAAAAACTCTAAAATTGGTATTTTTGCTTCACCGCAGCATTACGGAGAAAGAGCAAAGACTGCTTTGTTCGAAATCATGTTAATGTGTCCGAGTGGGGCAACATGTCTATACGCGAACTGTTGTCTCAGTGAGCTAGCATTATAAGAATCAAACTGATCGTGTTTGTCTAGTACAAAGCGGCTCGCATAATCATCTCATTGAAAATTAACTTGTTTTCGCCATGATATAGCCTTTGAAATTGCGCTAATCAAAAACCACTCACTCACTCAAAGAAGTATATTCACTGCCTCATAGGGTTTCAGAGAAGCTCATTGGTATTTGCTAGGAATAAAGGATTTGATGATCAATTTAGATAGATACCACAGATGAGACTGCTTCATTTCTTGGCCTACACACAGGAATGATGGCTAGCTAAGAGATAAACTTTATGACAAAAAAGATGATTTCATGTTTCATAATGTTAATTTTCCATTCATATACAGCAACATGCATATGGAATATTTATCTCTCATTTAACTTTGATGCGATATTCCGAACCTTGTGGTTCCTATCATGATTTTCTTTATAACAGATTGCTGCTAACAAGGAAGGTACTGACCGAAGTCTTCCTAGTGGCTAAGTTGAAGTCATCACTTCGATCGATGGAACTAAATAGCATCAACCTGTCCTTTTTTGACACCATGACACACCACCGATCGTCGATTGATGTTTTCTGTTCCTTGAATGTACTTATTCAGAGTGCAAATCTAGTCACGTTATCTGGTATTCATTGTCATTATACGCAATAACAAATAAAACAAACAAAAATGTCCAACGACCACACGTTTTTCTTTATTTTAGTGCGGCTGGAACTACTGCTGGGGCAGTGATTGGAAGTTTGATTGTTATCGGTATAATTATATCTATTATTGTTTACTGTGCAAAGAAGTCAAACCGGTCTACCGGTGTTATCGTCCATCCTAATACAAGTGGTGTAAATACTTCACTATGGGCCCAGCACCAACAACAGCCAGGTATAATTCAATACTAATATTAGTGTAGATTATAATAAATGATATTCAACTAGATCTAATATCCATAACCCCCACTAAAATGATGTCATTAAGATATATGTCCGCCATGCTGGAACCAATTCAACATTTGCTTAAAATATTATACATATGTTGTGCTTATCCTGTGATGTCATAAAGTCTAAAATGACTATCAAAAAGAAGAAAAGAAACATATAGAATACACAGTGCAACTTAAATGACAAAACATGACTAATAAGAATAGCCAAAATTTGCTAATGTCCTCCGCGAGATGAGCTTTCCTTTTACTACTAATTTAGAACTTTAAATTGCTAAATATATATATTATATACCATCTCAGTGCCAAAACACTGATCAATGCTTCGAAATCACATCTTTGTCAACCTTAATGTTCAATTATTGAGCTTTCTTTTATAAAGTATTTCGTACTTCGTATGTTTACTTTTAACCAAAAGCATAATCTTCCTCATAACGTTAATGACATTCTTGTCATCAACGGATTAGTTAATATAATAAATAAACCTACACATTTCGACGCACGATCAGGCAACACGTCTCTATTGGACCCAATTTTAATTACCGATTCAATACCGGTTATTGATTGTGATACAATACCTATTGACAGGGAAATAAGTGACCATGACGGCACTTATGTCAGTATAGACTGTGGCTATTGTAACAGGAAAACCTTTCAGCGTACCATCTGGGATTATAAGAGGGGCGACTATTTACTTATGAAAAACAAAATAATTGAAACAGACTGGGAAAACGTGATTGATGCAGAAATTGATATTAACTCGGCATGTTCAAACTTTACTAAAACATTTCTTAATATAGCAAAAACGTGCATTCCTACAAGGGAGGTAACTATTCGTAGTGATGATAAAGTTTGGTTCGATTCGGATTTACGGCGTGAATCGCGTAAACGCGACAGACTACGGCAAATATTTTTTAGGACGAAAACGGAAACAGCCGAAAAAAAATTTAAAACACAAAGAAACAAATTTAATAACTTAAAGAAACAGGCGAAACAACGGTTTTACGATAATATTAACGAACATCTTGATGATCTCAAAACAGTAAATAGCAAAATGTATTGGAAAACAATTCACATGTTACTTAAAAATGACCGCTCTACGAATGAGTTACCTCCACTTCATGATCCATTCAATAATTTTAATTTGGCATATGATGCCACTCAGAAATCCAATGTTTTGAACAAATATATTTGCTCGATTATCAAGTTGAACGACGATGATGCTGTCTTGCCAGATTTTCATGACAGATGTGAAAATATTATATCCCAAGTTATCGTTACTGAACAAGAAGTAATCGATATGTTATGTACTCTTAATGCTAATAAAGCTGTTGGTCCCGATATAATTAGTAATAGGATGTTGGTGTCTGTAAAGGAGGAGATATCGAAACCATTGTGTAGTTTATTTAATAAATCCTTACGTGAAAAAGTATTTCCATCGGACTGGAAAATCGCCCATGTAATCGCTTTGTTTAAAAATGGGGACAAATCTTTACCGTCTAACTATAGACCTATTTCTTTACTTTCTTGTGTAAGTAAGGTGCTGGAAAAAATAATTTTCAAGCATGTGTTTAATCACCTACTTGAAAATAAACTATTATACAAGTTCCAGTCGGGATTTATACCAGGTCACTCTACAAGTCATCAACTAATAGAGTTGTATCATACAATATTACTTGCATTAGAGGCAAAACAAGTGACCAGCGTTACATTTGCTGATATAAGCAAAGCATTTGATACAGTTTGGGTAAAAGCACTTTTATATAAACTTGGCAAATATGGTATTAAAGTTAAAAAGTTATTTTTCTAACCGTACTCAAAGGGTTATGATAAAAGATGCTTTATCCGGGATTGGTCATTTGCATGCGGGTGTGCCTCAGGGGTCAGTATTGGATCCTTTAATGTTCTTGATCTTAATAAACGATATTACTGATGAGATAGTAGGTCTAGGTCGTCTTTTTGCTGATGACACGTCTATTGGACATATAGCACAAGATGAAAGCACACTAAGAAATATGATTAATACAGATCTGAATCACCTGAAAAAATGGTCAAACAGGTGGTTATTAAAGTTTAATCCCACCAAAACTGAAATTATTATTTTTAATGTCAATGGGGTTGAATGTAATTTAACATTTAATTTTGACCAAACAACTATTGATCCAGTACATACACACAAACATTTAGGGATTGTATTCAGCAGCGACTGTAAGTGGACTAAGCACATAGACAAATTAATTGAATCAGCTTCGAATCAACTTAATGTACTCAGAAAATTAAAATACCGTCTTAACAGAAATTACTTAGAAAAATTTTATTTAACATTTATTAGACCTGTATTGGAATATGCATCTGAAGTGTGGGATAATTGTGGACAAACAAATTCGGACAGATTAGAAAAAGTACAACTTGAAGCTGCACGTATTGTTACGGGATTACCATCGTTTGCCAGTATACATTCTATTTATATCGAGACGGGGTGGGAAAAGTTGAAAACTAGAAGGGAGGTAAGAAAATTGGTGCTATTTTATAAAATCGTCAACGGTCAAGTACCTGATTATTTAACAGAATTAGTACCACCTACAGTCGCTGACACTAATAATTATAATTTAAGGAACAGACTTAATATTTCACAACCATCATACCGATTATCTACATATCAATAGTCTTATTTTCCCACTACGATTAAATTATGGAACACTCTAGATCTGAACCTTCGTCAACTGCCGACACTCCCGTCTTTTAAATCCAAATTGCAACAAAAATATTTTCAACCGAAAACTGTACCTTCTTACTTTTCTTTTGGAGACCGATATCTTAGTGTATTGCATGCTAGGCTTAGAAATAAATGTAGTTCTCTGAACAGCGATTTATTTAAATCGAAGTTGGTGCCTAGTGCTTCTTGTTCATGTGGATATAAAAACGAGGGTTCCGAGCATTTTCTATTATATTGTAATAAATTCAATTTACTTAGAAATAACATGATCATTGAATTAAATATGCTTGATATGGGGGGTCTACCGGTAAATATCGATATTTTGTTATTTGGAAATGATGACCTGTCTGTAGAAATAAACACGTTTATATTTTCATGTGTACAAAAATACATAAAAGATACACGGCGTTTCGCTTGAACTAACAAGTCAACATGTATAACGTTATTGACAATTGTCAACATTATGTACTTCTACATGTATGTATATTCTTTTCTTGGTCGCGCTGTGGGGTATTGATTGATTGACGTGTCAAAGGTCGATGAAATATACATGTGTTATTCAGTTCAAATTGTACTTACCTATGCAAGATCTCCATGAATTAATTAAATCCCAACATATAAACTATGTCTAATCGTAATACGATCCAAGTATGCAACACACATACACCACGTGTTTAAGAATGGTCTTTGAGGTGTGCTCGACTTGCCATATATTATACCTTAGCACACAGTATGTTTCATCGACCTTTGAAATTTGCATTTTTCGTTCTATTCTATTTTTTTTTTATTTTTTATTCGTCTTCATATTCTGAACAAATATGTTATTATTATGTAATTAATGCTGTTCTGATTATATGTAAATTGATGTAACTAGCGGAGAAGACATTTCTAAGTTGTAAAACTTGTGTCTGATCCATTTGTTGTTATTATGAACAATAAAATAAGTTTAAATCATTTCTTTTGTGTGTGCAGTATTCATAGCATTTAGTCAACACAATACTATAACATCTATAAATATATACATACACAGTCAATCCTGTGGTAAGCGGTCACCTTTTGGGACAAAGACAAAATGGTAAGACATGTGACCTCTTAAAAGAGGTTAAATTCATATGAAATGTTCAATGATAGGACATGAAAAAGGTGACTTTTTAATACAGGTGACTGCATGTACAGACTTGAATGTATACTTATATGATCTTTCATATGTTTAATTTACGATATTGAAAAGGTTCATCAATGGGGCCGCCACCACAAGGAATGAATCAACAGTATGGGCAGTATCCACCACCAGGGCAGTATCAAGCACCAGGGCAGTATCCACCACCAGGGCAATACCCACCACCAGTACAATATGATGTACCTGGGCAAGTTCCACAGCCACCTGCATACACTGGTGGTTCACTTCCGCTTAAACAGTGACAGATATCAGAATATCCTCTACTACATTTTAATGTATACCTCTGACATTAATCGTATGGTAGGAGGTAACACATTCCGTCCAACTGCATTTTTGTTTGTTTATATAAATGTTAAAGAAGCATGTATGACAATCGTAATCTGTGATAATCATATTCATCAGCCATATACAAATCAGCATAAATATATATGATGATAGCTTATCTGATTAAATTCATAACATAAATGAATCATGGTTTTTATTTGCATTTCACTAACCGAATTTTTATCAAGAAGATTGTTTCAATCCACTAGAAAATTATATATTATATCACGAACAGTAACGTTCAGATCAGAATTAGTAGCAATGGTCTGTTGATGACAGAATATGCAAAAATAGAAACAAGTGTCATGAACACGTAGATATCAAATTTAGTACACATGACGGATTTCTGGAACATGTACGCTCAATGATTAAAAAATGATAATCCAAATAATGTAAAATCGCATCTGTGGTGTAATGGTTAGCGCGCTCGCCTCGAATGCGGTAGATCGTGGGTTCGAGGCCCGATCGGGTAAAATCCAAGACTAAAAAATTGGTATTTGTTGCTTCTCCGCTAAGCACGCAGCATTAAGGAGAAAGAGCAAATACTGTCTCGGAATCAGGATAATGTTTCCGACCGAGGCGCTTTGTCTATCAGCGGACTGTTGTTTTAGTGAGTTAGCACTATAAAGATTCAATTAAGCGTATTGGTCTAGTACAAAGCGGTTTTCATCCCGATCTCATTGAACATTAGCTTGTTCTCGTCATCATATAGCTGAACATTGCTGAGTTTGCGATAAACAATAACAGTCACTAAAAAAAACAAATAATTTAAACGTGTTGGGAGCAAAAAACCCAAAGAGCCTCAACAGGATAGCCAAAATCTGTCAAGGTTTCCTATACCTGAGAGAGGAGACCCTTCGTTTTATTAATAATTATATTTGTTAGAAACCGTAAATTTCTGTTCCAGGGCTTAAATATGATAAAGTCCAACTTTGGGTTCAATTCTTTAATTCGAAATATTATATAACAGTAACCCTACAAATACACAAATAATAAACATAAATACATGACAACTACAAGACATATCACATAAAACAATACACAATCAAAGGGAGATAATTTTCTATGATTTGTCAAAGAAATATAAAATAAAATACTTTTCTACAAGTTATCTTCTATAAGAAAAATACCACAATATAGCCTACTCATTTAATAAGCATACAATAAAGTAAATCATTCTGTCTTTGATAAATAACAAAATAATTGCAACTTCAAAACAATTGCATCACCTCACCTCGGAATTAGTTTCAGCATAGTTTATACACTCAAAAAATACATATAGAATATATGAAATAAATAAAAATGATATAAACACTAACACACTCAGCAAACAAAATCAACTGAATACACAAACATATAAACATACAAACAATTAAACAATCAAATAAAATAAACAAACAAATACAAAGCTTACCCTATATATGGTACAAGAGCACCAGTTGATTGATCACTCTAGGATCTGTCTACATCATATATTCCTGAATAACATAAAAGGGCAATGTTAAGTTAAAATGACCTAAGAACATATTAATTATAACAAAATCATCATCTTAAATAAATTAATCAGATATATAAATTATATATCAAATTCCACTGAAATTCAACACTTGTAGTTGTAAAAATATAAAAGGATAACCATGATAACATTACTCTCATTCTTATTCTAAATAAAATTATAAAACATTTATACTCAGATTCATACTTCAATCTCAATATTTGCATTCTCACACTTTCATACTAAAGTAAAAATTAGAAATGGAAAATAAGAAAACAGAAAGATGACTGACCTTTAGAAAACAAACAGAATATTAGTATATGTAAATCCAAATTTAGTTTCCAGTTGAAAATATATGAGTTAAGCAAAATGTCTGCCTGTGTCTTAATTGTGTTCTATCACAGGTGTATGGAACAAATAATCTACCAATGGAAAGTCTGTATTTTCCCTCCAAAAATTAGGTGTAGTGAACCATGTAATTTACTCTACTTTAAATGCAACATGTGAAGTTTTATTTTGTAATTTTAATTTCAAAAATATTATAAACATTAAAAACATGAGTAAATAATATCATTATAGCATATAATGATTTTCAGTAATTACATAAAATTAAGACTACCACATTTCTATAATAAATATATCTAATAAATCATGTCAGTGTCGAAACACTGACTACAGGGAGGATGATTCCTTCAGGGACTATTTCTTATCCCCACTTTACGTTTTTACTATTATCACTGCGTCGATACCTGCGTCTATTTGTTGCAATAGAAACGTGTGAAGATACAAAAGGGGTGATTACGAGACCGGTGCTAAGATACCACAAGGGTGATTACGAGACCGGTGCTAAGATACCACAAGGGTGATTACGAGACCGGTGCTAATATACCACACGGGTGATTACGAGACCGGTGCTAATATACCACACGGGTGATTACGAGACCGGTGGTAAGATACCACACGGGTGATTACGAGACCGGTGCTAAGATATCCCAATATACAAATCCACAACAGTACAATGGATAATTTCTTGTAAATAAAATAAAAATGTTAACCAATGGTAGCTCAATGCATGATATCGATCCGTGAAAATCGTCACTGTGGGGAAATTGTGGTGGACAATGCCATACTATGAAGCAGAAACAAATATATAAGCGTAATTGCAGCAAATGTTATGATATAGAATAACAAGACAAGCAGGAGTGATGAACCAAGTATTACACGTGCTGGGAGAAAACACTTCCGAAATAAAACTAAGGAAGGAAAGCTCTGGTCCTTATTATCAAAGAAATAGATATTTCGTTATGTATTACAAATATAGTAGTTTATTAGTTATGGTGCTGTAAATAACAATCAGAGAAGGTATAGCAGGTATTTAAAACTAGTCATTGCATGTAACATTAGGGGGGTTATGGTGTTTAACGACTTCATTCTAGATTAAGATTAAACATATTTTATTGCTAAATATAATAACAATTGGATCGGACACAAATTATAACAATTTACAAGGGTGTTCTCCACATAATAAATAATTACAATAGTACATGCGTCAGCAATAATAAATTACAATATACAACATTAAAAATAAATTCTTATGAAAAATAAAAAAAACAGGTACAGAAAAAATACAAAACAATAAGCATGAAAATATATAATACAAAAATGCATAAGCATTTTTTTTTATCATTCTTGTATGTGAAATGGAAGCAACGGGATTGATTAAAAAAAATGGGAGGGTGTATTGTGATCATATATGGGTAAAACGTTTTGTTCCTTTGATGTAAAGTTGAACAGATTTGACAATTTGTAGATTTTGCATCTCAGTTAAGGTGTCATCGCCAAAAAGTAGGACTTCAATTTTTAGTTCATGAAGAAAAACTAGTCTTCATTCTAAACAATATTTCAGTTATATCATGGTGATATCATGGTGGTCAGTTTTATCAATGGAGGAAAAGGGAGTATCCAGAGAAAACCACCGAGCTGCCGCTTATATCGGACAAATTTGATCAAATAATGTTTTATCCAATGCATCTAGTCATGAGTGGGAGTCGAACTCACAACTTTACTGGTGATAGGCAATGGTTTCTAGTGGTAAGGTTGAATTCATCAGTCGTCTTCATGATGAGGTTTACCGCTACCGAATGTCTGTGTCACAAATACACACGGATATGTTATGTATCTCGTCATTCTTTCCTCGTTCATGACGTTTCACAGAATACGACTTAAGATCAGATTTGTACCTTGGGTTACACGACGGTTGTCACTGATGGAGGAGCGACTGCTACCTTCCAGAACATCTAAATTCATACCAGTTTTTTAATGGAGTTCGTGTTGGTCAATCTTTTAGTTTTCTGTGTAGTGTTTTATAGAATATTGTTTGTCATTTTTTTTCATATGGCAACTTCATTGCACGTCCGTTTTCGATCTACGGCTTCTAACTACCACCTTCATATCTGCAAGCTTCTCTTATACCCCATACCCCGTAGTGATCAACACCACGTTAAACTAAAAGAAAAACGGAGTTTTAAATAAATTTTATTATATTAACTGTAATCTAAACAAGAACAACATAAATCATTTCATGTGTATTAAATTCAGTATTCTGCAAACTAATTTTCTAAACACAAATGACAGTTTTTAAGTATATAAATCTATTATCTCGACATTATGACATAATTCCTCGACATGCTGTCTGGTCTTGGCGACTTTATATTTCATATGGTGAGTTACCTGTCTGGTCATGGCGACTTTATATTTCATATGGTGAGTTACCTTTCTTGCCATGGCGACTTAATATCTCCACATGATGAGTTACTGTCTTGCCATGGCGACTTAATATCTCCACATGGTGAGTTAAATCCTCGTGACTGCGTAATAGTTTTTCGCCGTTACTACTTATACTAAGATGTACATTTTTATTGAAATTAGATGTTCTTATATTAACTTAAGCAGCCAATGGTAACTTAACTTAGGACCCTCCTGTTAGGTACACACTTGATTTGTCCAGAAAAAACCCAAATGAGACACAAACTACTCCCTTTTTTACAATTTAACTTACATTTTAAAATGATTAATTTTTTCATACAATGTACAATTAGATTCAACATTAAGTAGTGAAGAAATTACAAGTTGGCGAATCCTAACAATCAGCCACGTTATTACATAATAACCTTCAAGCAATACACAAACATACGGAATTACTTTTTTGAATGACGTGAAGGGGAAATAACTCACATTGTTTACATGATTGTCTGCTAAAAGTACATAGCTGTCAAGCAATACACAACTACCGATAAAAGTGAGAAATAAAATCAAACACCGGCAAAAAGTGCAAGACAGGGAAATCTCCGACACCCTCGGATAAGATTGAAATCTTACCCTCTGGTGTCGGAGATTTCTCTGTCTTGCACCTTTGCTGGTGTTATATTCTATATGTCTTACACAATACAAATGTAAGAGAATACACCTTACAGGTTTCGTTGATTATTTTTAAGAATCTATAGTTGGAGTGTATTTTCCATTACAATACAAATAATAAATACGATATCATTGTTAGGGTGTGTTAGACAAGTCAATAGACAATACTTGATCAGGGATTAAACTTTACCTACACAATATTTCTATTATTGCTGTAAAGAAATAGTTCCCAGTTTTATGTGTTGCGTATGATAATAAAAGGAGATTTCGCCTTTTAAGATGTTAATACTTTTTGATTTCGTAGCAATTTGTTTCTGATATTTATCTACATTTCTCTCTTTCCAAATAATCCATTTCATACTAACCATATCGGTGGTGTAATTGTTAGCGTGCTCGCCTCGAGTGCGGTAAATCGTGCGTTCCAGCCCCGGTCGGGTCAAACCAACGACTATAACATTGGTATTTGTTGCTTCTCCGCTAAGTACGCAGCATTGAGGAGATAGAGAAAAGACTGGTTGGCTCGGAATCAAGATAATATGTCCGAGTAGGGCGACATGTCTCTCCACGGATTGTTGTTTCAGTGAACTAGCACTATAAAAATTCAACTCAGTGTGTTGATTTAGAACATCATCATCATTTAATTGAAAATTAACTTGCTCTAGCCATGATATAGCTGAAATATTGTTGAGTTGGCGTTAAATAACAATTACTCACTGACTCCATTTGATACTTAGCATAATATAATTGATAATTAAGTGAATTTCTTGAATATCTTTATATAATATTTCTTGCCAATCAGACACAATTACATTTTCTTTATTGTTTTTTTTGTTTGTTTTTTTTGTAGCATGTTTAATCCCCGTTTTATTTTGCCTAATAAGACTCTCCAAATATTTTGAATACATTTACAGGTGAATAATAAACGGGTCATTGGGTCATTCCCTTACAGAAATGGCAACTTCCATTTTGCTACATATGTATTTTTGGCACTTTTCGTTTTGGTATTTATGTAATTTTGCCAACTTTCATTTTGGTATTTACGCACTATTGGCAACTTTCATTTTGGTATTTACGCACTATTGGCAACTTTCATTTTGGGATTTACTCATTTTTAGCAACTTCCATTTTGGGATTTACGCATTTTTAGCAACCTTCATCGGTATAGATTATATTTTGCAGTAGCTTCCATTGGAGTTATTGTGACTTCCTTAACTAGCTTATATATAGCAACATTTTCATAAATATAGTTCACGCAACATGTACCGCTAAAAATAGAATTTAAGAAAAGTTTAGTGTTTCACGTTCATATCTCAGAACAATGGATTTAAATACCACAATAGACGATGTTTTTGTTTTAGAATTAGACTTAACGGGCGTCCAATGGGTAATATAATACCTTGTTTTGTTTACGGAAAAGTGGCGATATTGCACATACGTAATTGAGGGTAGAGACAGAAGAAGTATTAGGCCTAAGCACAAAGCAGTTCTTGGTAGCCCATTGATACATTATTACCAAATTTTATAGCTCAGGGAATCAAATAACTATTTATCCAGTGATCTACTTTTTTGAGAACACTTTTCATATTATTCAGCCATTGGTCATTATGATGGATCTACTGTCCTACTTTTTAGTATTACAGTCCAAGGTAAAGCTAAAACTAGGTTAGGTTTGGTTTTATGGTTTTTAACGCCACTTTCAACTTCATTACAATTATATTGTGTCGGTCAGTTTTATTGGTGGAGGAAACCGGAGTACCCGGAGAAAACCACCGACCTGTCCCAAGTCTCTGACAAACTTCAGAAAATAATGTTGTATCCAGTACACCTCGCCATGAACAGGGATCGAACTCACAACTTTAGTGGTGATAGACACTGACTGCATAGGTATTTACATACCATACAATCACGACCACGACGGCCCGCTAATACTAGGTAAAAAGAATAGTTTGGACACATAAAAAAGGTAATCTGAAGCCGTCAGCCAAAGAAGGACAGACAATGCAATAGCCAGAAGAAACAGGACGAAAGGAGAAACAATACTCTACAAAACACTATAGAGAAACTAAAGATTGAGCAACACGAACCCCACTTATAATCGGGGATGAACTCAAGTGCTCCCGAATGGTAAGCAGTTCCTGCACCACTAGTGGCTTAACCAGCTCAATATCTGATTTTGATATTGGATCATTTAGTCCCATTATTCGCACATTTTTCTTGAAGACTTTTGTAATGAACCAGTTCAATACATCGTTTTGATTTTGATAGTCCCTTAATTTACTCCATCAATGAGTGACTGCTATACGACTATTGTTCCTTTGAATCGTGGAACATATAATGGATGTATTTGTAGCTCTATGATGGAATATTCTACATAAAATGGGGAAATGTTCTATGTTCTGTACTACAGAAGAATGGGATATTCCAAATAGGATTTGCTATTAGCAAATAACGGAGAATTTGGAAATGAATGTTGAATTATAATATACTTGGCTAATTGCCTTCGGTTACCAATTCCAATTATGTCATAAGTATAATATAATCTTTTATCCTGCAATTGTGTGATTTTGAGTATTAATAAAGGGGCAAATAAACTTCAGTGTTATTTAGTAATGGACTTGATAAAGCATTTCTGGTACCTGACTCGTGTAGAGCGACAGAAAGAAACGGTAACAGTACAAGCGCTAATGTCACAGATGACATAATTGAAAACGACTTGAACGGCGTTTGCTTCAGCTATTTTCAGATAATTTGACAGGTGTCTTGGACTTCTCTATATCGCAGGATAAACAAAATAATATGTACATTTTAGATAGATATAAAATTAATTTGCATTCGCTGCGAAACCGGCTAGAAAAATTCACCTATTGCTCGCTTTTTCTACCTGTTTCTAAAGCTCGTACACATACATGTATTGTTTGATTGATTGACTTTATTGTGTTTAACGCCACTTTCAGCAATATATCAGCTCAATCATGGGGAGCAGTTTTAGTGGTGGAGGAAGCCGGAGAGAACCACCGACCATGGGCAAGCAACTGATAAACTTTATCACTTGCAGCTGCGAGTCGAGTGCATCCTCTTTTGTTATTTAGAAAGTCGGGCGCGAACAGACGCCGTATTGGTGATTGGCTTATATGAGTTGTTAGGTAATCCAACTACCTAACTCATTGAGCCACCCGGGCCCTCAAATAAATTTATATTTTCCGACAAAGTACGTATTTTGTATATGTAGTGAGTGTTAAATTGTCCATTCTAGACCATATCGATTAAATATAAGTCTTAAAGAGTTTTATATTTTAACTGTTGCTTCGGACATATTACTTCGAGCAGAAACATTGTCGTTAAATATAAAATTAATTCGTACTCGCTGCTCGAAATAGAAAAATCTTTGAGAATTATATTTGATTGATATGATCTAGACGTAGATATCAAATTTAATGCACACGACCCGTTTCTGGAATAGCCTTTATCAGGTACGCTCAAAATCTAAATATTGGTAAGCCAAATAATTTAAAAGGTTTTGGTAGCAAGTAAAACAAAGGGCATACAGGATCGCCAAAGTTTATTAAGGTCACCTATATTTGAGAAAGGAGAACCTTAGTGCTAATAATAATTACATTATTTAGAAATGTAATTCTTCTAATTAACGCCCCCCTTCTAATAAACGCCCCCTCACTTAATTCTGCCAACAGAACATTTTTACTTCTAATAAACGCCCCCATTTCCATAAAAATAAATTAAGACCAGTAATCTTAGAACTTTAATTAGAATTATACAGTAATCGATTTGAGCTTTAATAAAAATTGTAAAATAATCGAACAATGAGTTCCAAAAATACCGGTAGTTCCGCTAATTATGCACTTTGCTACACATGCTACATGTACATCGGAAAATAAATCAATAATCTACACTCTAAATCTATCTATCAATGAACTACGGTAACTATTCTAAACTAAAACTAAGTTTTTTCATAAAGATTTTATACAACTGGTAAAAGCTATACATCGTTAATGTCCGTCACTGTCATAATCGGTTTCATTTTCCTCTTCCAATTCTGAATTTATTTCGTTTTCACCATCGCTGATTTCGGTGTTTTGTTCGTTGAATGACGAAACGTTTGCTAAAATTTCCTCATCCATTCTGACGTCCTCTTCGTCGAATCCTTCAAATGGATCATCGTCGCCTTCATTTTGAAATAAATTATCTTCACTGCCGTCCAAGGCATTCGAGATTCCACATTTTTTAAATGATTTACGTATTATGTCAGGATAAATTGCATCCCAGGATTGTTTGATCCATTTCAGAATTAAAGATTTAGAAGGAGCACGTCTGTTGCCACCTTTGGTTTTCTCCACAGGTCCAGAAAATAGCCATTCATCATACATTTCTGATAATTGCGACTTAAACGGTTTATTCCATGAAACATCAGTCGGCTGTAATTTTGATGTGCATCCTCCGGGAATAACACACAGATCCGAGTTGTATTTCATTCGGACAGACTCCTTGATGGATGGAGTTATATGTGCCCTAAAGGCATCCCAAACGAGAAAACGGCGTTTTTGGTTATTTAAACCCCAAATTCTTTTCAACCAAAAGTTAATGCTTTCTTCGTTTGCCCAAGACTTTTTTCCCGATCCACACATAGACACTACCACACCGTTCGGAACTTCATTTTTTGGTAGTGGACGGACACCAGGTAGGTGAACAAGAGGAGGTAGTTTTGTTCCGTCAGCATGAGCAGCGAGCGTAACAGTAAGTCTTTCTTTTTCATGGCCCGTTGTTGCCACACGCACCTCCTTTTCCCCACGTTCAGCTAATGTTGACTTTCCTGGCATTTCGAACCACACTGGGGTCTCATCCATATTGCCTATTTCACTGGTTTCATATCCGCGAAATCTACGCATCCGGATAACAAAATTAAAAAATTTGTCGACACGATCGTCTACTATGGATGTTGAATGTTGTGCGACATGTGTTGACCTTCTGAATGTAATTTTATGTCGTTTTTTGAATTTGTCAAACCAGCCAAGTGATGCTTTAAACGACTGACTGCCGTTTTCTTTATGTAGTCTTAATGCCTCCGCTCGCATGGCCTTTCCTGTAACACGAACACCAGCATCTCGTTTTTCACGAAACCAGGCCATCAGTTTATTGTCAATTTCCTTATAGCGGACAGGTTTACCCCTACCTGGTAATCTTTTCTGACTCTTTTGTCCATTTTCTATTGCAGATTTATTTTTACACCATTCTCGCACGCGTTTTCTGTCAATTTTAAATAGTTTTGCTGCCGCATGTTTTCCTTTTTGCTCTGCAAACTGAATAACTTTAAGTTTGAACGAAAACGTGTATTTAGTCTTTTTTGCTGAAGTCTCCATTATTTTAACAAAGTTTTCAATTTCTCTATATCGGTATTACTTCCAGAAAATGTATATGTGCACGGTACTTCAAGTCCAATGTTAAAAAATTTATCTCCCGTAACAGTCACGTTTATGTTTCCTCCCCGTCTTAAAAAATAACTAAAAATCTTGCTAAACTCTATCGGAACATGCCCAACACACTGTCCTGGATTATCAAACACGTTTATAAGAATTTACATCAACTGGATTGTGCTATTTATAGATAACAATGAGAAAACCGACACACGTGTAAAATTCTATTGTCTGTTTCACGAAGTCAACTTGGAAATATTTTCTCTAATTAACGCCCCCCTTTTGGAAAATGTCAACGCCCCCGGGGCGTTTATTAGAAGAAATACGGTATATATAATAAACCATGTAAGTGGTGAAACACTGACTACTGGGCGGATGAATACGCTACTTTTTATTGAAGTGTATGTATGTGGTTCTAGGGTAACACTTTTCCTCGGTTTCTTCGTGTTATCGATAGGATTTTGGAATTGTTCTTACAGTGTAGTATTGTTCTTACAGCGTAGTATTGTTCCTACAGTGTAGTATTGTTCCTACAATGTAGTATTGTTCCTACAGTGTAGTATTGTTTCTACAGTGTAGTATTGTTCCTACAGTGTAGTATTGTTCCTACAGTGTAGTATTTGTTCCTACAATGTAGTATTGTTCCTACAGTGTAGTATTGTTCCTACAGTGTAGTATTGTTCCTACAGTGTAGTATTGTTCCTACAGTGTAGTATTGTTCCTACAATGTAGTATTGTTCCTACAGTGTAGTATTGTTTCTACAGTGTAGTATTGTTCCTACAGTGTAGTATTGTTCCTACAGTGTAGTATTTGTTCCTACAATGTAGTATTGTTCCTACAGTGTAGTATTGTTCCTACAGTGTAGTATTGTTCCTACAGTGTAGTATTGTTCCTACAGTGTAGTATTGTTCCTACAGGGTAGTATTTGTTCCTACAGTGTAGTAATGTTCCTACAGTGTAGTATTGTTCCTACAGTGTAGTATTGTTCCTACAGTGTAGTATTGTTCCTACAGTGTAGTATTGTTCCTACAGTGTAGTATTGTTCCTACAGTGTAGTATTGTTCCTACAGTGTAGTATTGTTCCTACAATGTAGTATTGTTCCTACAGTGTAGTATTGTTTCTACAGTGTAGTATTGTTCCTACAGTGTAGTATTTGTTCCTACAATGTAGTATTGTTCCTACAGTGTAGTATTGTTCCTACAGTGTAGTATTGTTCCTACAGTGTAGTATTGTTCCTACAGTGTAGTATTGTTCCTACAGGGTAGTATTTGTTCCTACAATGTAGTATTGTTCCTACAGTGTAGTATTGTTCCTACAGTGTAGTATTGTTCCTACAGTGTAGTATTGTTCCTACAGTGTAGTATTGTTCCTACAGTGTAGTATTGTTCCTACAGTGTAGTATTGTTTCTACAGTGTAGTATTGTTCCTACAGTGTAGTATTGTTTCTACAGTGTAGTATTGTTCCTACAGTGTAGTATTGTTCCTACAGTGTAGTATTTGTTCCTACAGTGTAGTATTGTTCCTACAGTGTAGTATTGTTCCTACAGTGTAGTAATGTTCCTACAGTGTAGTATTGTTCCTACAGTGTAGTATTGTTTTAATTTTTCATTGTATTATTGTCATTACATATATTTTCTACCAGGAAGTTTACAGGTTTTTGTTTGTTTTTCTTGGTAACAACTATACATAGTTAACGATTGATTAAGATATTATTTTTGAATTGTATAGGCCAAATCAGGTGTAAGAACTAATCGTTCTTTTAAAAAAAATCAAGAAAAGTGTAAAGTTATTTGTTCGCTTGTGTAAGTGATTTTGACATGCTCATTATTTCTAATGTCATAATATTGATAAGGCAAAAGTCTTAGGGTAAGGGTTATGGTGACCAACGCCACTTTCAACACAAAACAGACTGTACCATGTGACACAGGGCATTAAAGGACATCAATAACAATTGAATATCACCTTAATGGGCAGTTAGTGAGTAGCCTTTTAATATTTTAATGTCCTATGTCACATGGTACAATGAAATATACATAGAAAGCACATATCTGTTATTTTGCTTTGATGGTTGGGCTCTTACACTATTTGTACCCACTCCATGCAGATTTTTACCCTTCGGAAATATAATTAACATAGATACCTAATGGTTAACTTGTTTTAATAATGGACCAACAGTTTTGAAATTAATTTTGATTTCAAAACTGGATTTTTAAGAATTTTTTTCTAAACATTTATAAATGTCAAACAGACTATAATATAAAATAGCTGTAACTCTACCTCAAGGAAAGCATTACATCCGAATTCGAGATAGATAAGTATGCTTAGCATCTTTAACTTACTAATACATTTTTTGTTGACATTCAAATTCCTTAATATGACTTATCCAACATCAGGTTAACACACATATATATATATATATATATATTTGAGGTCGTGATCGTATGGTTGTTGGATTTGTAACTACCTCTACAATCAGTGCCAGTCACCATTAATGTTGTGAGTTCGAACCCCGTTCATTGCAAGGTGTACTCGATAACATTATGTGAAAAAGTTTATCAGTGACTTACAGTAGGTCGGTTGTATTCTCTGGGTATTCTGGTTTCCTCCACCATTAAAACTGACTGCCACGATATAGCTGAAATATTGTTGAAAGTGGCGTTAATAATCATAACCCTAACCCTTAATATCTGTGTTATTATAATATTTTTTTGAATTGTCTGTACAGTGTTGTATGTTTTTGTTTTTCATTTTATTATAAGGATGTTGGTTGGAGCTGAAACTTGTTACAACGCTTATGCAAGCTATTATTATTACAGCTATTTTTATTGTTCCAGTTGTTGTGGATATAGGTACAATGAGTACTGTTGCAGGTAAGTGTTACATGGAAATGCCAACATTAATTCAAAGGATCATAGTGCCGTAGATTCGTGCCCCGGTCGCGTCAAATCAACAACTCTAAATACTCGGAATCAGGAAAATGTGTCCGAGTGGGGCAACATGTCTATACGCGGACTGTTGTCCCAGTGATCTAGCATTATAAAAATCAAGCTAATAGTGTTTGTCTAGTACAAAGCGGCTCTCATCATCATCTCATTGAAAATTAACTTGTTCTCGCCATGCTATAGCCTTTGAAATTGCGCTAAACAAAAAGCACTCACTCACTCAAAGAATTATGCACACTGCCTCATAGGGTTTAGAGAAGGTCATTGGTATTTGCTAGGAATAAAGGATTTGATGATAACTATGGTCGAAGGTCTAAGGGAAATATTAAGTTACATTTCGTTTTATTGTGGATCAAATTCAGATAGATACCACAGATAGAGATACGACTCCTTCATTGCTTGGCCTACTCACAGGAATGATGGCTGATTAAGAGATAAACTTTATGACAAAAAAGATACTTTCATGTTTCATAATGTGAATTTTCCATTCAAATACAGCAACATGCATATGGAATATTTATCTCTCATTTAACTTTGATGCGATATTCCGAACCTTGTGGTTCCTATCATGATTTTCTTTATAACAGATTGTTGCTAACAAGGAAGGTACTGACCCAAGTTTTCCTAGTGGTGAAGTTGAAGTTATCACTTCGATCGATGGAACTAAATAGCATTAGTATGTCCTTTTTGACACCATGACACCCCACCGATGTTTATCTGTTCCTTGAATGTACTTATTCAGAGTGCAAATCTAGTCACGTTATCTGGTATGCATTGCCATTATACGCAAAAACAAATAAAACAAACAAAAATGTCCAACGACCACACGTTTTTCTTTATTTTAGTGAAAGTGTTGCTGGAACTATTGCTAGGTCAGTGGTTGGAGGTTTGATTGATATCGGTATAATTGTAGCATTAATTGTTTACTGTGCAAGGAAGTCTACCGTTGCTATCCTACTACAAGTGGAATAAATACTACACACGTGTCGTACCAGCAGCAACAACAGCAAGATATAATTCAATACTAATATTAGTGTAGATTATAATAAATGAATTTCAACTAGATCTAATATCCATAGCCCCCACTAAAATGATGTCATTAAGATATATGTCCACCATGCTGGAACCATTTCAACATTTGCTTAAAATATTATACATATACAAAATTTGCTAATGTCCTGAGGGAGATGAGCTTTCCTTTTAATACTAATTTAGTAGCTTTAAATTGCTAAATATATATATTATATACCATGTCAGTGCCAACACACTGATTACTGGGAAGATGATATTCTGGAGGATTATTAGTTCACTAACAGTAATAGACCAAGTTTTGGAATAACCTACATAAGTTTCACTCAATATCAAAAGAAAATAAACTTAAGCATTTAGCAGTGAAAACACCAATTCGCCTAACCAGGATAGCCAAAAACATTAACCGAGTTCGGCTATTCTGTTTATGCTCTTTGGTTTGAATGCTCACAGAAACTCAACGCCATCCAGTGTTTGGCCATTGAGGCCATAACTGATGAAGATATTACATAAGCACACCCAGTGAACTAGTCTTGACGTCTACATTTTTATCATATATAAATCAATTTACATGTAACTTTCTGTTGCAGGCTTTTCTATGCAGCCACCACCATATGGACAGTATCAGCAGTAAGTTCAACATCCACTAAGCGCACCCTATTCAAAACATCCAGCATGATTATGAAAAATTATATCGTTCACAACACCACCACCTTATGCAATGGTCGGATAAACAGTCGCAAAGAAATACTTTATTCAATACCAGATACTTTTTGTTTATTAATATTTTATCTCTGTTATTAATTCAAAGCTTATTAATGATAAATCATTTCATGTAAAAGTTGTTGGCTAAAGAACAGAATTGCAATAATGTGTCAAAACGAATTACTGTTTACTTACGATTTACACAGAACACGATATATTCCTATGATTATATTATATATGAAATGAATTGTCTGTTATGGTAGAATCCCATGATTATTCACATATTTTCATATTTGAAATGTATTCGATAACCTGGACAAGTACTTAGCGACTCAAACAGCTATTTTTCGGTAGCATACATGTTCCGTAAAGTGGTCTGATCCTTGTCGTTCAGCGTACCATACGTCATATTGATGTCTTTTCAGTCGTTTTTCACGTCATATTTTTTAAGTCATCTAACCATCAATAAGAGTAACACTTTGTTAATTCGTCATTCGTGATATGACTCATATGGTATAAGACGACGTTTATCCAAAGCCAACAAAAGTCTTTCTGACTTCTTTTAGAACTATTAAAATATTCTAACGTAATTAATACGGCTAACATGACTTGTATGACATAGAAAACTGAAAATATTATTGAAATTGATAACCCTTCAGGAGCACCTTAACCGCTGGTTTTTAGTCGTGTCCGTGTTGGTCAGCCTAGTAATTGTCTGTGTTGTTTTGTTTTTGGTTTTGTTTGTTTGTCTTCGTCTTGTGTCTTGTGTGACCAATGTTGCCAGTGTCTCTGGATTCTCCAATCTTGATTTCTCCTTCGGGTTTCTCTAACGTTTATTATATTCAGTTCAATATGAGTATTATTTAAATTCAACAAGATGAGAATTATGAAATCAAATAATTCACAAAATCATGCAAGCAAATGCGCATTAATAATAACATAAATATACAACTTCATATGACTTGCTGGATCATAAAGATGTGGATTAACAATCTGAGAGGACACAACTTTATGACAATCATTTTGTAAAGTAATGCGGGTGTAAATGTTTTTTTTACTGTTATTTATAATATACTGTTATTGTTTTTTTTCTAAATATTCATTCTGACAAATATAATAAAATTAATCACCAATCTTTACAGTTTAAGATAAATTACATGTTATTTTGGCCATTCCGTCCCGCAATTTCTATTGGTAATGCGTTTAACTTTTCGTCGGTTCACAGCATAGCCCCTTTGGGAACGTATCGAAATCCCATCACAAAGGTAAGAAAGCCCACATAGCACACATTCTTGGGATACTGGTAGTAAGATCAGGTAATACAGAGGTGTTAGAACCGTTCCGCCCCACATTAATTACACCTGTTGTAACGTTCTAATTCTGAAGGCGCTTAGAGAACCTGAAGCTATTATCAAGTTCACATTGGTAATCTTCTATTACTTGGGGTACTCGTATTCTGTATTGAACAACCATTTTAAGAATCGGACTACTTTTTTAAAGACTAATTTACATCAAAATGTGATGTAAACTAGAAAAATGGTAGAATTGAAATGGGAAAGGCATTGATTTCCCATAAAACACAAAATGGTGGAATTGGCATCTTAAGATTATGCAATAATTCAAAAATTTTACATTTAATTGTTGTTTGTCTATTACAAATATAATTCCTACGCCTTCAATGTCAAGGGCAAATACCATATATGATGACGCCTATGACTAAAACATGGTGCTGCCTGTTTACAGTGGTGTAATGCTTTGCCTGCTCGTCTTGTGCTAAGGAACTTCTAATCAATTCCCGGTCGGATCAAACCAAACCTTATCAAATTATATTTTGCTTCTTTTCCACTACACAAGCAACATTGACATCTAAGAGCAAACATTGGTAGGTTTGTTGTAAGGACAATATGTCCGCGTTCAACAATATATTATAGTATTCAACAGAAATGAGAGGGGAGATAGGACAATCGGGCGGAGGACCATTGGATGGAATAGTACGAGATTTAGGTAAAATGAATAAATAACATATTAAACTTTCGGAAGAGTTCCAAAATCAAAGAGTAAAACGCATAAAGAGGAAAATTGGACACCCCTAACACAAAAAACATAACCGCTCACTTTCCTAGATTGTTGCAAGAATTTCAATAAAAAGTGGCGGTGTTTATCTAGTTGTATGTAGGGTATGGACAACAATACATTTAGTCCAAAATATGTAATATCATTTAGGATGTCTGTGCCGTTGATTATTTATGAGAGTGTATTGTGGAGATTTGAATTAATTGACTTTTTGTTAAATGACGATCTAGATCGGTATAAAGAATGTGTAGAACACGTTGATAATCCCATTATCTCTAATAGACGTTCCATGAATAAAACTGGGAATGCCGTTGGTCGTAAGCTACCAGAGATGTGCTTTAATACAGGTCTAACTGTAGCCAATGGTAGACTTTGCCACGACAGAGATTGTAATTTTACTTTTTGTACAAATAAAGGGAGACATGTAAATGATTACTTTATGGTATCTGCTAGTTATTTCCAATTAATAAGTGACATCCAAGTTCTTCAAATGAACAAGTTTTAAGATCATATGCCTATTTTCTTTGAGTTAAACTTTTCAGTCATTCGTTCGGTAAAAGGTTTTCCCAGAATTGACAAATACAGTCAAACCTGTATATATAGATCACTAAAGGGAACCTGAAAATATGATCGTTATGAGCAGCTATATAGAGGTTACAATAATAGCACTATTCATAGTGTGAAAAATGAGACTACCCTTTATAGACTGTAATTTGTTATATAGAGGTGCCCTTTATAGACTAATTTGTAATATAGAGGTGCCCTTTATAGACTGTAATTTGTTATATAGAGGTGCCCTTTATAGACTGTAATTTGTTATATAGAGGTGCCCTTTATAGACTGTAATTTGTTATATAGAGGTGCCTTTTATAGAATGTAATTTGTTATATAGAGGTGCCATTTATAGACTAATTTGTGATATTGAGGTGCCCTTTATAGACTGTAATTTGTTATATAGAGGTGCCCTTTATAGACTAATTTGTAATATAGAGGTGCCCTTTATAGACTGTAATTTGTTATATAGAGGTGCCCTTTATAGAATGTAATTTGTTATATAGAGGTGCCCTTTATAGACTGTAATTTGTTATATAGAGGTGCCCTTTATAGACTAATTTGTGATATTGAGGTGCCCTTTATAGACTGTAATTTGTTATATAGAGGTGCCCTTTATAGACTAATTTGTAATATAGAGGTGCCCTTTATAGACTGTAATTTGTTATATAGAGGTGCCCTTTATAGACTGTAATTTGTTATATAGAGGTGCCCTTTATAGACTGTAATTTGTTATATAGAGGTGCCCTTTATAGACTAATTTGTAATATAGAGGTGCCCTTTATAGACTGTAATTTGTTATATAGAGGTGCCCTTTATAGACTGTAATTTGTTATATAGAGGTGCCCTTTATTGACTGTAATTTGTTATATAGAGGTGCCCTTTATAGAATGTAATTTGTTATATAGAGGTGCCCTTTATAGACTGTAATTTGTTATATAGAGGTGCCCTTTATAGACTAATTTGTGATATTGAGGTGCCCTTTATAGACTAATTTGTGATATAGAGGTGCCCTTTATAGACTAATTTGTGATATAGAGGTGCCCTTTATAGACTGTAATTTGTTATATAGAGGTGCCCTTTATAGACTGTAATTTGTTATATAGAGGTGCCCTTTATAGACTAATTTGTGATATTGAGGTGCCCTTTATAGACTAATATGTGATATAGAGGTGCCCTTTATAGACTAATTTGTGATATAGAGGTGCCCTTTATAGACTGTAATTTGTTATATAGAGGTGCCCTTTATAGACTGTAATTTGTTATATAGAGGTGCCCTTTATAGACTAATTTGTGATATTGAGGTGCCCTTTATAGACTAATTTGTGATATAGAGGTGCCCTTTATAGACTAATTTGTGATATAGAGGTGCCCTTTATAGACTGTAATTTGTTATATAGAGGTGCCCTTTATAGACTGTAATTTGTTATATAGAGGTGCCCTTTATAGACTAATTTGTGATATTGAGGTGCCCTTTATAGACTAATTTGTGATATAGAGGTGCCCTTTATAGACTAATTTGTGATATAGAGGTGCCCTTTATAGACTGTAATTTGTTATATAGAGGTGCCCTTTATAGACTGTAATTTGTTTTATAGAGGTGCCCTTTATAGACTAATTTGTGATATTGAGGTGCCCTTTATAGACTAATTTGTGATATAGAGGTGCCCTTTATAGACTAATTTGTGATATAGAGGTGCCCTTTATAGACTGCAATTTGTTATATAGAGGTGTCCTTTATAGACTGTAATTTGTTATATAGAGGTGCCCTTTATAGACTGTAATTTGCTATATAGAGGTGCCCTTTATAGACTAATTTGTAATATAGAGGTGCCCTTTATAGACTGTAATTTGTTATATAGAGGTGCCCTTTATAGACTGTAATTTGTTATATAGAGGTGCCCTTTATAGACTGTAATTTGTTATATAGAGGTGCCTTTTATAGAATGTAATTTGTTATATAGAGGTGCCATTTATAGACTAATTTGTGATATTGAGGTGCCCTTTATAGACTGTAATTTGTTATATAGAGGTGCCCTTTATAGACTAATTTGTTACATAGAGGTGCCCTTTATAGACTGTAATTTGTTATATAGAGGTGCCCTTTATTGACTGTAATTTGTTATATAGAGGTGCCCTTTATAGAATGTAATTTGTTATATAGAGGTGCCCTTTATAGACTGTAATTTGTTATATAGAGGTGCCCTTTATAGACTAATTTGTGATATTGAGGTGCCCTTTATAGACTAATTTGTGATATAGAGGTGCCCTTTATAGACTAATTTGTGATATAGAGGTGCCCTTTATAGACTGTAATTTGTCATATAGAGGTGCCCTTTATAGACTGTAATTTGTTATATAGATGTGCCCTTTATAGACTAATTTGTGATATTGAGGTGCCCTTTATAGACTAATTTGTGATATAGAGGTGCCCTTTATAGACTAATTTGTGATATAGAGGTGCCCTTTATAGACTGTAATTTGTTATATAGAGGTGCCCTTTATAGACTGTAATTTGTTATATAGAGGTGCCCTTTATAGACTAATTTGTGATATTGAGGTGCCCTTTATAGACTAATTTGTGATATAGAGGTGCCCTTTATAGACTAATTTGTGATATAGGGGTGCCCTTTATAGACTGTAATTTGTTATATAGAGGTGCCCTTTATAGACTATAATTTGTTATATAGAGGTGCCCTTTATAGACTAATTTGTGATATTGAGGTGCCCTTTATAGACTAATTTGTGATATAGAGGTGCCCTTTATAGACTAATTTGTGATATAGAGGTGCCCTTTATAGACTGTAATTTGATATATAGAGGTGCCCTTTATAGACTGTAATTTGTTATATAGAGGTGCCCTTTATAGACTAATTTGTGATATTGAGGTGCCCTTTATAGACTAATTTGTGATATAGAGGTGCCCTTTATAGACTAATTTGTGATATAGAGGTGCCCTTTATAGACTGTAATTTGTTATATAGAGGTGCCCTTTATAGACTGTAATTTGTTATATAGAGGTGCCCTTTATAGACTAATTTGTGATATTGAGGTGCCCTTTATAGACTAATTTGTGATATAGAGGTGCCCTTTATAGACTAATTTGTGATATAGAGGTGCCCTTTATAGACTGTAATTTGTTATATAGAGGTGTCCTTTATAGACTGTAATTTGTTATATAGAGGTGCCCTTTATAGACTGTAATTTGCTATATAGAGGTGCCCTTTATAGACTGTAATTTGTTATATAGAGGTGCCCTTTATAGACTGTAATTTGTTATATAGAGGTGCCCTTTATAGACTGTAATTTGTTATATAGAGGTGCCTTTTATAGAATGTAATTTGTTATATAGAGGTGCCATTTATAGACTAATTTGTGATATTGAGGTGCCCTTTATAGACTGTAATTTGTTATATAGAGGTGCCCTTTATAGACTAATTTGTAATATAGAGGTGCCCTTTATAGACTGTAATTTGTTATATAGAGGTGCCCTTTATAGAATGTAATTTGTTATATAGAGGTGCCCTTTATAGACTGTAATTTGTTATATAGAGGTGCCCTTTATAGACTAATTTGTGATATTGAGGTGCCCTTTATAGACTGTAATTTGTTATATAGAGGTGCCCTTTATAGACTAATTTGTAATTTAGAGGTGCCCTTTATAGACTGTAATTTGTTATATAGAGGTGCCCTTTATAGACTGTAATTTGTTATATAGAGGTGCCCTTTATAGACTGTAATTTGTTATATAGAGGTGCCCTTTATAGACTAATTTGTAATATAGAGGTGCCCTTTATAGACTGTAATTTGTTATATAGAGGTGCCCTTTATAGACTGTAATTTGTTATATAGAGGTGCCCTTTATTGACTGTAATTTGTTATATAAAGGTGCCCTTTATAGAATGTAATTTGTTATATAGAGGTGCCCTTTATAGACTGTAATTTGTTATATAGAGGTGCCCTTTATAGACTAATTTGTGATATTGAGGTGCCCTTTATAGACTAATTTGTGATATAGAGGTGCCCTTTATAGACTAATTTGTGATATAGAGGTGCCCTTTATAGACTGTAATTTGTTATATAGAGGTGCCCTTTATAGACTGTAATTTGTTATATAGAGGTGCCCTTTATAGACTAATTTGTGATATTGAGGTGCCCTTTATAGACTAATATGTGATATAGAGGTGCCCTTTATAGACTAATTTGTGATATAGAGGTGCCCTTTATAGACTGTAATTTGTTATATAGAGGTGCCCTTTATAGACTGTAATTTGTTATATAGAGGTGCCCTTTATAGACTAATTTGTGATATTGAGGTGCCCTTTATAGACTAATTTGTGATATAGAGGTGCCCTTTATAGACTAATTTGTGATATAGAGGTGCCCTTTATAGACTGTAATTTGTTATATAGAGGTGCCCTTTATAGACTGTAATTTGTTATATAGAGGTGCCCTTTATAGAATAATTTGTGATATTGAGGTGCCCTTTATAGACTAATTTGTGATATAGAGGTGCCCTTTATAGACTAATTTGTGATATAGAGGTGCCCTTTATAGACTGTAATTTGTTATATAGAGGTGCCCTTTATAGACTGTAATTTGTTTTATAGAGGTGCCCTTTATAGACTAATTTGTGATATTGAGGTGCCCTTTATAGACTAATTTGTGATATAGAGGTGCCCTTTATAGACTAATTTGTGATATAGAGGTGCCCTTTATAGACTGCAATTTGTTATATAGAGGTGTCCTTTATAGACTGTAATTTGTTATATAGAGGTGCCCTTTATAGACTGTAATTTGCTATATAGAGGTGCCCTTTATAGACTAATTTGTAATATAGAGGTGCCCTTTATAGACTGTAATTTGTTATATAGAGGTGCCCTTTATAGACTGTAATTTGTAATATAGAGGTGCCCTTTATAGACTGTAATTTGTTATATAGAGGTGCCTTTTATAGAATGTAATTTGTTATATAGAGGTGCCATTTATAGACTAATTTGTGATATTGAGGTGCCCTTTATAGACTGTAATTTGTTATATAGAGGTGCCCTTTATAGACTAATTTGTTACATAGAGGTGCCCTTTATAGACTGTAATTTGTTATATAGAGGTGCCCTTTATTGACTGTAATTTGTTATATAGAGGTGCCCTTTATAGAATGTAATTTGTTATATAGAGGTGCCCTTTATAGACTGTAATTTGTTATATAGAGGTGCCCTTTATAGACTAATTTGTGATATTGAGGTGCCCTTTATAGACTAATTTGTGATATAGAGGTGCCCTTTATAGACTAATTTGTGATATAGAGGTGCCCTTTATAGACTGTAATTTGTCATATAGAGGTGCCCTTTATAGACTGTAATTTGTTATATAGATGTGCCCTTTATAGACTAATTTGTGATATTGAGGTGCCCTTTATAGACTAATTTGTGATATAGAGGTGCCCTTTATAGACTAATTTGTGATATAGAGGTGCCCTTTATAGACTGTAATTTGTTATATAGAGGTGCCCTTTATAGACTGTAATTTGTTATATAGAGGTGCCCTTTATAGACTAATTTGTGATATTGAGGTGCCCTTTATAGACTAATTTGTGATATAGAGGTGCCCTTTATAGACTAATTTGTGATATAGGGGTGCCCTTTATAGACTGTAATTTGTTATATAGAGGTGCCCTTTATAGACTATAATTTGTTATATAGAGGTGCCCTTTATAGACTAATTTGTGATATTGAGGTGCCCTTTATAGACTAATTTGTGATATAGAGGTGCCCTTTATAGACTAATTTGTGATATAGAGGTGCCCTTTATAGACTGTAATTTGATATATAGAGGTGCCCTTTATAGACTGTAATTTGTTATATAGAGGTGCCCTTTATAGACTAATTTGTGATATTGAGGTGCCCTTTATAGACTAATTTGTGATATAGAGGTGCCCTTTATAGACTAATTTGTGATATAGAGGTGCCCTTTATAGACTGTAATTTGTTATATAGAGGTGCCCTTTATAGACTGTAATTTGTTATATAGAGGTGCCCTTTATAGACTAATTTGTGATATTGAGGTGCCCTTTATAGACTGTAATTTGTTATATAGAGGTGCCCTTTATAGACTAATTTGTGATATAGAGGTGCCCTTTATAGACTGTAATTTGTTATATAGAGGTGTCCTTTATAGACTGTAATTTGTTATATAGAGGTGCCCTTTATAGACTGTAATTTGCTATATAGAGGTGCCCTTTATAGACTAATTTGTAATATAGAGGTGCCCTTTATAGACTGTAATTTGTTATATAGAGGTGCCCTTTATAGACTGTAATTTGTTATATAGAGGTGCCCTTTATAGACTGTAATTTGTTATATAGAGGTGCCTTTTATAGAATGTAATTTGTTATATAGAGGTGCCATTTATAGACTAATTTGTGATATTGAGGTGCCCTTTATAGACTGTAATTTGTTATAAAGAGGTGCCCTTTATAGACTAATTTGTAATATAGAGGTGCCCTTTATAGACTGTAATTTGTTATATAGAGGTGCCCTTTATAGACTGTAATTTGTTATATAGAGGTGCCCTTTATAGACTGTAATTTGTTATATAGAGGTGCCTTTTATAGAATGTAATTTGTTATATAGAGGTGCCATTTATAGACTAATTTGTGATATTGAGGTGCCCTTTATAGACTGTAATTTGTTATATAGAGGTGCCCTTTATAGACTAATTTGTAATATAGAGGTGCCCTTTATAGACTGTAATTTGTTATATAGAGGTGCCCTTTATAGAATGTAATTTGTTATATAGAGGTGCCCTTTATAGACTGTAATTTGTTATATAGAGGTGCCCTTTATAGACTAATTTGTGATATTGAGGTGCCCTTTATAGACTGTAATTTGTTATATAGAGGTGCCCTTTATAGACTAATTTGTAATATAGAGGTGCCCTTTATAGACTGTAATTTGTTATATAGAGGTGCCCTTTATAGACTGTAATTTGTTATATAGAGGTGCCCTTTATAGACTAATTTGTAATATAGAGGTGCCCTTTATAGACTGTAATTTGTTATATAGAGGTGCCCTTTATAGACTGTAATTTGTTATATAGAGGTGCCCTTTATTGACTGTAATTTGTTATATAGAGGTGCCCTTTATAGAATGTAATTTGTTATATAGAGGTGCCCTTTATAGACTGTAATTTGTTATATAGAGGTGCCCTTTATAGACTAATTTGTGATATTGAGGTGCCCTTTATAGACTAATTTGTGATATAGAGGTGCCCTTTATAGACTAATTTGTGATATAGAGGTGCCCTTTATAGACTGTAATTTGTTATATAGAGGTGCCCTTTATAGACTGTAATTTGTTATATAGAGGTGCCCTTTATAGACTAATTTGTGATATTGAGGTGCCCTTTATAGACTAATTTGTGATATAGAGGTGCCCTTTATAGACTAATTTGTGATATAGAGGTGCCCTTTATAGACTGTAATTTGTTAAATAGAGGTGCCCTTTATAGACTGTAATTTGTTATATAGAGGTGCCCTTTATAGACTAATTTGTGATATTGAGGTGCCCTTTATAGACTAATTTGTGATATAGAGGTGCCCTTTATAGACTAATTTGTGATATAGAGGTGCCCTTTATAGACTGTAATTTGTTATATAGAGGTGCCCTTTATAGACTGTAATTTGTTATATAGAGGTGCCCTTTATAGACTAATTTGTGATATTGAGGTGCCCTTTATAGACTAATTTGTGATATAGAGGTGCCCTTTATAGACTAATTTGTGATATAGAGGTGCCCTTTATAGACTGTAATTTGTTATATAGAGGTGCCCTTTATAGACTGTAATTTGTTATATAGAGGTGCCCTTTATAGACTAATTTGTGATATTGAGGTGCCCTTTATAGACTAATTTGTGATATAGAGGTGCCCTTTATAGACTAATTTGTGATATAGAGGTGCCCTTTATAGACTGTAATTTGTTATATAGAGGTGCCCTTTATAGACTGTAATTTGTTATATAGAGGTGCCCTTTATAGACTAATTTGTGATATTGAGGTGCCCTTTATAGACTAATTTGTGATATAGAGGTGCCCTTTATAGACTAATTTGTGATATAGAGGTGCCCTTTATAGACTGTAATTTGTTATATAGAGGTGTCCTTTATAGACTGTAATTTGTTATATAGAGGTGCCCTTTATAGACTGTAATTTGCTATATAGAGGTGCCCTTTATAGACTAATTTGTGATATTGAGGTGCCCTTTATAGACTAATTTGTGATATAGAGGTGCCCTTTATAGACTAATTTGTGATATAGAGGTGCCCTTTATAGACTGTAATTTGTTATATAGAGGTGCCCTTTAATGCTGGTTTGACTGTATATCAAATGGGACGCCACTCATAACGAACAATATTTTCAAATTTTACAATCTCAACAGAATATACCTTTAAAACGTATGAATAATCTAACCCGCGAAACGAACGTACATAATTCGGTAAGCGAGTTAACTCGGTCAACCTACAACAGCGCATTCAAGTTTTTTGGACATTCTCTTTTGATTCGAGATGACATAACACTCCAAAGTCCACAAAATGGGTGGTTTGACAATAAATGTACAAATGCTTTGCGGAATTCCATAATGTAAGAAACTTATTTTCACGATACTCGACTGAGGCAAATAGACACCTATGTGTTTCAGTTAGAAACTATTTCAATAAAGTGAAGAGACAGGCAAAATTTAACTATAAAAGAAGAAAAGGGCTTGAACTTTGTAATATTGCTAAAACGGAATCCAAAAAATTATGCTCGACAGGTACTATTTCACTTGAATCTGTTAAGATACATAAGAGACTAATGTTTACAGTCGTGGTTTTCAGGATGAGAAGAATGCCACAAACTTAACATTTACAAAGAGTATGAATTATAATTTTGTGTTGAAAAATACCTTGATTTACACATTATTGTACAACTTTTAACTAAACTCCGTAGTGATACACTTAAACTGAATGTTGAAACTGGTAAATACCAAAATGTTGCAAGAGAAAATAGAATTTGTTTATCATATAATATGAATGCTTTAGAGGACAAATATCACTTTGTTTTAGTATGTCCAGCACATAGATATATAATAACCACATTATTGTTCATGGCCAAATCGCCACAAGCTTCATAAACTATTACAATCATCTAGTAAATCTCTCACTATTAAACTTTGTAGATATTTAAATGTAGCATGAAAATTGAGGTTATACATTGTTCATATTGTTCTCTTTTATCATTATTATATCATATATTGTACTGTTTGCTGTAGCATGTATGTGCTCTATGAAATAAAGCGTTCATTCATCCATCCATACCAACATAAATTAAACTATTTTAAATATATCTACCAGAAACAAAAAATGTTTCAGTGTGCGTCGTGAGTTTTAAATAAACGTGTATAATAGCAATAGGTAAATTCCTTTATTTTGTAGACGCACATTTTAGATAAGGTGTTATTTAATCAATATAATTTATTTATATTATATATACTTTATTATTTTGAAATACTTATCAGATATCTCAAACTACGTATTAAATATGGTGGACTGGAAATTTGTGATTTTGTGTATTATAATACAAGGTAGGTAATAATGAGCCAATTTTCTTTTTATCTCAAATATGTATTCTTTAATTTTCTCCTTTAGGAAATTAGTGATATAAATTATAATACAGTTAATTAGTCAGAGTTAATCATATTGTAAAACCAAAACACAAAATACAAAGTAAAAAAACTGAAAACGTCCAGGTACAAATTTACAGTTCATCGGTATATAGTAAATAAATAACAGAAAATACAAACTGAAACTAAATAATAGTCAAACCTGTTTTAAGAGGTCACAATTGAGAGAAAGACAAAGTGGTCTTTTATCACAGGTGCCCTCTTAAAAGAGGTTCAATTCATATGAAATTTTCTGACAGGACCAGAAAAAGGTGGCCTTTTAAAACAGGTGACTGTTTAATAGAGGTGACTGTTTAATAGAGGTGACTGTTTGATAGAGGTGACTGTTTAATAGAGGTGACCTCATGGGCAGGTTTGACTGTATACTATTACATAGAAGTAATTTTGTATTTATAAACTAATGTCACTTCAATTTGTAAAATGTTAATAGAGCTGCAAAATCTCGTACATATAGAACAAACAACAACTAAGAAGAGGGCTATTAGAATTTATTCCGTCAGGTAAGCTACTGTATATTTTCATGTCGGAAGTAATGTTCAATCATATGGTGGTCACACGTTCAACAATTCTAGATTATCATAAGCTTACATGTGTTATGCATTTTATTGTTCTATATATACAATAACTTTTAGATTTTTCGAAAACGGGCTAGGGATATTAGACCTCAAGTCAAACGTCATCTCAATTCTGTTTGTATCCAAGTATCCCGGGGCAACAGATAAGAGAACCGCACTTACGTGTACATGTGTCAATCAACCATTGTGATTGTATAAGTGTGTATAAAATATGTGTTATCTTATAGCCTCTTATTTATTGTGTAGATCAAAATGTAATATTACATAAATGAATACTTTTTGAGTCTGGTATTAATGTGAAATTATTATTATTCGTTGGGTTCTTATTTTCGTGGATTTTGTGATTCACTAAAACCACGAAAATTAAAATCCAACAAAATACATTTTTTCCCATTGATTTGCATGTAGTGTTTGAACCCACGAATTCAAGAACCTATTGATCAATGCATTTTGTAGAGACCATGAACATTGGCGCCATCGGACAAAAGACCTTTCACAGTACTTTATTTTCAGGTTCTGTGCAAGGAAATAGATGGAAAATATTATTATATTTATCTATCGACATGACCGTAATTTATCAACGGAAGCTATCACATTGCGTCCGTCTTCGACAGTACGCACATTTCAATTCAATAATCTGCCCTCTTATATATACTTTTTATACATACACATACCCCGATCATTGTGTAAGCTACAGGTGACCAGATGTGGAAGAAATATGTAATAAACGGTTCACTGCAAACTGTTATTCTTATGGCTATCTAAAGTAAAAAAAATAACACCATTAACAAATGACAATTTTTTTGTTTGGACTGAAAATGCAAAACAGGGGGTTAGGATTTTGGTGCTTAATACCACTTTCAACAATACTTCAGTTATATGGTGGCGGTCAATTGTCTTAGTGGAGGAAATCGGAGTATCCGGTGAAAACCATCGGACTGCCTCAAGTCACTGACATACGACCACGACGGCCCCAAATACAAAATATCTTGTAGCACATGCTACATATATATGAACATTATTAAAATGATTTCCATATCTACCAGGTACAAAGCTGTTTACGCAATCCTCTACAATTATGAACACCTGAGTTCACATCCGGTTTTATGTGGGGTTCGTGTTGATCGATCTTTAGTTTTCTCTGTAGTGTTTTTGTAGATAATTGTTTGTCCTTTTGTCCTTTTTCATTTGACCATTGTGTTGTCTGTCCTTCGATTTAAGGATTATGATTGCCCCTTTGGTATCTTCAAACTTTCCTGACCATAGATGATGTAATTTAGCATGAGATCCAAAGTCATTTGTTTTCCTGAAATATTATTCAAAGAAGCAATTGGGCAGATGAAACCAAACTGTGTATGAATTATCATTGGGACATACTATGCCAAACTTGTACATTTCTATGACAACCAAGAAATGTCTGAAGATACCAAAGGGATAATCGGAAGCTGTAAGGACTAACAATGAAATGGCCAAAAGAAAAAAGTACAAAATGACAAACATGGTCTACAGAACTCTACATAAAAAAACGAACACATCTAACATCTAGGGTCAACGCAGGTGCCTACGAACAGTAACCAGTTCCTGCACCACTAGTATAACTCATCTGATATGGAACTCTTGTTTGAATCCTGTATACGTAAATAAATACAAATTAAAATGGAGTGATGTAGTGAGTGTTTAACGCTAAGTGACACTTTGTTGAGCTATATCATACAAGGAAAAATTTACATTTTAATGAGAAATATATTTGACTTGATGACACAATTACATTTTTCAGAAATGATAATGGGATGGTTCTCGTCAATGTGTATCTCACATTGAATTTATACAAATAATAGCAAACGCCGTACAACAGAGCATGGCTATGTTGTTTCACTTAGTGTCCCTTTTCCTTCGATTCATGTTTTGACAATTTGAACATTTTTGCTCAGGCATTCTTGAAGAAATCGAACTTCTTGTGTCATACATTTATTACTATTATACAGATATATCTAAATGAGGAAGGAATATTCAAGAAATAATCCATGTCATCAATGATTTATTTGGTTTACTTCCTCCCAAAAACTTTAAAAAATATTTGGCTTCAAACCTTACGACTTTGAGCATATCTGATAAAGATTATTTCAGAAACGCGTCGTGCGCACTACATTTGATATCTATCTACGTTTTTATTATTTTCTATCACTTAAAACAATGTATTACAACAATGGACTATCATTTCAGGAAATCTGGTTGGAGCAGAGTTTTGCTACGATACCTATAGATCTACATTTTTTAAAACCTTTTATTGCAGCAACGATTGTTGTGGTGATTGGAACGATGAATACTGTTGCACGTAAGTTCTTACGAAATTTCGGTATTAAATGCATAGTTTGCTTAGACAGTGGGAAAAAACTGTTAATAAGTCTGAACAGTACAAAATATATTAATAATGAAATAATGGTTTTTAATAGAACTAATATTACAGCCTGTCACGAAGATTTAAATATATTATGTATAATCACAGTCGTATGAATTTTAGTCATAAATAGAGAAAAATAGTGAAAATTTAGATGTTGGGGTAATATAATATATATATATATATAAGAGACAAGTTGTGCAATGTACATTTTGCGCCAAAGTGTAAACAAGCCGTTGTAGACGAACGAAGATGCCAAGCGATGGACTCCTGTTGTTTTTTAAACTGACGATGCATTTATTTATTGAAACATGTCGTTTTTACCTGATAATTTAATCGAAGCTTAACGCTACTGACATATTTGCACTGGAACATTTGCCTGACAGCTTGTTACGATCGCCATGGTCCCGCAGTAAATGTTAGAAAAATATACTCGATTATAAAATAAAAATCCTAGCTGCATAGCAGATGCTGGACAAACTTGAAAATAATATATAAGGTTGTTTTTCATGTAAATTATTATTTTTTAATCAAAAATGAAAGACTACCATCCGAAATGGCAAATCTACCAAAGGGCGATAACCGACTGAAAGTTCTGATGACGGACAATTTTAAATTTCAATTTGATGACAGTTTTCCAAATATCCGCCTGGAAAATAATTCAGGCCCTGTTAGCAAAGCAAAATATAGGGACTTATCTTTCCTTAACTGAATTTTTTGGGGTGGGGGTTGTCAAAAATGTCGGTGGTGGACGCCCAACTTGTATAACATTCTTGTACGGAAATTGTCCGGATGTGACGCCCGACTTGTATCAGATATTTACTTTCTAACAGTCACTGCGGACCACCACCATGGCGATCGTAGCAAGCTGTCAGGCAAAGGTTCCAGAGCAAAAATGTCAGTAGCGTTAAGCTTCGATTAAATTATAAGATAAAAACGACATGTGTCAATAAATAAATGCATCGTCAGTTGAAAAAACAACAGGAGGGGGTCCATCGCCTGGCATTTTCGTTCGTCTGCATCGGCTTGTTTACATTTTGGCGCAAAATTTACATTGCACAACTTGTCTCTTATATATATATATTATATTACCCCAACATCTAAATTTTCACTATTTCTCTCTATTTATGACTAAAATGCATACGACCGTGGCATAATGTTCAAGATTATATTATTCGCGCGTTCATATGTGAGGGTTAATATATTACTCACATGTGAAAAACACTTGAATGATCTCATTATGTCACTAAGAGGGGAGTTTTGTGCCCATAAAATTAGCTTAACCCGCCACTTTTAATTGTAGTACCTGTGCCTGTCATGTGTTCGTGTGTTATGGGTATCAATTTTGTCTCTCTCCGCGATATTCTATTGGATTTCGGAATAGTTGTGTGGTAATTCTTGGTTTTCATTTTGTCAAAATTAGATTAACGATAGTCAAATGTGTTTAATTGAAAACAAACACGTGACACCCACAAAATGCAATTTGCAGCTGAATTTAATAATAATGTAAAAAAATATATATATATTTTATCTATTTATTTATTTGCAGTTACAACCATATGGGTCAAAGCAAAATACATACATTCATACAATATAAGTGAAAGAAAACAAGCAGACAAACGCATAACTACATGTACATTGGTACTACTGAAATTCAGATTAGAACTTTGACCGATGTGGACCTATTTTCTCAATTCCAATGACTGCTTTATAAAGTTGCAAACAGTTTGCAAAAGCTCAAATTGAGGATTTAGAATATGCTGAATTTGTATATTAGGATGATCTGTTTTAAAACTAGGGATGACTTTATGAAAGGCCTCGATAATTATTGTCGATTCCTATTTAACATAGACAATTATGTGATTGATTTTAATACAACAAAGGTAATATTGACCTCCTATCAAGGGTAATAGTTGTACGTTTATGAATGAGGCTTAAGTGTTATGCTATTCCTATTGCACCGTTTGGTTCATGGAAACAGGTATAATATAGCAATGTATATTTGTTTGTTTTTGGGGGCCTGGGTGACCGTGTGGTAAAGGTCGTTGACTTCTGAACAAAAACCTAACACTACGTGCGTTCTCACCCACATAAAGTGTTAAAGTTTCTAGACATCTACCAAGGACGATGACTTAACCGATGATGTTGTTATATGTGTCTAGGGTTTCGTCCCCTTATAGTAGTCACAATATAGTTTTTAAAAAGCTGAAAAATGAACTAACATGTGTGGTTTGTAAGAAAAGTAACATGACGAGTGCCACTAGTAAAGCAGTCACTCCTAATTCGTCCGCAGCATCTGAGTTTACTCCTGGTATTTAGTGGGGGTCGTGTTGTTCTGTTTGTGTGGTGTTGTTTTTTTTTATCATTGTTTGTCATTTTGTCCTTTTTCGCTTGTCTATTGTGTTGTCTGTACTTCTCTGATTTACGGCTTCTGATTTCCCCTTTGGTATTTTCAATCTTTTCTTATTATCAATCGACAAATATGTCTGAACTTTTGTTGATATGTTAAATAAGTAGAACTGTTTCAAGTCTACAATGTTATATGATTGCTGTCGGTTTTATTAGTTTACGAAATCAAAATACAGTCACGGCTAAAATGATTATGGTGTATCGAGTACACTACACCATTTTCTGGAATTGAACCCATTACTTTAGTTCCCATGGGCACTGGTTACATATTCAACTATCACACGACCACAGTAACGACCCATCACAACATGAAGATAACGGTAGACCCGACATAATCAAAACGAACAAATAAGAAACAATTATACAATAAACCTGATACAGTGAAATCTGTCTAAACCGAACCCCGAGTAAACCGAAAACCTGCCTAAACCAGACAGACTTTAAGTCCCATCTACTAAATGTCTATGTAATTTGAACCTGTGTAAACCAGACACCTGTCTAAACTGAACAAATTCTTCAGTCCCAAAGGGGTTCGGCTTAAATAAGTTTTACTGTACAATCAGAACTTATATTTATCATGCCGTGCATCATTTGTTTTAATTTTCAGAAAGGGAGGTTTAATTGCGGGAGCTGTGATTGGTTCTTTGTTTGCCATTGCCGTGATAGTAGCAATAATTATTTTATGTGTAAAGAAATCAAATGAGAGACAAGCAAGAATAATCCCAAATACCCAGGATGGTGTTAATGTCGTCCAAACTTCATCACAGCAACAGCAAGGTATACAAATGATTCATAGAAAATAAACCCCGTTTGTTTAAGTCATTTAATGTTTTTGAAAAGGTTATACGATATAACCAATCAGCCAATCAGATTGAAGTATTCACATCAAATTAATGTATTCCCATATAACCTATGCAATACAAACGTCATCACATCAAGAACATGGTATACAAATGAACCGTAGAAAATAAACTTATGACTCTTAGATCTAAGGTCACACATTTTATTTTCTTTTCTTAATCTAAAATGAAATATCAGGTAAATCATTGCATTTATGTTGAAACAGAGCATCAACTAGAAAGGACAAATCGCATATGGTAAGAAAACACTCTGATTCTATCAAAACGTTCTCTGATATCATAACAATGGTCGAGATTATGATTGACAACATATTTGTTATGCTTGGTGGGCGTGTTTTTCTCACCAGACAGTCGACATTCCTATTGGTACCAACTGTGCTCCCCTTCTCACCGACTTGTTCCTTTACGTTGCAGATTTCATACCAGGGCTACTCAGGAAAAACGCAAAGAAGATAACCCTTTCCTTTAATTTCACGTTCCGTTATTTAGATGATTTTCTTTCACTAAATAATTCCAAGTTTGGTGTCTATGTTGATCGCACGTATCCAAATGACCTTGAAATAAAGGATAACACAGATACAGCTAGGTTTGCTTCATATCTTGACACACACTTGAAAATTGACCATGAGGGTCGGTTAAGAACGAAAAATTACGACAAAAGATGATTTCAATTTTCCACATTGTGAACATTCCATTTATATGTAGTAACATTCCAGCAGCACCTGCATATGGAGTACATTTCTCTCAGATGATCGGAATTGCCAGAGCTTGTAGTTTCTATAATTATTTTCTTGAACTAGTTGTTAAGTTAGAGTTATAACATAGAAAGTTTTACGGTCGCCACTATGACTTGGCTACGAATATGATCCGTTTGGCGTAATCAGAACCCGGTCATGTCCTCATTCAAGACTTGTCACCGGTTTTGTAGCGTGTAACGTGATGGGTGCCACATGCGGATCAGGAGCTGCTTGCATCTGATTACCCTCTTAGTATCTTGAAACTTTTCTTCTTTCCTCGGAAATAATTTATGCACAAGTGTAACATCGTCCATGTTAGACACACTATATATTTTAGCATGCTAAAATTTGAACTACACATATCAAAATTGCTAGAGTAGAGAATTCAATTCCCACACACATGAGGTGTACTTGATGTAACCTTATGTAATATATTGGTCAGTGATTTGCTACAGGGTGGTGATTTTCCCCGAGCATCCCGGTGTCCTTCTTAAATAAAACTAATGACAACGATATAACTGAAATATGGTTGAAAGTAGTGTTAAACACTGATACCCCTGACTTAAGCTTTCAAAATATGTACATTAAGTACACGGCTATAAAACATCATGTACAGACGGTCTGTTAATGTAGGATGAATGCTTCGAGATCACATATGTTTACTTTTAACCAAAAACATTTCTTTTTGTGTGTGCAGTATTCATAGCTTTTAGTCACCACAATACTATAGCATCTATAAATATATACATACACAGTCAAACCTGTAGTAAGAGATCATCTTTTGGGACAAAGACAAAATGGTAAGACAGGTGACTTCTTAAAAGAGGTTAAATTCATATGAAATTTTCAATGATAGGACATGAAAAAGGAGTTATTTTAATACAGGTGACTGCTTAATGGAGGTGACTGCATGTACAGATTTGAATGTATACTTATATGATCTTTCATATGTTTAATTTACTATATTGAAAAGGTTCATCAATGGGGCAGCCACCACAAGGAATATATCCACAGTATGGGCAGTATCCACCACCAGGACAATATCCACCACCAGGACAGTATCCACCACCAGGGCAGAATCCACCCTACGGGCAACACCCTCCACCAGCACAATATGATACACATGGGCAGGTTCCACAGCCACCTGCATACTCTGCTGATTCACTTCCGCTTAAACAGTGACAGATATCAGAATATCCTCCACTACATTTTAATGTATACCTCTGACATTAATCGTATGGTAGGAGGTAACACATTCCGTCCAACTGCATTTTTGTTTGTTTATATAAATGTTAAAGAAGCATGTATGACAATCGTAATCTGTGATAATCATATTCATCAGCCATATACAAATCAGCATGAATATATATGATGATAGCTTATCTGATTAAATTCATAACATAAATGAATCATGTTTTCCATTTGCAATTAAATAACCGAATTGTTATCAACAAGATTGTTTCAATCCGCTAGAAAATTATATATTATATCACGAACAGTAACGTTCAGATCAGAATTAGTAGAAATGGTATTTTGATGACAGAATATGCAAAAATAGAAACAAGTGTCATGAACACGTAGATATTAAATTTAGTAAACATGACGGGTTTCTGGAACATGTACGCTCAATGATAAAAAAATAGAAATCCAAATAATGTAAAGATGACTCTGTGGTGTAATGGTTAGCGCCCTCGCCTAGAATGCGGTAGATCCAAGACTAAAACATTGGTATTTGTTGCTTCTCCACTAAGCACGCAGCATTAAGGAGAAAGAGCAAATACTGGCTCGGAATCAAAATGTGTCCGACCGAGGCGTTTTGTCTATCCGCGGACTGTTGTTTTAGTGAGTTAGCACTATAAAGATTCAATTAATCGTGTTGTTCTAGTACAAAGCGGTTTTCATCCCGATCTCATTGAAAATTAGCTTGTCCTCGTCATCATATAGCTGAAAATTGCTGAGTTTAAGATAAACAATAAAAGTCACTTAAAACAAAAATAATTTAAACGTGTTGGGAGCAAAAAACCCAAAGAGCCTCAACAGGATAGCCAAAATCTGTCAAGGTTTCCTATACCTGAGGGAGGAGATCCTTCGTTTTATTAATAATTATATTTGTTAGAAACTAAATTTCTATAATAAATATATGTAATAAATCATGTCAGTGTCGAAGCACTGACTACTGGGTGGATGATACCTTCAGGGACTATTTCTTATCCCCACTTTCCGTTTGTATTACTATCACTGCGTCACCAGCAGAGGTATCAACCCAGTGATAGTAATAAAAAGTGTACGACAAATCTTCAAATAAAGAAGATAAACTATTTGCTGCAATAGAGACGTTTGAAGATATCACAGGGTGATTACGAGACCGGTGCTAAGATACCACTGGGTGATTACGAGACCGGTGCTAATTTATCACACGGGTGATTACGAGAACGGTGCTAAGATATCACACGGGTGATTACGAGACCGGTGCTAAGATACCACAGGGGAGATTACGAGACCGGTGCTAATATACCACACGGGTGATTACGAAACCGGTGCTAATATACCACAGGGGTGATTACGAGACCGGTGCTAATATACCACACGGGTGATTACGAGACAGGTGCTAACATACCACAGGGGTGATTACGAGACTGGTGCTAATATACCACACGGGTGATTACGAGACCGGTGCTAAGATACCATACGGGTGATTACGAGACCGGTGCTAATATACCACACTCGTCATTACGAGACCGGTGCTAAGATACCACAAGGGTGATTACGAGACCGGTGCTAAGATACCACTGGGTGATTACGAGACCGGTGCTAATTTATCACACGGGTGATTACGAGAACGGTGCTAAGATATCACACGGGTGATTACGAGACCGGTGCTAAGATACCACAGGGGAGATTACGAGACCGGTGCTAATATACCACACGGGTGATTACGAAACCGGTGCTAATATACCACAGGGGTGATTACGAGACCGGTGCTAATATACCACACGGGTGATTACGAGACAGGTGCTAACATACCACAGGGTTGATTACGAGACTGGTGCTAATATACCACACGGGTGATTACGAGACCGGTGCTAAGATACCATACGGGTGATTACGAGACCGGTGCTAATATACCACACTCGTCATTACGAGACCGGTGCTAAGATACCACAAGGGTGATTACGAGACCGGTGCTAATATACCACACGGGTGATTACGAGACGGTGCTAAGATACCACAAGAGTGATTACGAGACCGGTGCTAATATACCACACGGGTGATTACGAGACTACTGCTAAAATACCAAAGGTGTGATTACGAGACCGATGCTAATATACCACACCAGTGATTACGAGACCGATGTTAATATACCACACGGGTGATTACGAGACCGGTGCTAAGATACCACAGGAGTGATTACGAGACCGGTGCTAATATACCACACGGGTGATTACGAGACCGGTGCTAATATACCACACGGGTGATTACAAGACCGGTGCAAAGATACTACAGGAATGATTACGAGACCGGTGCTAATATACCACACGGGTTATTACGAGACCGGTGATAAGATACCACAGGAGTGATAACGAGACCGGTGCTAATATAGCACACGGGTGATTACGAGACCAGTGCTAATATACCACACGGGTTATTACAAGACCGGTGCTAACATAAAATAGGAGTGATTACGAGACCGGTGCTAATATACCACATGTGTTATTACGAGTCCGGTGTTAATATACCACACGAGTGATTACGAGTCCGGTGCTAAGATACGACACGTGTGATTACGAGACAGGTGCTAAGATACCACAGGGGTGATTACGAGACCGGTGCTAATTTATCACACGGGTGATTACGAAACCGGTGCTAAGATATCACACGGGTGATTACGAGACCGGTGCTAAGATACCACAGGGCTGATTACGAGACCGGAGCTAAGATACCACAGTGGTGATTACGAGACCGATGCTAAGATACCACTCGGGTGATTACGAGACCGGTGCTAATATACCACACGGGTGATTAGGAGACCGATGCTAAGATACCACTCGGGTGATTACGAGACTGGTGTTAATATACCACACGCTTTATTACGAGACCTGTGCTAAGATACCATACGGGTGATGACGAGACCGGTGCTAAAATAGCACGGGGGTGATTACGAAACCGGTGCTAATATACCACACTGGTCATTACGAGACCGTGCTAAGATACCACACGGATGATTACGAGACCGGTGCTAAGATGCCACAGGAGTGATGACGAGACGGTGCTAATATACCACACGGGTGATTACAAGACCAGTGCTAATATACCACAAGGGTGAGTAGAAGACCGGTGCTAAGATACTACAGGAATGATTACGAGACCAGTGCTAATATACCACACGGGTTATTACGAGACCGGTGCTAACATACCACAGGAGTAATTACGAGACGGTGTTAATATACCACACGGGTGATTACGAGACCAGTGCTAATATACCACACGGGTGATTACAAGAGCGGTGCTAAGAAACTACAGGAGTGATTACGAGACCAGTGCTAATATACCACACGGGTTGTTACGAGACCGGTGCTAATATACCACACGGGTGATTACAAGTCCGGTGCTAAGATACGACACGGGTGATTACGAGACCGGTGCTAAGATACCACAGGGGTGATTACGAGACCGGTGCTAATTTATCACACGGATGATTACGAGACCGGTGCTAAGATATCACACCGGTGATTACGAGACCGGTGCTAAGATACCACATGGATGATTACGAGACCGGTGCTAATATACCACACGGGTGATTACGAGACCGGTGCTAAAATACCACACGGGTGATTACGAGACCGCTGCTAAGATACCACAGGGGTGATTGCGAGATCGGTGCTAAGATACTACACGGGTGATTACGAGACCGGTGCTAAGATACTACAGGGGTGATTACGAGACCGGTGCTAATATACCACACCAGTGATTACGAAACCGGTGCTAAAATGCCACACGGGTGATTACGAGACCGGTGCTAAGTTAGCACAGGGGTGATTACGAGACTGGTGCTAAGATACCACAGGGGTGATTACGAGACCGGTGCTAATATACCACACGGGTGATTACGAGACCGGTGCTAAAATGCCACACGGATGATTACGAGAGCGGTGCTAAGATACCACAGGGGTGATTACGAGACCGGTGATAAGATACCACACGGATGATTACGAGACCGGTGCTAATATATCACACGGATGATTACGAGACCGGTGCTAAGATACCACAGGAGTGATTACGAGACCGGTGTTAATATACCACACGGGTTATTACAAGACTGGTGGTAAGATACTACAGGAGTGATTACGAGGCCGGTGCTAATATACCACACGGGTTATTACGAGACCGGTGCTAACATACCACACGGGTGATTAAGAGTCCGGTGCTAAGATACGACACGGGTGATTACGAGACCGGTGCTAAGATACCACTGGGTGATTACGAGACCGGTGCTAATTTATCACACGGGTGATTACGAGACCGGTGCTAAGATATCACTCGGGTGATTACGAGACCGGTGCTAAGATACCACAGGGGATCTTACGAGACCAGTGCTAAAATACCACACGGGTTATTACGAGACCGGTGCTAATATACCACACGGGTGATTGCGAGACCGGTGCTAAGATACTACACGGATGATTACGAAACCGGTGCTAAGTTACTACAGGGGTGATTACGAGACCGGTTCTAAGATACCACAGGGGTGATTACGAGACCGGTGCTAAGATACAACAGGGGTGATTACGAGACCGGTGCTAATATACCACACGGGTGATTACGAGACCGTTGCTAAGATACCACATGGTTGATTACGAGACCGGTGCTAAGATACCACAGGGGAGATTACGAGACCGGTGCTAAGATACCACAGGGGTAATTACGAGACCGGTGCTAATATACCACACGGGTGATTACGAGACCGGTGCTAAAATGCCACACGGGTGATTACGAGATCGGTGCTAAGATACCACAGGGGTGATTACGAAACCGGTGCTAAGATACCACACGGGTGATTACGAGACCGGTGCAAATATACCACACGGGTGAATACGAGACCAGAACTAAGATACCACAGGAGTGATTACGAGACCGGTGTTAATATACCACACGGTTTATTACGAGACCGGTGCTAATATACCACACTGGTCATTACGAAACCGGTGCTAAGATACCACAAGGGTGATTACGAGACCGGTGCTAATATACCACACGGGTGATTACGAGACCTGTGCTAAGATACCACAGGAGTGATTACGAGACCGGTGCTAATATACCACACGGGTGATTATGAGACCACAGCTAAAATACCACAGGGGTGATTACGAGACCGATGCCAATATACCACACCAGAGATTACGAGATCGATGTTAATATACCACACGGGTGATTACGAGACCGGTGCTAAGATACCACAGGAGTGATTACGAGACCGGTGCTAATATACCACACGGGTGATTACGAGACCAGTGCTAATATACCACACGTGTGATTACAAGACCGGTACTAAGATAATACAGGAATGATTACGAGACCGGTGCTAAGATACCACAGGAGTGATAACGAGACCGGTGCTAATATAGCACACGGGTGATTACGAGACCAGTGCTAATATACCACACGGGTTATTACAAGACCGGTGCTAACATAAAACAGGGGTGCTTACGAGACCGGTGCTAATATACCACATGTGTTATTACGAGTCCGTTGCTAATATACCACACGAGTGATTACAAGTCCGGTGCTAAGATACGACACGTGTGATTACGAGACCGGTGCTAAGATACCACAGGGGTGATTACGAGACCGGTGCTAATTTATCACACGGGTGATTACGAGACCGGTGCTAAGTTATCACACGGGTGATTACGAGACCGGTGCTTAGATATCACTCGGGTGATTACGAGACCGGTGCTAATATACCACACGGGTGATTACGAAAGCGATGCTAAGATACCACTCGGGTGATTACGAGACCGGTGTTAATATACCACACGGTTTATTAGGAGACCTGTGCTAAGATACCATACGGGTGATTACGAGACCGGTGCTAAAATAGCACACGGGTGATTACTAGACCGGTGCTAATATACCACACTGGTCATTACGAGACCGGTGCTAAGATACCACAAGGGTGATTACGAGACCGGTGCTAACATACCACACGGGTGATTACGAGACCGGTGCTAATATACCACACGGGTCATTACGAGACTGATGTTAGTATATCACACGGATGATTACGAGACCGCTGCTAAGATACCACAGGAGTGATAACGAGACCGGTGCTAATATAGCACACGGGTGATTACGAGACCAGTGCTAATATACCACACGGGTTTTTACAAGACCGGTGCTAACATAAAACAGGAGTGATTACGAAACCGGTGCTAATATACCACATGTGTTATTACGAGACCAGTGCTAATATACAACACGGGTGATTACAAGACCGGTACTAAGATACTACAGGAATGATTACGAGACCGGTGCTAATATACCACACGGGTGATTACGAGACCGGTGCTAAGTTATCACACGGGTGATTACGAGACCGGTGCTAAGATATCACTCGGGTCATTACGAGACCGGTGCTAATATACCACACGGGTGATTACGAAAGCGATGCTAAGATACCACTCGGGTGATTACGAGACCGGTGTTAATATACCACACGGTTTATTACGAGACCTGTGCTAAGATACCATACGGGTGATTACGAGACCGGTGCTAAAATAGCACACGAGTGATTACTAGACCGGTGCTAATATACCACACTGGTCATTACGAGACCGGTGCTAAGATACCACAAGGGTGATTACGAGACCGGTGCTAACATACCACACGGGTGATTACGAGACCGGTGTTAATATACCACACGGGTCATTAAGAGACTGATGTTAGTATATCACACGGATGATTACGAGACCGGTGCTAAGATACCACAGGAGTGATAACGAGACCGGTGCTAATATAGCACACGGGTGATTACGAGACCAGTGCTAATATACCACACGGGTTTCTACAAGACCGTTGCTAACATAAAACAGGAGTGATTACGAAACCGGTGCTAATATACCACATGTGTTATTACGAGTCCGGTGCTAATATACCACACGAGTGATTACGAGTCCGGTGCTAAGATACGACACCAGTGATTACGAGACGGTGCTAATATACCACACGGGTGATTATGAGACCAGTGCTAATATACCACACGGGTGATTACAAGACCGGTACTAAGATACTACAGGAATGATTACGAGACCGGTGCTAATATACCACACGGGTTATTACGAGACCGGTGCTAAGATACCACAGGAGTGATAACGAGACCGGTGCTAATATAGCACACGGGTGATTACGAGACCAGTGCTAATATACCACACGGGTTATTACAAGACCGGTGCTAACATAAAACAGGAGTGATTACGAGACCGGTGCTAATATACCACATGTGTTATTACGAGTCCGGTGCTAATATACCACACGAGTGATTACGAGTCCGGTGCTAAGATACGACACGTGTGATTACGAGACCGGTGCTAAGATACCACAGGGGTGATTACGAGACCGGTGCTAATTTATCACACGGGTGATTACGAGACCGGTACTAAGTTATCACACGGGTGACTACGAGACCGGTGCTAAGATATCACTCGGGTGATTACGAGACCGGTGCTAATATACCACACGGGTGATTACGAAAGCGATGCTAAGATACCACTCGGGTGATTACGAGATCGGTGTTAATATACCACACGGTTTATTACGAGACCTGTGCTAAGATACCATACGGGTGATTACGAGACCGGTGCTAAAATAGCACACGGGTGATTACTAGACCGGTGCTAATATACCACACTGGTCATTACGAGACCGGTGCTAAGATACCACAAGGGTGATTACGAGACCGGTGCTAACATACCACACGGGTGATTACGAGACCGGTGAAAATATACCACACGGGTCATTACGAGACTGATGTTAGTATATCACACGGATGATTACGAGACCGGTGCTAAGATACCACAGGAGTGATAACGAGACCGGTGCTAATATAGCACACGGGTGATTACGAGACCAGTGCTAATATACCACACGGGTTTTTACAAGACCGGTGCTAACATAAAACAGGAGTGATTACGAAACCGGTGCTAATATACCACATGTGTTATTACGAGACCAGTGCTAATATACGACACGGGTGATTACAAGACCGGTACTAAGATACTACAGGAATGATTACGAGACCGGTGCTAATATACCACACGGGTGATTACGAGACCGGTGCTAATTTATCACACGGGTGATTACGAGACCGGTGCTAAGATATCACTCGGGTCATTACGAGACCGGTGCTAATATACCACACGGGTGATTACGAAAGCGATGCTAAGATACCACTCGGGTGATTACGAGACCGGTGTTAATATACCACACGGTTTATTACGAGACCTGTGCTAAGATACCATACGGGTGATTACGAGACCGGTGCTAAAATAGCACACGGGTGATTACTAGACCGGTGCTAATATACCACACTGGTCATTACGAGACCGGTGCTAAGATACCACAAGGGTGATTACGAGACCGGTGCTAACATACCACACGGGTGATTACGAGACCGGTGTTAATATACCACACGGGTCATTACGAGACTGATGTTAGTATATCACACGGATGATTACGAGACCGGTGCTAAGATACCACAGGAGTGATAACGAGACCGGTGCTAATATAGCACACGGGTGATTACGAGACCAGTGCTAATATACCACACGGGTTTCTACAAGACCGGTGCTAACATAAAACAGGAGTGATTACGAAACCGGTGCTAATATACCACATGTGTTATTACGAGTCCGGTGCTAATATACCACACGAGTGATTACGAGTCCGGTGCTAAGATACGACACGTGTGATTACGAGACCGGTGCTAATATACCACACGGGTGATTACGAGACCAGTGCTAATATACCACACGGTTGATTACAAGACCGGTACTAAGATACTACAGGAATGATTACGAGACCGGTGCTAATATACCACACGGGTTATTACGAGACCGGTGCTAAGATACCACAGGAGTGATAACGAGACCGGTGCTAATATAGCACACGGGTGATTACGAGACCAGTGCTAATATACCACACGGGTTATTACAAGACCGGTGCTAACATAAAACAGGAGTGATTACGAGACCGGTGCTAATATACCACATGTGTTATTACGAGTCCGGTGCTAATATACCACACGAGTGATTACGAGTCCGGTGCTAAGATACGACACGTGTGATTACGAGACCGGTGCTAAGATACCACAGGGATGATTACGAGACCGGTGCTAATTTATCACACGGGTGATTACGAGACCGGTGCTAAGTTATCACACGGGTGATTACGAGACCGGTGCTAAGATATCACTCGGGTGATTACGAGACCGGTGCTAATATACCACACGGGTGATTACGAAAGCGATGCTAAGATACCACTCGGGTGATTACGAGACCGGTGTTAATATACCTCACGGTTTATTACGAAACCTGTGCTAAGATACCATACGGGTGATTACGAGACCGGTGCTAAAATAGCACACGGGTGATTACTAGACCGGTGCTAATATACCACACTGGTCATTACGAGACCGGTGCTAAGATACCACAAGGGTGATTACGAGACCGGTGCTAACATACCACACGGGTGATTACGAGACCGGTGCTAATATACCACACGGGTCATTACGAGACTGATGTTGGTATATCACACGGATGATTACGAGACCTGTGCTAAGATACCACAGGAGTGATAACGAGACCGGTGCTAATATAGCACACGGGTGATTACGAGACCAGTGCTAATATACCACACGGGTGATTACAAGACCGGTACTAAGATACTACAGGAATGATTACGAGACCGGTGCTAATATACCACACGGGTTATTACGAGACTGGTGCTAAGATACCACAGGAGTGATAACGAGACCGGTGCTAATATACCACATGTGTTATTACGAGTCCGGTGCTAAGATACGACACGTGTGATTACGAGACCGGTGCTAAGATACCACAGGGGTGATTACGAGACCGGTGCTAATTTATCACACGGGTGATTACGAGACAGGTGCTAAGTTATCACACGGGTGATTACGAGACCGGTGCTAAGATATCACACGGGTGATTACGAGCCGGTGCTAATATACCACACGGGTGATTACGAAAGCGATGCTAAGATACCACTCGGGTGATTACGAGACCGGTGTTAATATACCACACGGTTTATTACGAGACCTGTGCTAAGATACCATACGGGTGATTACGAGACCGGTGCTAAAATAGCACACGGGTGATTACTAGACCGGTGCTAATATACCACACTGGTCATTACGAGACCGGTGCTAAGATACCACAAGGGTGATTACGAGACCGGTGCTAACATACCACACGGGTGATTACGAGACCGGTGCTAATATACCACACGGGTCATTACGAGACTGATGTTAGTATATCACACGGATGATTACGAGACGGTGCTAAGATACCACAGGAGTGATAACGAGACCGGTGCTAATATAGCACACGGGTGATTACGAGACCAGTGCTAATATACCACACGGGTTTTTACAAGACCGGTGCTAACATAAAACAGGAGTGATTACGAAACCGGTGCTAATATACCACATGTGTTATTACGAGTCCGGTGCTAATATACCACACGAGTAATTACGAGTCCGGTGCTAAGATACGACACGTATGATTACGAGACCGGTGCTAAGATACCACAGGGGTGATTACGAGACCGGTGCTAATTTATCACACGGGTGATTACGAGACCGGTGTTAAGATATCACACGGGTGATTACGAGACCGGTGCTAAGATACCACTCGGGTGATTACGAGACCGGTGCTAATATACCACACGGGTGATTACGAGACCGATGCTAAGATACCACTCGGGTGATTACGAGACTGATGTTAATATACCATACGTTTATTACGAGACCTGTGCTAAGATACCATACGGGTGATTACGAGACCGGTGTTAATATTCCACACCAGTGATTACGAGACCGGTGCTAAGATACTACAGGGGTGATTACGAGACCGGTTCAAAGACACCACAGGGGTGATTACGAGACCGGTGCTAAGATACCACAGGGGTGATTACGAGACCGGTGCTAATATACCACACGGGTGATTACGAGACCGGTGTTAAAATGTCACACGGGTGATTACGAGACCGGTGCTAAGATACCATACGGGTGATTATGGGACCGGTGCTAAGATACCACACGGGTGATTACGAGACCGGTGCTAAAATACCACATGGGTGATTACGAGACTGGTGCTAAAATACCACAGGGGTGATTACGAGACCGGTGTTAATATACCAAAGGGGTGATTACGAGAACTTTGCTAATATACCACACGAGTGATTACAAGCCCGGTGCTAATATACCACACGGGTGATTACGAGACCGGAGCTAAAATACCACAGGGGTGATTATGAGACCGGTGCTAAGATACCACACGGGTGATTACGAGACCGGTGCTAAAATACCACAGGGGTCATTATGAGGCCGGTGTTAAGATACCACAGGGGTGTTTACGAGAACTTTGCTAATATACCACACGAGTGTTTACGAGACCGGTGGTAATATACCACACGGGTGATTACCAGACCGGTGCTAAGATACTACAGGGGTTATTACGAGACCGGTGCTAATATACCACACCAGTGATTACGAAACCGGTGCTAAAATGCCACACGGGTGATTACGAGACCAGTGCTAAGTTAGCACAGGGGTGATTACGAGACTGGTGCTAAGATACCACAGGGGTGATTACGAGACCGGTGCTAATATATCACACGGGTGATTACGAGACCGGTGCTAAAATGCCACACGGATGATTACGAGAGCGGTGCTAAGATACCACAGGGGTGATTACGAGACCGGTGATACGATACCACACGGATGATTACGAAACCGGTGCTAATATATCACACGGATGATTACGAGTCCGGTGCTAAGATACCACAGGAGTGATTACGAGACCGGTGTTAATATACCACACGGGTTATTACAAGACTGGTGCTAAGATACTACAGGAGTGATTACGAAGCCGGTGCTAATATACCACACGGGTTATTACGAGACCGGTGCTAACATACCACACGGGTGATTACGAGTCCGGTGCTAAGATACGACACGGGTGATTACGAGACCGGTGCTAAGATACCACTGGGTGATTACGAGACCGGTGCTAAGATATCACTTGGGTGATTACGAGACCGGTGCTAAGATACCACAGGGGATCTTACGAGACCGGTGCTAAGATACCACACGGGTGATTACGAGACCGTTGCTAATATACCACACGGGTGATTACGAGACCGGTGCTAAGATACCACACGGGTGATTGCGAGACCGGTGCTAAGATACTACACGGATGATTACGAAGCCGGTTCTAAGATACCACAGGGATGATTACGAGACCGGCGGTGCTAAGATACTACAGGGGTGATTACGAGACCGGTTCTAAGATACCACAGGGGTGATTACGAGACCGGTGCTAAGATACCACAGGGGTGATTACGAGACCGATGCTAATATACCACACGGGTGATTACGAGACCGGTGCTAAGATACCACATGGTTGATTACGAGACCGGTGCTAAGATACCACAGGGGAGATTACGAGACCGGTGCTAAGATACCACAGGGGTAATTACGAGACCGGTGCTAATATACCACACGGGTGATTACGAGACCGGTGCTAAAATGCCACACGGGTGATTACGAGACCGGTGCAAATATACCACACGGGTGAATTCGAGACCAGTACTAAGATACCACAGGAGTGATTACGAGACCGGTGTTAATATACCACACGGTTTATTACGAGACCGGTGCTAAGATACCATACGGGTGATTACGAGACCGGTGCTAATATACCACACTGGTCATTACGAAACCGGTGCTAAGATACCACAAGGGTGATTACGAGACCGGTGCTAATATGCCACACGGGTGATTACGAGACCTGTGCTAAGATACCACAGGAGTGATTACGAGACCGGTGCTAATATACCACACGGGTGATTATGAGACCACTGCTAAAATACCACAGGGGTGATTACGAGACCGATGCCAATATACCACACCAGAAATTACGAGATCGATGTTAATATACCACACGGGTGATTACGAGACCGGTGCTAAGATACCACAGGAGTGATTACGAGACCGGTGCTAATATACCACACGGGTTATTACGAGACCAGTGCTAATATACCACACGGGTGATTACAAGACCGGTACTAAGATACTACAGGAATGATTACGAGACCGGTGCTGATATACCACACGGATTATTACGAGACCGGTGCTAAGATACCACAGGAGTGATAACGAGACCGGTGCTAATATAGCACACGGGTGATTACGAGACCAGTGCTAATATACCACACGGGTTATTACAAGACCGGTGCTAACATAAAACAGGGGTGATTACGAGATCGGTGCTAATATACCACATGTGTTATTACGAGTCCGGTGCTAATATACCACAGGGGTGATTACGAGACCGGTGCTAATTTATCACACGGGTGATTACGAGACCGGTGCTAAGTTATCACACGGGTGATTACGAGACCGGTGCTAAGATATCACTCGGGTGATTACGAGACCGGTGCTAATATACCACACGGGTGATTACGAAAGCGATGCTAAGATACCACTCGGGTGATTACGAGACCGGTGTTAATATACCACACGGTTTATTACGAGACCTGTGCTAAGATACTATACGGGTGATTACGAGACCGGTGCTAAAATAGCACACGGGTGATTACTAGACCGGTGCTAATATACCACACTGGTCATTACGGGACCGGTGCTAAGATACCACAAGGGTGATTACGAGACCGGTGCTAAGATACCACACGGGTGATTACGAGACCGGAGCTAATATACCACACCGGTGATTACGAGACTGATGTTAGTATATCACACGGATGATTACGAGACCGGTGCTAAGATACCACAGGAGTGATAACGAGACCGGTGCTAATATAGCACACGGGTGATTACGAGACCAGTGCTAATATACCACACGGGTTTTTACAAGACCGGTGCTAACATAAAACAGGAGTGATTACGAAACCGGTGCTAATATACCACATGTGTTATTACGAGTCCGGTGCTAATATACCACACGAGTGATTACGAGTCCAGTGCTAAGATACGACACGTGTGATTACGAGACCGGTGCTAATATACCACACAGGTGATTACGAGACCAGTGCTAATATACCACACGGGTGATTACAAGACCGTACTAAGATACTACAGGAATGATTACGAGACCGGTGCTAATATACCACACGAGTTATTACGAGACCGGTGCTAAGATACCACAGGGGTGATTACGAGACCGGTGCTAATTTATCACACGGGTGATTACGAGACCGTGCTAAGTTATCACACGGGTGATTACGAGACCGGTGCTAAGATATCACACGGGTGATTACGAGACCGGTGCTAAGATATCACACGGGTGATTACGAAACCGGTGCTAATATTCTGAACGGGTGATTACGAGATCGGTGATAAGATACCACAGCGGTGATTACGAGACCGGTGCTAATATACTACACGGGTTATTACGAAACCGGTGCTAATATACCACACGGTTGATTACGAGACCGGTGCTAAAATACCACCCGGTGATTACGAGACCGGTGTTAATATACCACACTGTTCATTACGAGACCGGTGTTAAGATACCACACGGGTGATTACGAGATCGGTGCAAATATACCACACGGGTCATTAAGAGACCGGTGATAAGATACCACAGGGGTGATTACGAGAACTTTGCTAATATACCACACGAGTGATTACGAGACCGGTGCTAAGATACCACAGGCGTGATTACGAGACCGGTGCTAATATACCACACGGGTGATTACGAGACCGGTGCTAAGATACCACACGGGTGATTACGAGACCGGTGCTAAGATACCACAGGGGTGATTACGAGACCGGTGCTAATATATCACACGGGTGATTACGAAACCGGTGCTAAGATACCACAGGGGTGATTACGAGACCGGTGCTAATATACCACACGGGTGATTACGAGACCGGTGCTAAGATACCACACGGGTGATTACGAGACCGGTGCTAAGATACCACAGGGGTGATTACGAGACCGGTGCTAATATACCATACGGGTGATTACGAGACCGGTTCTAAGATACCACACGGGTGAATACGAGACCGGTGGTAAGATACCACACGGGTGATTACGAGACCGGTGCTAAGAAATCCCAATATACAAATCCACAACAGTACAATGGATAATTTCTTGTAAATAAAATAAAAATGTTAACCAATGGTAACTCAAAGCACGATATCCGTGAAAATTTTCACTGTGGGAAAATTGTGGACAATGCCATACTATGAAGCAGAAACAAATATATAAGCGTAATTGCAGCAAATGTTATGATATAGAATAACAAGAAAAGCAGGAGTGATGAACCAAGTATTACACGTGCTGGGAGAAAACACTTCCGAAATAAAACTAAGGAAGGTAAGCTCTGGTCCTTCGAAGGAGTAAGCCTTATTATCAAAGAAATAGATATTTCGTTATGTATTACAAATATAGTAGTTTACTAGTTGTGGTGCTGTAAATAACAATCAGAGAAGGTATAGCAGGTATTTAAAACTAGTCATTGCATGTAACATTAGGGGGGTTATGGTGTTTAACGACTTCATTCTAAACAATATTTCAGTTATATCGTGGCGGTCAGTTTTATCAATGGAGGAAAAAGGATCCAGAGAAAACCACAAAACTGCTGCAAATATCGAACAAATTTTATCACATAATGTTGTATCCAATACATCTAGTCATGAGCGGGAGTCGAACTCACAACTTTACTGGTGATAGGCAATGGTTTCTAGTGGTAAGGTTGAATTCATCAGTCGTCTTCATGATGCGGCTTACCGCTACTGAATGTCTGTGTCACAAATACACACGGATATGTTACGTATCTCGTCATTCTTTCCTCGTTCATGACGTTTCACGGAATACGACTTAAGATCAGATTTGTAACTTAGGTTACACGACGGGTGTCACTGATGGAGGAGCGACTGCTACCTTCCAGAACATCTAAATGCATACCATTGTTTTAATGGAGTTCGTGTTGGTCAATTTTTTTAGTTTTATGTGTAGTGTTTTATAGAATATTGTTTGTCATTTTTGTTCATATGTCAATTTCATTGTACGTCCGTCTTCGATCTACGGCTTCTAACTACCAACTTCATATCTGCAAGCTTTTCTTACACCCCATAGCCCGCAGTGATTGACACCACGTTAAGCTAAAAGAAAAACGGAGTTTTAAATAAATTATTATATTAACTGTGATCTAAGCAAGAATAACGTAAATCAATTCATGTGTATTAAATTCTGTATTCTGCAGACTAATTTTCTAAACACAAATGACAGTTTTTAAGTAAATAAATCTATTATCTCTACATTGTGACTTAATTCCTCGACATTCTGTTTGGTCATGGCGACTTTATATTTCATATGGTGAGTTACCTGTCTGGTCATGGCGACTTTATATTTCACATGGTGAGTTACCTGTCATGCCATGGCGACTTGATATCTTCACGTGGTGAGTCACCTGTCTTGCCATGGCGGCTTACTATCTCCACATGGTGAGTTATTGTCTTGTCATGGCGACTTAATATCTCCACATGGTGAGTTAAATCCTCGTGACTGCGTAATAGATTCTCGCCGTTACTACTTATACTAAGACGTACATTTTTATTGAAATTACATGTTCTTATATTAAAGGACGAAGTCCTTCTAACGGTGAGCTCTCCGATTTTTCCTTCTATATTGATAGCCAAAAATCTGCTCACCGGAAGCTTAAAAAATAGATCAATTGATAATTTAGAAACGCAAAAGAAATCTATTTCAATGAAAAATTCCCAATTCTTTGATTATTTACTCTATGCAAAATCGAAATAAACTTTTATTAAAATTCTAATAAAATAATCTCTTTCTACGAAACTCCCGATGGAATAGACTGACTCAATCTGTCTCAATCTAGCCGAGATACGAGCCAGGGGACAGAACTCGTCAGTTTACCGATGGAAGAGCGGCGTAGGTAAAATGAACGCCATAACAAATCGGCTACACAATTCATTCAAAATAAAAGATAATATTCTCACCGGACGCAATTGCGATCGAAATAAAAAGTATGTCCCCTAATTGTTCCTTCAAAACATGAATTAAAAAAAAGCTTTTATAAATAGATACCCCGCTAAATTACTCGTGTTTTGGGAGAAAATTATTCATTATTCATGCGCAGTTGTTGAATGTTGCAGACGACGGGTTTTCATATTTGTAAACGGAAAACGATCGACAATTGCACTTGGAATCTATCGCTAAAATTCATTGATGTTCGCATATTTTGTTATCTTATGCCTGTAATTGGAAAGAATGTGATCTCCTGGTTCTATGCATATGTAGAACACATTGAAATTAAAACAAAAACAGTCAATATAATACATTTTCCTTACCTTGATCTATGTCAAAATCCGTGATGTACCTTATTCATTGAAGAGTCCAAGGAATTCAGAATGTAAGCTGGCACACATTTATGGTATGAATAAAGGAAATGTTTTTATGTCATGTGTATTATATACAAATAGATATGTGAACGTAAATGAATGAATGCTCTTTCAATTTTAACATTTGTCATTAAATAATTTACACTAGAAAGGTTATTATGATGTTCGAAATTGTGTCTGGATCTAGGTCACAGAGTGACTAGAACGGGGTCATGAAAATCTGTTCCAAGTTAAACCCCGTAACAATGCATTGAATAATATATGGGCTATGATTCAAAAGGAATATTGGTGTTTAATCTGAAATATGAACATGCAATCAGCTTCATCAATTTGGTCAAATTTATAAATTATTATCAAATGCCACGGTCAATATCATCGAAGTTTTTCGTAATTGCGTCCGGTGGCGGTGAGGCTAACGTGTACGGATCATCGTATTATTGAAATTTTAGTACTTCGTCCTTCAAACAGGTTGCCTGTCTCATATTAACTTAAGTAGCCAATGGTAACTTAACTTAGGACCCTCCTGTTAGGTATAAACTTGATTTGTCCAGGAAAAAAACCAAATCAGACACAAACTACTTTTTTTTATAATCTAACTTGCATTTTAAAATGATTATTTTTTTCATGCAATGTACATTTAGTTTCAACATTAAGTAATGAAGAATCTACAAGTTGGCGTGTATTTTCTCAGTTTTGAGACAGACCAGTTCCTATTTTTAGCGATGTGAAATTTTTTTATCTTGCACTAGTGCAAGACAAAAAAATCACGTGCTTTTTACCGGCAAATGCATGCTGTACAGTTTATGTCAACTGCCCCCCAATTCTCCATTCTTTTCCTTTTCAAAATAATCAATTCACTGTATATAAGTTTTCAATCTTTTATAAACACGCAAATCCTAACAATCAGCCATATTATTACATAATAATCTTCACGCAATACACAAACAACTCTTTTGATTGACATGAAGGGGAAATAACTCACATTGTTTACATGATCGCCTGCTAAAAGTACATAGCTGTTAAACAAACACGAAACTCAAAACAGCTGATAAAAGTGAGAAATAAAATCAAACACCGGCAAAATGTGCAAGAGAGGGAGATCTCCGACACCCTCGGGTAAGATTTCCTTGTCTTGCACTTTTGCCGGTGTTAGATTCTACATTTCTCATTTTTGAGACAGACCAGTTCCTATTATTAGCGATGTGAGATTTGCTTATCTTGCACTAGTGCAAGACAAAAAAAATCACGTGCGTTTTACCGGCAAATGCATGCTGTACAGTTTGTATCAACTGCCCCCCGCCCCAATTCTCCATTCTTTTCCTTTTTAAAATAAACAATTCACTGTATATAAGTTTTCAATCTTTTAAAAACACGCAAATCCTAACAATCAGCCACGTTATTACATAATAACCTTCAAGCAATACACAAACATACGGAATTACTTTTTTAAATGACGTGAAGGGGAAATAACTCACATTGTTTACATGATTGTCTGCTAAAAGTACATAGCTGTCAAGCAATACACAACTACCGATAAAAGTGAGAAATAAAATCAAACACCGGCAAAAAGTGCAAGACAGGGAAATCTCCGACACCCTCGGGTAAGATTTCAATCGTTCGCTGACTCGGCGAGCCTCGTCAGCGAACGATTGAAATCTTACCCTCTGGTGTCGGAGATTTCTCTGTCTTGCACCTTTGCTGGTGTTAGATTCTATATGTCTTACACAATACAAATGTAAGAGAATACACCATACAGGTTTCGTTGATTATTTTTAAGAATCTATAGTTGGAGTGTATTTTCCATTACAATACAAATAATAAATACAATATCATTGTTAGGGTCTGTTAGACAAGTCAATAGACAATACTTGATCAGGGATCAAACTTTACCTACACAATATTTCTATTATTGCTGTAAAGAAATAGTTCCCAGTTTTATGTGCTGCGTATGAAAATAAAAGGAGATTTCGCCTTTTAATATGTTAATACTTTTGATTTCGTAGCAATTTTTTTCTGATATTTATCTACATTTCTTTCTTTCCAAATAATCCATTTCATACTAACCTTATCTGTGGTGTAATGGTTAGCGTGCTCGCCTCGAGTGCGGTAAATCGTGCGTTCCAGCCCCGGTCGGGTCAAACCAAAACTATTAAATTGGTATTTGCTGCTTCTCCGCTAAGTACGCAGCATTGAGGAGAAAGAGCAAAGACTGGTTGGCTCGGAATCAAGATAATGTGTCCGAGTAGGGCGACATGTCTCTCCGTGGATTGTTGTTTCAGTGAACTAGCACTATAAAAATTCAACTCAGTGTGTTGATTTAGAACATCATCATCATTTAATTGAAAATTAACTTGCTCTAGCCATGATATAGCTGAAATATTGTTGAGTTGGCGTTAAACAACAATTACTCACTGACTCCATTTGATACTTAGCATAATATAATTAATAATTAAGTGAATTTCTTGAATATCTATATATAATATTTCGTGCCAATTACATTTTCTTTGTGTTTTTTTGTTTTTTGTTTGTTTTTGTAGCATGTTTAATCCCCGTTTATATTTTGCCTAATAAGTCTATCCAAATATTTTGAATAAATTTACAGGTGAATAATAAACGGGTCATTGGGTCATTCCCTTACATAAATGGCTACTTCAATTTTGCTATATATGTATTTTTGTCACTTTTCATTTTGGTATTTATGTATTTTTGCCAACTTCCATTTTGGGTTTTACGCACTATTGGCAACTTCCATTTTGGGATTTACTCATTTTTAGCAACTTCCATTTTGGGATTTACGCATTTTTAGCAACCTTCATCAGTATAAATTATATTGTGCAGTAGCTTCCATTGGGGTTGTTGTGACTTCCTTAACTAGCTTATATATAGCAACATTTTCATAAATATAGTTCACGCAACATGCACCTCTAAAAATAGAATTTAAAAAAAGTTTAGTGTTTCACGTTCATATCTCAGAACAATGGATTTAAATACCACAATAGACGATGTTTTTGCTTTAGAATTAGACTTAACGGGCGTCCAATGGGTAATATAATACCTTGTTTTGTTTACGGAAAAGTGGCGATATTATACACTCGTAATTGCGGATAGAGACATAAGAAGTATTAAGTCTAAACACAAAGCAGTTCTTGGTAGCCCATTGGTACATTATTACCAAATTTTATAGCTCAGGGATTCAAATAACTATTTATCCAGTGATCTACTTTTTTGAGAACACTTTTCATATTATTCAGCCATTGGTCATTATGGTGGATCTACTGTCGCTACTTTTTAGTATTACAGTCTAAGGTAAAGCTAGGTTAGGTTTGGTTTTATGGTGCTTAACGCCACATTCAACTTGATTACACATATATCGTGGCGGTCAGTTTTATTGGTGGAGGAAACCGGAGTACCCGGAGAAAACCACCGACCTGTCCCAAGTCACTGACAAACTTTAGCAAATAATGTTGTATCCAGTACACCTCGCCATGAACGGGGATCGAACTCACAACTTTAGTGGTGATATACACTGATGGCATAGGTATTTACATACCATACGATTACCACCACGACGGCCCGCTAATACTAGGTAAAAAGAATAGTTTGGACACATAAAAAGGGTAATCAGAAGCCGTCAGCTTAAGAAGGACAGACAATGCAATGGCCAGAAGAAACAGGACGAAAGGAGAAACAATACTCTACAAAACACTATACAGAAACTAAAGATTGAGTAACACGAATCCCACTTATAATCGGGGATGAACTCAAGTGCTCCCGAATGATAAGCAGTTCCTGCACCACTAGTGGCTTAACCAGCTCAATATCTGATTTTGATATTGGATCATTTAGTCCCAATATTCGCACATTTTTCTTGAAGACTTTTGTAATGAACCGGTTCAATACATCGTTTTGATTTTGATAGTCCCTTAATTTACTCCATCAATGAGTGACTGCTATACGACTATTGTTCCTTTAAATCGTGGAACATATAATGGATGTATTTGTAGCTCTATGATGGAATATTCTACATAAAATGGGGAAATGTTCTATGTTCTGTACTACAGAAGAATGGGATATTCCAAATAGGATTTGCTATTAGCAAATACCGGAGAATTTGGAAATTAATTTTGAATTATAATATACTTGGCTAATTGCTTTCATATGAGTCGGTTACTAATTCCTATTATGTCGTAAGTATAATATAATTTTTTATAATTTATCCTACAATTGTATAATTTTGAGTATTAATAAAGGGGAAAATAAACGTCAGCATACAATTAATGCCTGCACTTAAGGTGAAAATCATAATCGTTCACCCGAAGGGGTGTCGTTTTCCTGAGGGTTATTGCCCGAGGGAAGCCAACATCTTAGAGGTGCACAATTATGATGTTCACCTTAAGTTCAGGCATTAATTGTTTTATTATACTGAAACTCTATTTTGTTTGCATCACTCTTATTTCGTTTGATAAATGCGAACATTTCTGTAAATCAACAACCAGAATGGTTCCACTGGGGACACCGTTGGTGGCCATTTTATTCATACTTACGTCACGTATGCGCTTTAGATCATGGTCATATTACTGATATCGTAAGCACTTTGGCGATCTAGATCACTGTTCTCCCGGTTATCAGGAAAAAACTGATGACCGGTGAAATAGAGAAAACAAGGAATTTAGGATTTATTAGTTAAAATATTACACTTGATTTTCTATTGAAAAAAGATACTGAAGTATAATAATGTTATTTAGTAATGGACCTAATAAAGCATTTCTGGTACCTGACCCGTGTAGACCGACAGAAAGAAACGGTAACAGTATAAGCGCTAATATCACAGATAGCATAATTGAAAATGACATGAACGGAGTTTGTTTCAGTTATTTTCAGACAATTTGGCAGGTGTCTTGGACTTCTTTATATCGCAGGATAAACACAATAATATGTACATTTTCGTTAGATATAATTAATTTGAACTCGCTGCGAAACCGGCTAGAAAAATTCGCCAATTGTTCGCTTTTTCTACCTGTTTCTAAGGCTCGTACAAATAAATGTATTGGTTGATTGATTGCTTAACGGCACTTTCAGCAATATGTCAGCTATATCATGGCGACAAGTTTTAGTGGTTGAGTAATTTACAAAGTCGGGCGCGAACCCACGCCGTCCTGGTGATAGGCTTGCCAGTATGAGTTGCTAGGTAATCCAACTACCCAACTCATTGAGCCACCTGGGCCCTTAAATACATTTATATTTTCACAAAGTATGTATATTGTATATGTAGTGAGTGTCAAGTTGTCCATTCTAGACCATATTGATTAAATATAATTCTTAAAGAGTTTTATATTTTAACTCTTGCTTCGGACATGCTACTTCGAGCAGAAACAAAATATATGTACATTGTCGTTAAATATAAAATTAATTCGCACTCGCTGCTCGAAATATAAAAATCTTTAATAATTATATTTGATTGATATGATCTAGACGCAGATATCAAATTTAATGCACACGACCCGTTTCTGCAATAACCTTTATCAGGTACGCTCAAAATCTAAATATTGGTAAGCCAAATAATTTAAAAGGTTTTGGTAGCAAGTAAAACAAAGGGCATACAGGATCGCCAAAGTTTGTTTAGGTCACCCATGTCTGAGAAAGGAGAACCTTGGTGTTAATAATAATTACATTATTCAGAAATAGTAAATTTCAATGACAAATATATATAATAAACCATGTAAGTGGTGAAACACTGACTACTGGGCGGATGAATACGCTACTCTATATTAAAGTGTATGTATGTGGTTCTAGGGGTAACAATTTTCCTCTGTTACTTCGTGTTATCGATTGGATTTTGAAACTGTTCCTACAGTGTAGTATTGTTCCTACAGTGTAGTATTGTTCCTACAGCATAGTATTGTTTTAATTGTTCCTACAGGGTAGTATTGTTCCTACAGTGTAGTATTGTTTGAATTGTTCCTACAGTGTAGTATTGTTTTAATTGTTCATACAGAGTAATATTGTTACTACAGTGTAGTATTGTTTTAATTGTTCCTACAGTATAGTATTGTTTTAATTGTTCCTACAGTGTAGTATTGTTCCTACAGTGTAGTATTGTTTTAATTGTTCCTACAGTGTAGTATTGTTTTAATTGTTCCTACAGTGTAGTATTGTTTTAATTGTTCCTACAGAGTAATATTGTTACTACAGTGTAGTATTGTTTTAATTGTTCCTACAGTGTAGTATTGTTTTAATTGTTCCTACATTGTAGTATTGTTTTAATTGTTCCTACAGTGTAGTATTGTTACTACAGTGTAGTATTGTTCCTACAGTGTAGTATTGTTTCTACAGTGTAGTATTGTTTTAATTGTTCCTACAGTGTAGTATTGTTCCTACAGTGTAGTATTGTTCCTACAGTGTAGTATTGTTCCTACAGAGTAGTATTGTTCCTACAGTATAGTATTGTTTTAATTGTTCCTACAGTGTAGTATTGTTTTAATTGTTCCTACAGAGTAATATTGTTACTACAGTGTAGTATTGTTTTAATTGTTCCTACAGTGTAGTATTGTTTTAATTGTTCCTACAGTGTAGTATTGTTTTAATTGTTCCTACAGTGTAGTATTGTTACTACAGTGTAGTATTGTTCCTACAGTGTAGTATTGTTTCTACAGTGTAGTATTGTTTTAATTGTTCCTACAGTGTAGTATTGTTTTAATTGTTCCTACAGTGTAGTATTGTTCCTACCGTGTAGTATTGTTCCTACAGTGTAGTATTGTTCCTACAGTGTAGTATTGTTCCTACAGAGTAGTATTGTTCCTACAGTATAGTATTGTTCCTACAGTATAGTATTGTTTTAATTGTTCCTACAGTGTAGTATTGTTTTAATTGTTCATACAGAGTAATATTGTTACTACAGTGTAGTATTGTTTTAATTGTTCCTACAGTGTAGTATTGTTTTAATTGTTCCTACAGTGTAGTATTGTTTTAATTGTTCATACAGAGTAATATTGTTACAACAGTGTAGTATTGTTTTAATTGTTCCTACAGTATAGTATTGTTTTAATTGTTCCTACAGTGTAGTATTGTTCCTACAGTGTAGTATTGTTTTAATTGTTCCTACAGTGTAGTATTGTTTTAATTGTTCCTACAGTGTAGTATTGTTTTAATTGTTCCTACAGAGTAATATTGTTACTACAGTGTAGTATTGTTTTAATTGTTCCTACAGTGTAGTATTGTTTTAATTGTTCCTACAGTGTAGTATTGTTTTAATTGTTCCTACAGTGTAGTATTGTTACTACAGTGTAGTATTGTTCCTACAGTGTAGTATTGTTTCTACAGTGTAGTATTGTTTTAATTGTTCCTACAGTGTAGTATTGTTTTAATTGTTCCTACAGTGTAGTATTGTTTTAATTGTTCCTACAGTGTAGTATTGTTCCTACAGTGTAGTATTGTTCCTACAGTGTAGTATTGTTCCTACAGAGTAGTATTGTTCCTACAGTATAGTATTGTTCCTACAGTATAGTATTGTTTTAATTGTTCCTACAGTGTAGTATTATTCCTACAGTGTAGTATTGTTCCTACAGTGTAGTATTGTTCCTACAGAGTAGTATTGTTCCTACAGTGTAGTATTGTTTTAATTGTTCATACAGAGTAATATTGTTACTACAGTGTAGTATTGTTTTAATTGTTCCTACAGTGTAGTATTGTTTTAATTGTTCCTACAGTGTAGTATTGTTTTAATTGTTCATACAGAGTAATATTGTTACTACAGTGTAGTATTGTTTTAATTGTTCCTACAGTATAGTATTGTTTTAATTGTTCCTACAGTGTAGTATTGTTCCTACAGTGTAGTATTGTTTTAATTGTTCCTACAGTGTAGTATTGTTTTAATTGTTCCTACAGTGTAGTATTGTTTTAATTGTTCCTACAGAGTAATATTGTTACTACAGTGTAGTATTGTTTTAATTGTTCCTACAGTGTAGTATTGTTTTAATTGTTCCTACAGTGTAGTATTGTTTTAATTGTTCCTACAGTGTAGTATTGTTTTAATTGTTCCTACAGTGTAGTATTGTTACTACAGTGTAGTATTGTTCCTACAGTGTAGTATTGTTTCTACAGTGTAGTATTGTTTTAATTGTTCCTACAGTGTAGTATTGTTCCTACAGTGTAGTATTGTTCCTACAGTATAGTATTGTTCCTACAGAGTAGTATTATTCCTACAGTATAGTATTGTTTTAATTGTTCCTACAGTGTAGTATTGTTTTAATTGTTCATACAGAGTAATATTGTTACTACAGTGTAGTATTGTTTTAATTGTTCCTACAGTGTAGTATTGTTTTAATTGTTCCTACAGTGTAGTATTGTTTTAATTGTTCATACAGAGTAATATTGTTACTACAGTGTAGTATTGTTTTAATTGTTCCTACAGTGTAGTATTGTTTTAATTGTTCCTACAGTGTAGTATTGTTTTAATTGTTCATACAGAGTAATATTGTTACTACAGTGTAGTATTGTTTTAATTGTTCCTACAGTATAGTATTGTTTTAATTGTTCCTACAGTGTAGTATTGTTACTACAGTGTAGTATTGTTCCTACAGTGTAGTATTGTTTTAATTGTTCCTACAGTGTAGTATTGTTACTACAGTGTAGTATTGTTCCTACAGTGTAGTATTGTTTCTACATTGTAGTATTGTTTTAATTGTTCCTACAGTGTAGTATTGTTTTAATTGTTCCTACAGTGTAGTATTATTCCTACAGTGTAGTATTGTTCCTACAGTGTAGTATTGTTCCTACAGAGTAGTATTGTTCCTACAGTATAGTATTGTTTTAATTGTTCCTACAGTGTAGTATTGTTCCTACAGTGTAGTATTGTTTTAATTGTTCCTACAGTGTAGTATTGTTTTTAATTTTTCATTGTATTATTGTCAAATCAGGTGTAAGTAGAACTAATTGCTCTTTTTAAAAAAAAAGAAATGTGTAAAGTTATTTGTTCGCTTGTGTAAGTGATTTTGACATGCTCATATAATTTCTAATGTCATAATATTGATAATATTTCCCTTGAACGCATGACATACAATGCCAAAAGGCAAAAGTCTTAGGGTAAGGGTTATGGTGATCAACGCCACTTTCAACAAAAACAGACTGTACCATGTGACACAGGGCATTAAAGGACATCAATAACAATTGAGTATCACCTTAATGGTCAGTTAATGAGTAGCCTTTTAATATTGCAATGTCCTATGTCACATGGTACAATGAAATATACATTGAAAGCACATATCTCTTATTTTGCTTTGATGGTTGGGCTCTTACACTATTTGTACTCACTCCATGCAGATATTTACACTTCGGAAAATATAATCAACAGATACCTAATTGTTAACTTTTTTCAATAATGGACCAACAAATTTGAAATTAATTGTCAGAGTTCGTATATATTATATATTGATATACATCTAGAACAAAATGTTGATTTGAAAACTGGATTTTTAAGAATTTGTTTCTGAACATTTATAAATGTCAAACAGACTATAATATAAAATAGCTGTAACTTTACCTCAAGGAAAACATTACATCCGAATTCGAGATAGATAAGTATGTTTAGCATCTTTAACTTAGTAATACATTTTTTGTTGATATTCAAATTCCTTAATATGATTTATCCAACATCAGGTTAACACATTATTTACTTGATTTTGTTTGTTTGTAGTGACAAATATTATTTATATATTTGAGGGGCGGTCATGGTCGTGATCGTATGGTTGTTGGATTTGCAACTACCTCTACAATCAGTGCCAATCACCATTAATTTTGTGAGTTCAAACTCCGTTCATTGCGAGGTGTACTCGATAACATTATGTGATACAGTTTATCAGTGAGTTATGGTAGGTCGGTTGTATTCTCTGGGTATTCTGGTTTCCTCCACCATTAAAACTGACTGCCACGATATAACTGAAATATTGTTGAAAGTGGCGTTAATCATCATAACCCTAACCCTTAATATCTGTGTTATTATAGTATTTTTTTGAATTGTCTCTATGTTTTTGTTTTTCATTTTATTCTAGGGATTTTGGTTGGAGCTGAAACTTGTTACAACTCTTATAACAGTTACTCTTATAGCAGATATTTTTATTGTTCCAGTTGTTGTGGATATTGGAACAATGAGTACTGTTGCAGGTAAGTGTTACATGAAAATGTCAACATTAATTCAAAGGATCATAGTGCCGTAGATTCGTGCCCCGGTCGCATCAAGCCAAAACTTCTAAAATTAGCATATGTTGCTTCACCGCAGCATTACGGAGAAAGAGCAAAGTCTGCTTTGCTCGGAATCAGGTTAATGTGACCGAGTGGGGCAACATGTCTATACGCGGACTGTTGTCTCAGTGAGCTAGCATTATAAATATCAAACTAATCGTGTTTGTCTAGTACAAAACGGCCCTCATAATCATCTCATTGAAAATTAACTTGTTCTCGATATAGCCTTTGAAATTGCGTTAAACAAAAAGCACTCACTCACTCAAAGAATTATATACAATGCCTCATAGGGTTTGAGAGAAACTCATCGGTATTTGCTAGGAATAAAGGATTTGATGATAACTATGGTCGAAGGGCTAAGGGAAATATTTAGTAATATTTCTATTTATTGTGGATCAAATTCAGATAGATACCACAGATAGAGATAAGACTGCTTCATTTCATGGCCTACACACAGGAATGATGGCTGGTTAAGAGATAAACTTTATGACAGAAAAGATAATTGCATGTTTCATAATGTGAATTTTCCATTCATATACAGCAACATGCATATGGAATATTTATTTCTCATTTAACTTTGATGCGATATTCCGAACCTTGTGGTTCCTATCATGATTTCCTTGATAACAGATTGCTGCTAATAAGGAAGGTACCGACTCAAGTCTTCCTAGTGGTTAAGTTGAAGTCATCACTTCGATCGATGGAACTAAATAGCATCAACATGTCCTTTTTTGAGACCATGACACACCACCGATCTTCGATTGATGTTTATCTGTTCCTTGAATGTACGTATTCAGAGTGCAAATCTAGTCACGTTATTTGGTATTCATTGCCATTATACGCAATAACAAATAAAACAAAAAAAATGTCCAACGACCACACGTTTTTCTTTATTTTAGTGAAAGTGTTGCTGGAACTATTGCTGGGTCAGTGGTTGGAGGTTTGATTGTTATCGGTATAATTGTAGCATTAATTGTTTACTGTGCAAAGAAGTCAAACCCGTCTAGCGTTACTGTCATCCATCCTACTACAAGTGGTGTAAATACTACACAAGTGTCGCAGCAGCAGCAACAACAGCAAGGTATAATTCAATACTAATATTAGTGTAGATTATAATAAATGAATTTAAACTAGATCTAATATCCATAACCCCACTAAAATGATGTCATTAACATATATGTCCGCCATGCTGGAACCAATTCAACATTTGCTTAAAATATTATGCATATGTTGTGCTTATCCTGTGATGTCATAAAGTCCAAAATGACTACCAAAAAGAAAAAAAAGAAATATAGAGAATACACAGTGCAACTTAAATGACCAAAATAGCCCAAATTTGCTAATGTCCTGAGGGAGATCAACTTTCCTTTTATTACTAATTATTATATACCATGTCAATGCCAAGCACTGATTACTGGGAAGATGATATCCTCGAGGATTATTAATTCTCTAGCTGTAATAGACCAATTGATAGAAATAAAAGCGTAGCTATCTTATTTGGTGCGGACGTTTTGGAATAACCTTCATCAGTTTCACTCAATATCAAAAGAAAATAAATTAAAGCAATTGGCAGTGACAAAACCAATTCGCCTATTCGGCTATTCTGTTGATGCTCTTTGGTTTGAATGCTCACAGAGACGTTGAAGGCCATCCAGATTTTGGCCATTGAGGCCATAAATGATGAAGATATTCCAGAAGCACGCCCTGTGAACTAGTTTTGACGTCTACATTTTTATCATATATAAATAAATTTACATGTAGCTTTCTGTTGCAGGCTTTATTATGCAGCCACCACCACATGGACAGCATCAGCAGCAAGGACAGTATCCACTACACGCACCATAGCATAAGTATGAACAAATATATCGTTCACAACACCACCACCTTATGCAATGATCGGTTAAACAGTCACAAATGAATACTTTAATCAATACCAGATACTTTTTGTTTTATTTTTGTTTATTAATATTTTATCTCTGTTATTAATTCAAAGCTTAGTAATGATAAATCATTTGATGTAAAAGTTTTTGGCTAAAGAACAGTATTGCAATAATGTGTCAAAACGAGTTACTGTTTACTTATGATTTACACAGAACACGATATATTCCTATGATTATATTATATATGAAATGAATTGTCTGTTATTGTAGAATCCCATGATTATTTACATATTTTGATATTTGAAGTGGATTCGATAACCTGTACAAATACTTAACAACTCACTTTGTCGCTTCAAACGGCCATTTTTCGGTAAAATACATGTTCCGTAAAGTGGTCTGATCATTGTCGTTCAGCGTACCATACGTCATATTGATGTCTTTTCAGTCGTTTTTCACGTCATATTTTTTAAGTCATCTAACCATCAATAAGAGACATACTTTGTTAATTCGTCAGTCGTGATATGACTCATATGGTATAAGACAACGTTTATCCAAAGCCAAGAAAAGTCTTTCTGACTTCTTTTAGCTGAAACGAGTCCATCTCTTCATACATTTTAGACAAAGAGTCCAACTTAATTTTAAGGTTAATACTTTTATAGGTATTTATGAGTCGAGACCTCGACTCATTTTTACTATTTTAATTTAAGAAATAGTTTCATGACAATTAATTGGACTTATTTCGAATCTTTTCAGTCATCAAGTTAAAAGATATTTAAAGTATATACAGTATCTTTTATATAGTTTAGACAGTCATAAATACGTTTCGGAATGTTCTGATTTACGTTATAAACTGATATAGTTTAACTATATATACTATTTTATTCATATATTTCTTTTCAATAAGATTTACTCCATACGAGGAATTTTAGATAGGAAATTAAGAATAGAGAGTCCACTGTAGATGTATTTGTATGTAATTGGTATTCAATAATAACTAAGATTTACTCACTAGGTACTTTCCACGTTTTATTAAGTGAAAGGTAGAACTTAGTAGATACATTCTTCACATTAAAGTGACACGTATTGTAGGGATCAGGGTTTATTTATTGTGTAATTATTATTATCTGCAATATTATAGCACTAAATTGACCAGAGTTATCTCAACCTTCTTGCTTATTACTAAGTTATTAATTACACTATTGGTGAAGGGAATTACATTTATTAACTATGGTTTTGGTGACAGAAACTTTTTTGTTGTCAATATTGCTTGATACTATATTAATTACTGAATTTTCCCATATTAAATAATTAAATTTATATGGATTTATCAATTCTGTCTTATTAGCCTCATAATCTTGAGTTGTATCGTCTCGATCGATTTAACACTAAGGTGGCAAGTTTATCAGGAGGAGCATAGGGTCCGAATTCTAACACTCTTTCCCACATGAAAGAGTGTGTGTGTATATTGTGTGATACAGTTTACCCGAATGCTTCAATCGAACCATTAAACTGAGGTCTGATTTAAAAGTGTTGTTCTAAGTTTCATTGTTCAGAGGAGATTGTACAAAAGATACTTCAGGGGTAACCGAAAAAGGTTTTAATACTAACTAAAATTTAACATTGTTATTGCATTACGTTGCAGATTCAGTTATCAAGAGTGGGGTGGGTGTGTGTGGGGGAGGGGGGGGGGGGTTACATTGACCGGTTTAATTCCGACACATGTTTGTACCTGTCCCAATCCAGGACCTAAATGTTCAACAATTTCTTTTGTGTTCAGTGAGTGAAGATGAAAGATTGATATTGGTAGAATTGTTGATCATCAACTGTTTAAATTTTCTTTTCATAATTACATGGTCGTCATATATAGTGGAACACCAATTTGTTTACCTCGCTGTGTTAATTTCACTTCTACTTTTTTATTTCAATTATATGGTTATGTTCTGACATTTCTTACAACATTTTACAATTTTCTCATTCTAATGACATGTAAAAATGAATACAATAATGTACCTATGTACTTTAGTTCTGGGATCTCTACTATATTTGGTTATTCTGATGCTGATTGGAAATTTAACATGGGAACCAAGGCCAGAAACGCGTTCTGAATGTCAGAAAACAAACAAACAACATATCTACTAAATATGTGTTTTGGTTCAAGATGACAACGACAACAGGAGACAATTTTAAAATGGGGCAATATTGGAATAATATTTATATATACATCTTGTTATTTACCAGGCGGCTGTCTAAGCCCTAATATCCATTTCATTCAACATAATTTTAAGAGAGATATATAAGGGACCTCCGCTGTCATAAACTAATGCTCGTTGGGTTCACCACTATTTCTGCAATGAGTCCATTTCACTTCTAATGTTTCTGATTTATATCCACACCAGATTGTTTTCTTCTAACACTAAAGACTGGTGGTTTTCACCAGGCACTAGAGTTTCATCAACAAATGACTAGCTACAATACGATCCGATGTAATACTATTAGTATACTATACTGTGTGCACACTTTGTGATTACCAACATAAATAACTAGAAGAAGACACAACATTACTTTTATATATTTTAATGAAAAAGTTGAATAAGCTAATAATAACTACACAAATCCTAATGAAATATATAAACAGATTAAAGCCGTTATTTAAATATTATCAATCGCGATTTAAAATCGTCATTCTGATAATTATTGTCATTAGTACTATAATTTGTCATGGAATGGGGTTTATATAAACGTAGATATCTTAATTTAGTACGAACGACTCATTGCTGGAAAAACATTCATCAGGTACTCTCAAAGTCAAAAGATTGAAAAACAAAATAATTTGAAGGTGTTTGGGGGCAAGAAACCTAAGCATGATTTACGTTGGTCTCCTATGACTGAGGGAGAAGAACATCCTTTTTGATAATACTTGTAGTAGTTAGGAACTATAAATGTCAGTAATGAATATATAAACATACATTATTTTGATATACCATACCATGGCATCGGGTTTATAAAGTCATTAATTTCATATATATATATATGTATATTTTCAATACACATATCTGACGCTATACAAAATATTTAGAGTGAGTGAGTGATTGTTGTTTAACGCGAATTCTGCAATTTTTCAGCTATTATTATGGCGAGAACAAGTTATTTGCAATAATATGATGATGAAGTCCGCTTAGTTATCGAAAACCACGCTGAGTTGGATTTTTATAGTGGTAGCTAACTGAAACAACAATCCGCGGGTAGACATGTCGCTCCACTCGGACACATTATTCTGATTACGAGCCAACCAGTCTCTGCTCTTTCTCCTTAGTACTTCTTGCTTAGCAGGGAAGCAAGAAATATCAATTTTATAGTCTTTGATTTGATCCGACCGGGGATCGAACCCACGATCTACCGCACTTGCGGCGAGCACGCTAACCATTAGGCAATCGATGCGGTTTAGACATTTAGACATTATAACTGAAGTTCAAAATAGTCACAATGCGAAACACATCAAAGCAAAATATTATTTCTGGTATGCGTTTTATAAAATATTTAGACCATTCAAAATAAAATTTGCTATTAACAGTATGAATTGTTAGGGTTAGGTTGTTGTACTTGACGTCACTTTTAACAATATCTTAGTTAAAGTGTGGAGGTAACCGGAGCACCCGGAGAAAACCACAGATTTGCCGCAAGTCACTGACAAACTTTATCATATAAAGTAGTATGAATTGTACTCTATTTCATTCAACAAATACATGTAATATGAATCTTACACCAATATTTAAAAATAGAATCAAATAATGTTGATGAAAAAGAAAATCCTTTACAATTTTGATTATAAATATATATCTAAAACATAACATAAAACAATATATATTTATTGTTCATATTATAAGATAATTATTTAGAACAATATACACGAACAGACTACAATTATAACTTACATTTCTATATTGCATTAAAAAGAATGGAAAAATATTTAACTAGTAAATAAATGTTAGATACAGAGGGAATCAAATATTGACAATCCAGGGAAACTGACAACTTAAGGTACACAAGACGAAGACAAACTAGAAAAGAAGTATGCCCCCGCACTTGATAATTATGGACAACGTTGTTTTGTTAGGAGTGATTTAGAAAAAATGAAGTGTGTCTGTAAGACACAAATGATGCCCCCGCCTGACTATCGAAATCTTATGGACATGTACACCTCCATTATGTGTATAAACATCCTGCAAAATATTAAAGCTGTAGCTCTAAAACTGTAGGAGGAGTTAGCCGGAGAAACCATGTTCCCTTTATGCAGCTAGTACGAAAACAATGACTAAGTCCAACTACCTGTCATTTTGAGAATATTTGATGAAAATCAAAATCCTGTGGACATGCATATCTCCATTATGAATATAAACATCCTACAAAATATTAAAGCTGTAGCTCTAAAATTGTAGGAGGAGATAGCCGGACAAACCATGTATATATGTCCGGGCGGACGAACGGACGGACAGGGGTAAATTAATATGCCCCCCTACTCTTCGTCGCGGCGGGGGCATGCCAAAGCAAAACAAACAAAATATGTGTTAAGCACAAATAACGTAAATGATTAGGCAACATAAGTATATATTATCACTATAAATTATTTCTCCATATCTTGTGAAAAAAAAATACTAAGAGATTACAATTACGACAATGATATTATGCTAAATACTTCCACTGAACTTCTAGTTGAGGTTATTATTATTATTATACGGGTAATCAAAGTTTCAGTCACTAATTTTTTTTAAAATAAAATCTTTATTGAAAGCTATACATTTGCTAATGAAAAAACCCAAAACAAAAGTACCAGTACCTTATCCTGGCCTCGTTAACACTAGAAGTTTGCTATATGAATAGTGTTAAAAGACATTTTAGTACACTACAATGAATACGATTTTCAATGAATGCTATGTGAATTTTGAGAGTTATTTCATAAGTGTTACTAAATTTAGACTTGTTTGTTTACTTCCTATCGTAGCGTATGCGTATGTACTTTCGTTTTTTAAACACAATTTCTACAAAATGAAACTTGTTTTTATAGCAATCGATATATGAAGTTCCTGTTGCATGAAATATATATTATTTTAGAAAAATAATAAAAGAAACTATTTTCGACTCTTTGTAATACTAATGTTTTGGTTTTTTTTGGTTTTACAAGTTTTTTTTACAATTAATCTAGTCATATTATAATTCACGAAGAAAACATCTAAATACATATATTTGATTATTGATAGATCATTAAATGTCACCGGTTTTGTCATTGCTAATTAGAAGTTTTATAATTACAGTATTTGTCATAGGGGATAAACATCCTGATTAATCTATGCACACTTATAAGCTGGGGGATTGCGGACATACAACAACAAAAACAAAGCATATCTATATATACATGCAAAATATTCCAAACTATCGAACAAAAAGATAGGTTTAAATTGCTTACTGCAGTGAGGAGGTCTACTTTCCTCATATAACCAAGACTTTTTAATAATAAAACAAATCTGTGGATGGTTTCTAGATGATAATGTAACTATCGATTTGAAGGGAGTTTCCATTTTGTAAAAAGTGTAATCATCTTCAGTAAAGGTGAGTTAGTAAGGTCAATCGATTATCTGTTATTTCATAACAAACGTCGTTGTCTTTTATTTCAACTGTTTGTATTGAGTTAGAAGTTGGCATACACACTTGAAGATTCTATGTAGATATTCAAAGCTTCATAGCAAAGACGGTATTCCTCCTGTAATAATGACAGCATAGTTTTAAACTTAAGCCTAGCTAATGTAGCAATTTGTCACTGTATATCAACAAAATCAATTACATATGTTTGACAGGAAGGGTAAACATTTCTGTTCCTCTAGTGGCACCCATCGTGGTACTCTTGTTAAAGACCCAATGATAAACCACGCCAAAGGACAGGAATTGTACTACAACATTCAGAATAAAAACGTGCGTTTTAAATTCAGTGCACACAACGCGTTTCTGAACATAATCGTGGTCATCTGTGACAGAGAGGATACATAAAGGTGATAGGTGAAAAGGTAAAAAATGTTTAGGTTGTAACCCGCCACATCTTTGTGTCTGTCTCAAACCAGGACCAGGTTGAGGTGGTCTGATTTGTGTTTATTGATTTAAGGTGAAAGTTGGTTGTTCGTTTTGATGATATTTGCTGAATTGTAGATCATCGTTATTTCAACGTTATTTCCATAAAATGGCTAGGAATGAAAGACTATACAAAGATACAGAAAATAGGGAATTCCTTATTTTCAATTTCTTGAAATTAGTACAAAATAGTATACAAAAATGGTGTTTTTCAATTAACTGGTTACCACAAATGATAACCCCATCATGAGAGAACTATTAATAGTGTAATAAAAAAAATAAGAACATGTTAAACATAGATTCATACTTACAAAGTCTGCAAAAAACTCAGGACGTCTTAACTGTAGAAGCCGTACAAGCTGGAAGATATCTGCTGTCTCATCGATCTTCATACTGGATACTGCATTGGTAAATGTACAGAACAACCCACAATTCTTTGCACCATCACTGATGGAGATATAATTAACAATGTTAGTAAAACATGGTTACATAAGATTCTAATGGCGACAGTATAGTACACATGTCCAGTTCAAGTAGATCTCTATATATTACTCCGGCTATATCATTTTCCTACCGTGGTATGTGTCGGAGTTGGTTTGTAGTAATTCACGAGTGATGTCAAACCAATCAGAGTAGTGATTTTGCATATTTTGCTTGTGCTGATTTGGGAGCTACTAGAGTTGGAACAATTTGATAAAATTTCTCGTTCAAATAGGATTCTGTTCGGTACTATAGCTCCACCTGAACCTAACATTCATATAGTTTATGTGGGATAAATAAATTTGATGGTAGATGATAGCTACATATTACAGATAAAATAGGTATACTTCATTATCAAAGATATCATATCACTGAATTGCAACTTGTAGCAGCTGTTACTTCCTCTGTATAAATAAAGGTGGAAAACTAAAACGTTTAATATCAGAAATACAAGAATATCAACACGAGTGCCTAAAGCAAGTTTGAACCTACTGACAACATCAACCTACTGACAACATCAACCGGTTAATTCTGATACTTGTTATTGGCAAAGCAAACCAAGGTATAAGAAACCATGTGCATCAGGTATATATACCCACCTACCGACAATACCAATACAATGTTCATTCTTGCAAATAAGAGAAAGTTCGAGGGAAACAAAAGCAAAACAAGCCAGGAACGGACAACTCCTTCACCAATATAAACCACCTGTAAGATCTGGTGTTCGGAATGGTTAACTGAAACCTCCTCATATTTGGAGCTGATCCAATACCAAGGAAATGGTGCCATTTAGACTTGAGCTTTATTATGTCACCGGTAGCATGGAATTGTGGTAAGAAAACCAAGTAGAAGTCATGCAATTTATATCAACGATCATATCACCTTATTCCCGATTATCGCAATAACTAGAACATTGGATGATTCATTCGGTAATATCACTTTTCATACCTAAATCAAATGATTTCTTTGCACATGACAATCAAATACTCCAATACTGGATTATTTTATGAATCTGATTTATGTTGTTATGACGAACTTTTGTGGTATACTAAAGCCCAGAAACAAAACTACAAATTGTACGTTAGAATCAAACGTTGGACTTTTCTGTGTATTGATGTGTGTATATACATGTACCATATTCGCCAAATGTTCATACAAGATTGGATTCGCCTGTAACTGGATCACTAAATACACTGCTTCTTTTCGATATTTTGTAAAGTAGAGGGTTTAGATGTATCTCCCTACCTGCTGACAACAGTAACTGGATCACGAGACATACTGATTCTTGTAGATATCAAATCAACTAGTCTGCACAAAACTTTAGGAGCTGGCATGTTTTCACATACGGCTTGGTATATGCCTATTTCTTTTGGTTTATCGTCCTAAAATGTATTTCAAAGAAACGAAATATTTCAGCCAATGTCAAATGATAAAATTTGAATCATATCTTTTGATTCCAATGCAATTAATGTATTTCCTTATGATTTCACTATTTCAACACAAATATGATTAGTCCCCAGTAAACTTATCATTACAAAATAAATTACGGTATCTCCCAATGCATTGATTATCACATCATAACATGCGAGTATTTCCCAATGAAACGAGGATTAAAACATATGATGTAGATTTTGCAAGCGGAGTGTCTGATATAAAGAAAACAGAATACAGAAAATTCATTGATTATCAGTAAATCACTATTTTACTTTACTAGGTTACGGCTGTCATCCAATCAAAATTATCAGCTTTTCACGAGAATGCCACGTGATAAGTAATTATTGTCATCTATATTACAAATACCATGTAAAAATTGTTTCTGTTAAAAAAAACGAAATGGTGCATTTGTTAGTAAATATATTTCATGAAAATGCTAATAAATATATCCTTTATATTTCATGAAGTGCCTTAGAAGTTTATCCTTTATATTTGACCTTCTTTGTCATAATCAGTGTAGCCTCTGTTATGTCAAGTTCTCCTTGCTCTCGTTTTGTAATTTTCATGGTAAATTGACCACAAATAAAGGAATCTGTCGATGCTGTATAAACCAGATCAGCCTGGAAAGATTAAAGTAAATATACATAATATATATAAAGCCTAGTAAATACCTTAAATATTAGATAACAACATTTAGATTTCTATACAATCAAAGTATAAACTCGATCTTTAGATTTATGTGTATGTTTTGTAGGTCGTTATTTGTCCTTTTGTCTCTTTTTCATTTGACCATTGTGTTGTCTGTCCTTCTTCGATTTACGGATACTGATTACCCCTTTGGTATGGTCAAACTCTTCTTAATGCTTCTGAATGTAACAATTAATTTACACGAATGAAATACAATTCGTCAATTTTGTGGGGTTCGCTTGGCATTTTTCTTTTGGTTAATGTATTGTATGTACCTCTTCGACTCACAGCTTCGCATTTCTGGATATTGGCAAAATGTTTCAAAAAGGACATTTTAGGTTCAAAATCATAAACAACTACAATATATTATGCCAACGTCTTAAGCTAGAAGAGACGGATGGGATCGTTATCGACATAATCGTATGTTTGTTGGATTTACATCTACCTATGCAATCGCTGACAATTATCCGTAAAGTAGAGAAAGGTAAGTTCCTTCAGATGGCGAAGTGTACTCGATAAAAATTATGTGAGTTACATTCGACAAGTAGGTAGTTTTCTCAATGTACTTAACCAATGAAACTGAGTGTAATCATATACTAAATATTGCTTAATTGTTTATAAACCAACCCCCATATTATCAAAACATTCTGTTCAAAAATCGAAAATCTTCACATAAATTTAGTGTGCATGTATGTTATTTTAATTTCATGTTATTGTGTACCTCTTTTTGATCATTCAGGATTAAGACGATCGTTGACGAGTTGTGATCTCTAATCATGGTCCAGAAATCCACTTTAGTATCAGGCAGTGGTAACTGTGTTGCAAGATATCCCACAAATTTTGTGTATGACTGAAATAGTTTGGTTCAATATTCAAAGGAAAGGGTGAAAGAGAAAATCTCCAATACCGAACTTGATATTTATTCTTTCAAAAAGGTCCACCATTTATCCAATTTATCGTGACTAAGTTACACAATCATCTCCTTTACAGTAACAAATATAGCTGGAATGATTTATTTATGCTGAACATTTTCAAAGCTATTCTCAGTTTGTTCTCATTCATCTCTCAGTATCACCAGAAACCAGAACACAAAACATTGAAAGTCTTAACATGTTGCCTTTAGTTGAGGGTGTTATAGTAGATTACCACACAAAGAAAAAAAAAATCACCCTAGATAAAGTCGAGGATGATATTTGTTTTCTGAGTGTGGTAATCTACCAAAACACCCTCAACTAAAGGCAGCATATTTCTTTATTGTACGGAATGCCTATTTTCATTCTTAAGCAAATAATATCGGTATATCATTAATAAATACAAGTATATTTCAGCATTTTAATAATCGGTAAAACTAGGTCGGAACAGGTGGTATTTTCCGGTGTTCGGCAAACGTCGGTCTGAGCAGGTGGTATTGTCGTTGCTATGCGCACAATACCACCCGTTGCTAAGAAAGGCGGTATTTACTAAAATTATCAAAATACCACATGGCTCTAGACCAATGAATTTAATGGATTAGCAAAAGCAATTTGCATAAAGTATAATGAATGGAAATATCTTTTCAGCTATGATGATGAAGCACGCTTTGCACTAGAACAACATGATGGGTTGACATTTTATAGTACTAGCTCACTGAAACAACAGTACATTGGTAGACATGTCGCCTCACCCGGGCACATTATCCTGATTACGAACAAACCCGCATTTTCTCCTTAATACCACGTTTGTAGCGGTGAAGCAGCAAATACCATTTTTATAGTTTTTGGTTATATCCGACCGGCACTCGAACCCATGACCCACGCCACACGAGGCAATCATGCTGACCATTACACAATTGATGTGGTTTATTTTAAGTCATATATTTAATCAAAGTTCAAGAACAAACATACTAAATAAATGAAAATACACAATTTATAAAACTGATATAAGTTTACATACAGGAACTTGAACTGCATTGATAAAGTTTGATCTTCCTTTCTCAAACGATATAAGGTACAGCCTTGTACTGTCCACTGTAATGAAAAATAGCATTAGTCAACAAACGATGAGTTCCAATAATTAATCAATCAGTTGATATACGAAAATGTAAAGAGATGTTATTGCTACATTTCCGAAGGTATCCACTTCGGATGAAAATTAAACACCGTGTAATCAACCTGTGAAAAATGTTGAAACACAAATCAGTTGTACATTGGTCTGTCTTGTTGTTATTATATTTATATTATAGAATCTCCCATCACTATTCAAGAAATACCAAATACTGTATCTTAAAATCATTGGATAACGTAAAATGGATTCTACATAGATAAAATATTGATGCATCTCTTGTATCACAATAAATCGTTCCACCAATGTAAGGAAAACTGTAATTGAGTGAGTGAATGTTCTTTAACGCCAACTCAGCAATTTGTAAGCTATGTCATGGTGAGTACAATGAAATTATGATGATATTTCCTTTGCTTGTTTTTTCATAGAGCAAACTCACTGAAACAATAGTTAGCGGACAGATATATTGCTCCACTGGGACATATTATCCTAATTCCGAGCAAACAAGTATTTGCTCTTTCTCCTTAATGATGCGTGCTTAGCGAAGCAGCAACAAATACCAATTTTATAGACTTTAGTTTAATCCGATCAAGGCTCGAACCCAAGATCTACCGCACTCGAGGCGAGCACGCTTACCAATCCACCACCGATGAGGTCAGGGAACTGTGCTTCACGTTGAATAATATAAATACATGTAATTAGATGTAGACCATGTGTCTTCATTCATAAATGTTTTGTTTTAATAATCTAACCGAGTCATATTTTCTATATTACATAGATTCCAATCATTTTATGTCGTATCGTAGTCTTGTATTAGTGGATTTATATTTAAATGAATACCAGGAATTGTTTGTGTATTTGTGATAAGAGAGAATGTCAGACATTACTGTGTTTTGAAGATGAAAAGTGGAAAGAATTCCCGTTTCTCCAATTTTTGTTTTCTATCCCCAATTTTCGTCAGGATATCACATATTAAAGAACATACAATTGATTTCTTTCTATGAAATACCAATAGATATTTAAATCCTGTATTTAGTAAACATACGGGGTCTATGGGACATCATTAAAATTTACATTTACTTATCCCAGATGTTAGACCATCGTAGTTTATCATATAATAACATATTATCTACAATAAAATATACCTTTCACTAATGAGGAATATGTTCGACTGGTACCAACGGTAAAACATGCTACCAATTACAGGGGTTAAAGCTAGGTTATTGATTTTTAGCGCCATTTTCTACAATATTTCAGCTATATCTTGGCAGTTATTTTTATTTGTGGAGGAAACCGGAGTACCCGGGAGAAAACCACCGACCTGCCGCAAGTCATAGACAAAATGTATCACATAATGTTGGATCGAGTGTACTTCGGCTGTGCGTGATTCGAATTAGCATCGTTAGTTTGGATATACACTGATTCACAACGCAAAGGTTTGTCAAAAATGACTTATTCACAGACCAATACAAGTAATAAAACATTTCTTATTTATATAATAATACTAACTGACAACACTATTTCGATTTCTGTTTTTATTGATGTTCTCGGTGCTCATGGCTGCCACATATTCCGGCGATTCGTGCTCCGATTTCTTGGCTTCCAACATCTAAAAATGATTGCATAAAGCATGAGATGTTAGGAGGGCTCATGTCTTATTTACGTTAATTGTGTTTGTTTGCGCATAGTGGTGTCCAGCACATCTTGTGTTGTGTTTTTGTTTTGTTTGTCTTCGTTCTGTGTGCCCTATACTGCCAGTTTCTCTGGATTGTCAATTTTTTATTACCTTATATTCATAATTTGTTATACTAAAACATTGTAACTACTGTGAAAAACGACTTCTTGATAAATTAATATTTGAGTATGCATCATGGTAAGTGAAATGTCTAATTTTTTGGACATTTCCAGCAACGTTTAAGAAGAGATGGAAGATAACAAAGGGGGTGATCTGAAGCCGTAAATACAGAGAATGACAGACAATACAATGGGAAATGAAAAAAGACATATGGACAAACAGCGATATATAAATCAACACACAGAAAACTATAGAACGAGTAACAAGTAGCAAGGGTAGGTAGTTCCTGCTCTACTAGTGGCACCCGTCGTGTTACTCTAGCTACAAACCCCGATGATAAGTTATGCGCTGTTCCATAGAATCCGTACCTTAAATTCTTCGTTAATCCTTTGCTGATTAATGGGACGTTTGTCTGACTGGATATTCCTCCATACTTCATTGAACTTCTCTATCCGTATACTGGTGTCCATCATGGTAAACGCTTCAAGTAAAGCGTAGTGTAGACAGACGTATTGGTGCTGTCAAATATATATGTTGATTCATTACATATATTCAATGACTTATTTCAATGTCCGGCGTAATTTTGGGTTAGGGTGCAGTTAAGCTATGGTGTTTAACGCCACCTTTCAACAATACTTTAGTTATATAATGGCGGAGTACTTGGTGAAAACCACTCACCTGTTGCAAATCACTGACAAACCTTATCACATAAAGTTGTATCGAGTACACCTCACCTGAGCGGAATTCGAACTCACAACGTCAGTTGTGATAGACATTGATTACATAGGTAGTTGTAAATTTAACTACCATACAATTACGACCACGACGGCCCCTCTTGAATGTTAATATCTATATAATTGCATTCTATACCGCCCCCAGCCTAATTTGAAGCAGACATAGTAACATTAATATATGCGTATGACACGTTTGACAAATATATATTTTTTACTTACAGGAGTCTGGATCATATTCATACGACGGTATCTCATTTTCATTAGAAACTTGGCAATATTAACATAGCCAGTAGTACGTCCTTCCTCCAACAAAGCATCTAGTGCAATATATGTCCCGGTTCTACCAATGCCAGCACTGTAATATGTATATAATATTTTAAGCATACGAACATTCACTGACTCTGCTATTGTCCTGATGATGTCTATAATGTAATTCAATGCTTGTTATATTGTATGATCTGTTTGACTAGAAGCGAATCAATGCAATATTTTTACAATATTTGCGAACATTCAAATGAATTTGCTATTGTACTGATGATGTTTATGATATCATTCATTTCCTGCTATATTGTATGGTCTGCTTGTGTGTAGAAGCGAATCAGTGCAGTTTCATAAGAAGAGTTTGAAGATACCAAATGGGTAGTCAGAATCTGTACATCGAAGAAGAAAAGACAACACAATGGCCAAAAGAAAAAGTATAAAGGGACAGATTTCTATCTACAAAACAAACACATAAAGCTAAAGATCGAGTAACACGAACCCACTAATAACCGGGGTGAACTCAGGTGCTCCGGAAAGGTAGGCAGTTCCTGCTCCACTAGTGGCACCCGTTGTGTTAATCTAGTCAAAAACCCGGTGATAAGTCATGAATGAGGAAAGGACCGGGAAGTGTTTATAAGTGGAACATATCCGTGGTCATAATTGTTTATTGATATCTATATTGCCATTGGATATCCAGTTATCAAGAGGGGGAGAGTTTGGATCTAATTCACCGGTGTTTGGGTCGTCGCCTGTTCTACACAAGGATATGAATTTCTATCAGCATATGACGAAATCTTTTTATGATCAATGTTTTGTGGTGGGAGGTACTTATTCGTGTTGTTGGTATTGGTGGAGTTGTTGACATTCTGTCCATATTTTGCAAAATGGATTAATTCGTTTATGATTGCTATTATCACTGATATCGAGAAATCAAATATTGCAAATAGTTTAATAGGAAGAAGTGTTTGAAGATACCAAAAGGGTGATCAGAATCCGTAAATCGAAGGACAGACAAACATTGTCAAAAGAAAAAAAAAGACAAAAGGACAAACAACGATCTACAAAATATTACACAGAAAACTAAAGATCGAGTATAGTTTTTTTGTTGTACAGTTAAGATATAACCCAATGTATTAAAATTGAACATGTTGATTATCTACCTAAGTAAATACTTTCATAATAAATTACTTAAAATTAATATATTATTTTTATTCTCTTTGTGCTGGCTTTTACATGTTATAATCATAACCTAAATATGATATCAAATGTATAATGTCATTAGTAATTGTATGCACAATTCACCACACGCCAGGGCAAATATCTTGCGACCAAATCATAATGTAATGGTTTGGACATACCTTAGCATCCCAATGGTGTATTATGATGAAAAGAACGGAAACAATGTGTTCCACTGTTTAATCAACTTGAATTTTGTATGTAATAATATATAAATATGAGTTTGTCATATATTGGGTATCGATCTATTTTGAATTTAAATACTACACATACTTACCTGCAGTGAACCAAAAGTGGACTACTCTCCGTTTGATTATGGTCTGTCGTGACATGTCTGTGAAACAGTACTAGATAAAGTGGATCAGGTGTTCCATGATCTGGCCAAGCTGTGAAGTGGTGCTGGGTTACAACTCTCTTCTCCTTAGTCTAGGTTTTGGTAGATAAAATGTCAATAATCAAATTATAATGATTCCATATAAATTTACAAAATGCACTCATTCTCAACTGATATAAAGAACACATTCGAAAAGACGATGCAAATATATTGATGACAGGACATGTATTTGTTAGCCATCTTTACGTAAGTATGCCATTTTGCATAGTTTTTGTTTTATATGTGAGGTAGATTCACCAAAATAAACATTTACATTAATATGACGTTGAACGGGTCTTCCAAAATCGGCTAATCAATAAGACATTATTTATACAATGAGTAGTTAGATGTACATCTATCTATCAATCAATACCAATCAATATTAAAACGTTTGGGGGTCGATTGTCGCCTGTGGCGGAATATGCCATACACAATTGTGTGGGGGAAATAAACTTGCCAGTTATATGTTGTAGCCGTGTGGTTTGTGCCAGAGTACTATGGTTTATCCTACAAATGAACTGACTGAAATGATATAAGTGAAATATTGTTTGAAACATCATTATGCAGCTATTAATTAAATCTAATGTCCGACTAGAAATGACCCCTTTATAGATCAAAATGCAGGCATACATTTGACCATATTTATTGTATTGGTTTCCAATGCAAATAACGTACACAAAAAAAAAACCAAACAAACAAACAAACAAACAAAAAAGAAAAAAGAAAAACGTATATTTTTGACATATTTACTACATTTTACCTATTGCTTTTCAGATTTAGGAATGGAAATAACCCTCATGTTTCGAATACTTTGCTCCATGAAGATTAAGTAACATGTGAGGAGGGTGGTCGTAATTCGCTTTGGTTTTATCAAAATAAAAGAAGAAAAAAAGAGCAATTATTTTTATACATATCCAACCTTTTTGTTCACAACAGATATTTCCCTAGTTACATAAGCTGCTCTTTCTCTTTCTGTCACTAGTGTCAGGACAAGGTTTCCATGTGTCATTGGCTTACCACCAACTGGCCAGTATTTATCACATTTAGGCTACAAAGATATAAAACCTAAAAGAGTAAAAACACCTATATCTTAATTTACACATAGAGTGGTATAAACCCATAAGAGTTGTCGTCGTGGTCGTGCGGTAGTTGGATTTACAACTATATATGCAATCAGTGCATATCAGCACTAACGTTGTAAGGTATAATTCCAAAGTGGCGTTAAGCACAATAGCCATAACCCTATAAACCATAAGCATTACATAATAATACAAATACATATAATTATTTAATAAATATAGAAATTGAACTAAAATGTATAAATTAATAACCTTTCCTGATTCTTCTAGATTTGTCAACATAACAATCTTGTTTACGTTGTTTTGCCAAATCATTCTCCAATGGTCTGGAATAGTAATCTTTGTCGGACCTGTAAAATATTATAATGCAATACACTTCAATACTTATAACGAATACAATCCAATACTATAAGGAATACAATTCTATTTTTTTTTTTATCAAATATGCAATCGTATCGTTTCATGACATCCATTCGGTGATAATATAATATTGGTGTGTTGTCTTCACTCGATATCGTACGAAGATGCTGCCTCATAAAACATGAAAGCAATGAGATAACATGACATACCAGAAGTTTAGGGTGTGCTTTATGACATTTAACGCCTCTTTCAACAATATTTCAGTTATATCATGGCGATCAGTTTTATTGGTAGAGAAAACCGGAGTACCCGGAAAAAACCACCAAACTGCCGCTAGTCACTGATAAACTTTATCATGAAATGTTGTATCGAGTACACCTCGACATGAGCACAACTTGAGCTCACAACGTTAGTGGTGATAGTACTGATTGCATAGGTAGTTGTAAATCCAACTCAGATACGGTCACGGCCATGACGTCCCGTGACATACCAAACAAATGGTTAGTAGACTAAGTGATTTATTTCAATTATCAGTGAATTGATACATCATTTGTTTTTGTAAATTTACTTTTGTAGGTAGCAGCACACCACTCTACCTAGTGGAATATTTTGTTCTATTATTTGCAATTTTGAGACTTTTTATAATAAAATGATAGTAATCTAAATGTAAAAGTTATTTTTTCATAATTTGTAGCAGAAATGTTATTAATATATCCATGAGTGGACACATCTGCTGGTGGACGATTAGTACCCCACGACAATATCCGCCGATTCAGTGTTTCGTTACTGACAGGACTCATTAGATATATTTATTGTTAAAATGTACAGTTCCTAAATAATATACAAAATGTAAGTGTTAATAAAACTAAGGTTCTGCTCCCTCAGACATAGGCGAACTTACCCGATTTTTGTAAATTGCTTAAGCACATTGATTTTATTTCTCTCAAAGATTTTTTATGTTATTTGGTTTTCCAATCTTTTTATTATAGGAGTACCTGATGGAGGTTCCTTCAGTAATTCGTCGTCGGCACCTGATGGAGGTTCCTCCAGTAACTCGTCGTCGGCACCTGATGGAGGTTCCTTCAGTAACTCGTCGTCGGCACCTGATGGAGGTTCCTCCAGTAACGCGTCGTCGGCACCTGATGGAGGTTCCTCCAGTAACTCGTCGTCGGCATCTGATGGCGGTTCCCCCAGTAACTCGTCGACGGCACCTGATGGAGGTTCCTTCAGTAACTCGTCGTCGGCACCTGATGGAGGTTCCTCCAGTAACTCGTCGTCGGCACCTGATGGCGGTTCCCCCAGTAACTCGTCGACGGCACCTGATGGAGGTTCCTTCAGTAACTCGTCGTCGGCACCTGATGGAGGTTCCTCCAGTAACTCGTCGTCGGCACCTGATGGAGGTTCCTCCAGTAACTCGTCGTCGGCACCTGATGGAGGTTCCCCCAGTAACTCGTCGACGGCACCTGATGGAGGTTCCTTCAGTAACTCGTCGTCGGCACCTGATGGAGGTTCCTCCAGTAACTCGTCGTCGGCACCTGATGGAGGTTCCTCCAGTAACGCGTCGTCGGCACCTGATGGAGGTTCCTCCAGTAACGCGTCGTCGGCACCTGATGGAGGTTCCTCCAGTAACTCGTCGTCGGCACCTGATGGAGGTTCCTCCAGTAACTCGTCGTCGGCACCTGATGGAGGTTCCTCCAGTAACTCGTCGTCGGCACCTGATGGAGGTTCCTCCAGTAACTCGTCGTCGGCACCTGATGGAGGTTCCTCCAGTAACTCGTCGTCGGCACCTGATGGAGGTTCCTTCAGTAACTCGTCGTCGACACCTGATGGAGGTTCCTTCAGTAACTCGTCGTCGGCACCTGATGGAGGTTCCTTCAGTAACTCGTCATCGGCACCTGATGGAGGTTCCTCCAGTAACTCATCGTCGGCACCTGATGGAGGTTCCTTCAGTAACTCGTCGTCGGCACCTGATGGAGGTTCCTCCAGTAACTCGTCGTCGGCACCTGATGGAGGTTCCTCCAGTAACTCGTCGTCGGCACCTGATGGAGGTTCCTTCAGTAACTCATCATCGGCACCTGATGGAGGTTCCTCCAGTAACTCGTCGTCGGCACCTGATGGAGGTTCCTCCAGTAACTCGTCGTCGGCACCTGATGGAGGTTCCTCCAGTAACTCGTCGTCGGCACTAAATTCGATATCTACGTTTCTATCCATTTTGTTTCTGAGAAAAGTCGATCTGTGATTTAGAAGGGAGATAATAATTGTAAGCGATGGAACTGGTGAACTCATACTTCGATATATAAATTCACAAATATATGGTATTTATAGCTATTGATATTCTACGACTAACAGTGCATACTTACCTTGAGATGCGATGTAGTATTTGTCCTTTTCAAAACCCTGAAAACAAAATCAAGTATGGTATGACGGCTCTCATTATTATAGTTTTATACACATAATCTATGCTTTAATTATTTTGAATTACACACTATAAATGCATAAATGTGTGAATGTATGCAACACGTGTTAAGCATTATCGTGTACGCTATTGTTTTTTTTTCCCAATGTATGAGATACCTCATATCACAGTTGTATGCTTCATTTAATAGTTTCTCCTGCCTTTGACAAAGAAAAAAAATCACTTTAGCGACAGACTCTTAACACAAGTCATACTCACGTCAATGTAATTTGCATTAATATAATCGGACTTTCCTGATCCATGATCTGTTTCTAGAATTACCCTTGAATGATCATCTGTTTTAAGAAAATAATGCCTTCATTTATTGTATAACTTATATATATAAATATAATAAGAAGAAAAATATATGTTTATGTTAATTACACTTTTAGTTTATTTTCAATAAACATTGAATATTTAAGGAATATTTGAAATTGTTGAACAGGTTATACGATATAACGCGCTCTATGAAAAGCGTAAACTGACCCACACCAGGTTATGCAAGTATAACCTGTTCAACAATTTCAAATATTCCTTATAATTTAATTTGTACAACAAAATTTAATGATTCCTCTATTTTAATTACGATTATTTCATGTGACTATTTGAATTTGTCGTTGGCGATGAACACGTTGGTGACGTCACAATACCAACCCAGGTAATAGAGTATAGCCAAAATTTTCTCCGGGCGATTAGCCAATCAGATTGAAATATTCAAATCAAATTAAATTAAATCGATATTAACTAAACGTTAGCGAAAACCGAATGGGCAATAAAGAATGGACAATCCAGAGATACTGGCAACATTGACCACACAAGACACAGGATGAAGACAATCCAGAGATACTGGCAACATTGACCACACAAGACACAGGATGAAGACAATCCAGAGATACTGGCAACATTGACCACACAAGACACAGGATGAAGACAATCCAGAGATACTGGCAACATTGACCACACAAGACACAGGATGAAGACAATCCAGAGATACTGGCAACATTGACCACACAAGACACAGGATGAAGACAATCCAGAGATACTGGCAACATTGACCACACAAGACACAGGATGAAGACAATCCAGAGATACTGGCAACATTGACCACACAAGACACAGGATGAAGACAATCCAGAGATACTGGCAACATTGACCACACAAGACACAGGATGAAGACAATCCAGAGATACTGGCAACATTGACCACACAAGACACAGGATGAAGACAAAAACAAAAACAACAGATACAACTTAAAAGATGAGCAACACGGACTCCACCAAAAACCGGTGTGATCCACGAAATGTAAGCAGTTTCTGCTTCTTACATGACACTCTCCATGCTATTCATGTAGTTGTAAGGCACCACAATGTGCAATTAACCTAACAGCCTCTTACAAACAACAGTGGTAGAGACACATCGAACATTTTTTATGCGGAAATCATAACGGACATCACAATACGGAACTAACATAACAGCATAGCAGATGCTCATTAATGTATCTAAATTCCTCAACTCGACCCCGACATAACAAAACATGGAAGACGTACGTAATAACAAATGGTCAAACCAGCAGCGAAACTCAGCTGAGGCAATCATCTGTCAGGATAAACACATTTCCCACATACCTTTGCTATTATTTATTTCATTACAATGTAACAACCATAGCACAATTATTCATCATTTTATACTTACATGGTAAAGTTGTTTTAAATCTATTCTTCACGACGTTTTCCTTGAGTTGTGATTTTGTTGTTGGATGTTGAGCTCCATATTGTATACTCTAAATATATATAACAAAAAATCAAGATATATTACCATGTATGTAGTCACAGCTTCTATTGTCAAAGAGGTATGCTAATTTACTATCCCCATTGCATTGTAGTACGCATTTGGGTCTGTTCGATATGTTTTAATATATTAGTTATAATTTGATCAGTCGATGATGCTCATGATGTGCTTAATTCAATACTATAATGTTCAAATATGTATTTTGTAATATATGTAATGGGAAGTTTCAATCTTGGGCGTGATCCTATGATAGTTGGATTTACAACTACCTATGCAACCAGTGCATATCACGACTAACGTTGTGAGTTCGAATCCCGTTCAGGCGGGGTGTACTCTATACAACAGTATGTGATCAAGTTTGTCATTGACTTGTGGCAGGTCGGTGGATTTTTCCGGGTACTCCGTTTCCTCCATCAATATAACTGACCGCCACGATATACAATGTAGCTGAAATATTGTTGAAGGTGTCATTAAACACCATAACTCCCCCATTAAACAACTCTGTTATTAAATCCCTTGTTATTTTTTTTTATATATGTAATATCTGCAAAGGAAATATACCGAACAAACACATTTATTCATGATAAGATAACTTTCTTCAGCAATTGATTTTATAATTACACCTTACATTTATATCCTAGATATCCATTAGATCGCAGTCGATGTACGTTTTAGGTAGTTTAATATTTCGACGAATTTCGTTCACTTTTACCACCTGCGAGGTATGTGCATGGTGATTTCACTGTTTCCTATGGCCATTTTGGCTGATTTATAATTGCATTATTTTCTGTGTACACGAATGTTTTTCTAAGCACAAAGAAAGATTTTATTGTACTTAAATTTGCTGTAAACAATTTACTAGGAATACAGCTTTTATCTAATATCATTAAACCCAAATGTAAAGATTAATAATACAATTTTCTGATATTTGAAGACAACCGTTGATTGCATCAACATTAACCTTTGTTTAAGGCATAGTGCATTGCATTACTTTGCTATTAGATTAGATATTATCATTATAGAAGCCTTCTTCGGTTTGTTTATTCTTTTATTTATTTTATTTTGTCTTCATTCTGTGTCTTGCGTCCAATGTTGCCAGTGTCTCTGCATTGTCCATTCTTGATAGATCTTTCGAATTTCTAAAACATGTATTCATTCAGCAAATTATGGCCGTCGTGGTAGTGATTGTATGACAGTTGGATCTATAACTACCCATGCAAACAGTGCCTATCACCACTAACGTTGTGAGTTCAAATCCCGCTCTGGCGAGGCATACTCGATACAACATTATGTGATAATGTTTGTCAGTTACTTGTGACAGGTCGGTACTATTCTCCGGGTACTCCAGTTTCCTCCACTTTTAAAACTGGCCGCCACGATATAACTAAACTATCATTGAAAGTGGCGTTAAACACCATCACCATCATCACCATTCAGCAAAAGATCTAAACATTAAACACTAATAACCTGATATTCTTCTTTCAATCCCTCGTTTATCTGTTTTCTTCCTATATAGTAAACACTAATTACCTGATATTCTTCTTTCAATCCCTCGTTTATCTGTTTTCTTCCTATATATTAAACACTAATAACCTGATATTCTTCTTTCAATCCCTCGTTTATCTGTTTTCTTCCTATATATTAAACACTAATTACCTGATATTCTTCTTTCAATCCCTCGTTTATCTTTTTTCTTCCTATATATTAAACACTAATAACCTGATATTCTTCTTTCAATCCCTCGTTTATCTGTTTTCTTCCTATACATTAAACACTAATTACCTGATATTCTTCTTTCAATCCCTCGTTTATCTGTTTTCTTCCTATATATTAAACACTAATTACCTGATATTCTTCTTTCAATCCCTCGTTTATCTGTTTTCTTCCTATATATTAAACACTAATTACCTGATATTCTTCTTTCAATCCCTCGTTTATCTGTTTTCTTCCTATATATTAAACACTAATAACCTGATATTCTTCTTTCAATCCCTCGTTTATCTGTTTTCTTCCTATATATTAAACACTAATTACCTGATATTCTTCTTTCAATCCCTCGTTTATCTGTTTTCTTCCTATATATTAAACACTAATTACCTGATATTCTTCTTTCAATCCCTCGTTTATCTGTTTTCTTCCTATATATTAAACACTAATTACCTGATATTCTTCTTTCAATCCCTCGTTTATCTGTTTTCTTCCTATATATTAAACACTAATTACCTGATATTCTTCTTTCAATCCCTCGTTTATCTGTTTTCTTCCTATATATTAAACACTAATTACCTGATATTCTTCTTTCAATCCCTCGTTTATCTGTTTTCTTCCTATATATTAAACACTAATTACCTGATATTCTTCTTTCAATCCCTCGTTTATCTGTTTTCTTCCTATATATTAAACACTTATTACCTGATATTCTTCTTTCAATCCCTCGTTTATCTGTTTTCTTCCTATATATTAAACACTAATTACCTGATATTCTTCTTTCAATCCCTCGTTTATCTGTTTTCTTCCTATACATTAAACACTAATTACCTCATATTCTTCTTTCAATCCCTCGTTTATCTGTTTTCTTCCTATATATTAAACACTAATAACCTGTTATTCTTCTTTCAATCCCTCGTTTATCTGTTTTCTTCCTATATATTAAACACTAATAACCTGATATTCTTCTTTCAATCCCTCGTTTATCTGTTTTCTTCCTATATATTAAACACTAATTACCTGATATTCTTCTTTCAATCCCTCGTTTATCTTTTTTCTTCCTATATATTAAACACTAATAACCTGATATTCTTCTTTCAATCCCTCGTTTATCTGTTTTCTTCCTATACATTAAACACTAATTACCTGATATTCTTCTTTCAATCCCTCGTTTATCTGTTTTCTTCCTATATATTAAACACTAATTACCTGATATTCTTCTTTCAATCCCTCGTTTATCTGTTTTCTTCCTATATATTAAACACTAATTACCTGATATTCTTCTTTCAATCCCTCGTTTATCTGTTTTCTTCCTATATATTAAACACTAATAACCTGATATTCTTCTTTCAATCCCTCGTTTATCTGTTTTCTTCCTATATATTAAACACTAATTACCTGATATTCTTCTTTCAATCCCTCGTTTATCTGTTTTCTTCCTATATATTAAACACTAATTACCTGATATTCTTCTTTCAATCCCTCGTTTATCTGTTTTCTTCCTATATATTAAACACTAATTACCTGATATTCTTCTTTCAATCCCTCGTTTATCTGTTTTCTTCCTATATATTAAACACTAATTACCTGATATTCTTCTTTCAATCCCTCGTTTATCTGTTTTCTTCCTATACATTAAACACTAATTACCTGATATTCTTCTTTCAATCCCTCGTTTATCTGTTTTCTTCCTATATATTAAACACTAATAACCTGTTATTCTTCTTTCAATCCCTCGTTTATCTGTTTTCTTCCTATATATTAAACACTAATAACCTGATATTCTTCTTTCAATCCCTCGTTTATCTGTTTTCTTCCTATATATTAAACACTAATTACCTGATATTCTTCTTTCAATCCCTCGTTTATCTTTTTTCTTCCTATATATTAAACACTAATAACCTGATATTCTTCTTTCAATCCCTCGTTTATCTGTTTTCTTCCTATACATTAAACACTAATTACCTGATATTCTTCTTTCAATCCCTCGTTTATCTTTTTTCTTCCTATATATTAAACACTAATTACCTGATATTCTTCTTTCAATCCCTCGTTTATCTGTTTTCTTCCTATATATTAAACACTAATTACCTGATATTCTTCTTTCAATCCCTCGTTTATCTGTTTTCTTCCTATATATTAAACACTAATAACCTGATATTCTTCTTTCAATCCCTCGTTTATCTGTTTTCTTCCTATATATTAAACACTAATTACCTGATATTCTTCTTTCAATCCCTCGTTTATCTGTTTTCTTCCTATATATTAAACACTAATTACCTGATATTCTTCTTTCAATCCCTCGTTTATCTGTTTTCTTCCTATATATTAAACACTAATTACCTGATATTCTTCTTTCAATCCCTCGTTTATCTGTTTTCTTCCTATATATTAAACACTAATTACCTGATATTCTTCTTTCAATCCCTCGTTTATCTGTTTTCTTCCTATATATTAAACACTAATTACCTGATATTCTTTTTTCAATCCCTCGTTTATCTGTTTTCTTCCTATATATTAAACACTAATTACCTGATATTCTTCTTTCAATCCCTCGTTTATCTGTTTTCTTCCTATATATTAAACACTAATTACCTGATATTCTTCTTTCAATCCCTCGTTTATCTGTTTTTTTCCTATATATTAAACACTAATTACCTGATATTCTTCTTTCAATCCCTCGTTTATCTGTTTTCTTCCTATACATTAAACACTAATTACCTGATATTCTTCTTTCAATCCCTCGTTTATCTGTTTTCTTCCTATATATTAAACACTAATAACCTGTTATTCTTCTTTCAATCCCTCGTTTATCTGTTTTCTTCCTATATATTAAACACTAATAACCTGATATTCTTCTTTCAATCCCTCGTTTATCTGTTTTCTTCCTATATATTAAACACTAATTACCTGATATTCTTCTTTCAATCCCTCGTTTATCTTTTTTCTTCCTATATATTAAACACTAATAACCTGATATTCTTCTTTCAATCCCTCGTTTATCTGTTTTCTTCCTATACATTAAACACTAATTACCTGATATTCTTCTTTCAATCCCTCGTTTATCTGTTTTCTTCCTATATATTAAACACTAATTACCTGATATTCTTCTTTCAATCCCTCGTTTATCTGTTTTCTTCCTATATATTAAACACTAATTACCTGATATTCTTCTTTCAATCCCTCGTTTATCTGTTTTCTTCCTATATATTAAACACTAATTACCTGATATTCTTCTTTCAATCCCTCGTTTATCTGTTTTCTTCCTATATATTAAACACTAATTACCTGATATTCTTCTTTCAATCCCTCGTTTATCTGTTTTCTTCCTATATATTAAACACTAATTACCTGATATTCTTCTTTCAATCCCTCGCTTATCTGTTTTCTTCCTATATATTAAACACTAATTACCTGATATTCTTCTTTCAATCCCTCGTTTATCTTTTTTCTTCCTATATATTAAACACTAATAACCTGATATTCTTCTTTCAATCCCTCGTTTATCTGTTTTCTTCCTATACATTAAACACTAATTACCTGATATTCTTCTTTCAATCCCTCGTTTATCTGTTTTCTTCCTATATATTAAACACTAATTACCTGATATTCTTCTTTCAATCCCTCGTTTATCTGTTTTCTTCCTATATAGTAAACACTAATTACCTGATATTCTTCTTTCAATCCTTCGTTTATCTGTTTTCTTCCTATATAGTAAACACTAATTACCTGATATTCTTCTTTCAATCCCTCGTTTATCTGTTTTCTTCCTATATATTAAACACTAATTACCTGATATTCTTCTTTCAATCCCTCGTTTATCTGTTTTCTTCCTATATAGTAAACACTAATTACCTGATATTCTTCTTTCAATCCCTCGTTTATCTGTTTTCTTCCTATATAGTAAACACTAATTACCTGATATTCTTCTTTCAATCCCTCGTTTATCTGTTTTCTTCCTATATATTAAACACTAATTACCTGATATTCTTCTTTCAATCCCTCGTTTATCTGTTTTCTTCCTATATAGTAAACACTAATTACCTGATATTCTTCTTTCAATCCCTCGTTTATCTGTTTTCTTCCTATATAGTAAACACTAATTACCTGATATTCTTCTTTCAATCCCTCGTTTATCTGTTTTCTTCCTATATATTAAACACTAATTACCTGATATTCTTCTTTCAATCCCTCGTTTATCTGTTTTCTTCCTATATATTAAACACTAATTACCTGATATTCTTCTTTCAATCCCTCGTTTATCTGTTTTCTTCCTATATATTAAACACTAATTACCTGATATTCTTCTTTCAATCCCTCGTTTATCTGTTTTCTTCCTATATATTAAACACTAATAACCTGATATTCTTCTTTCAATCCCTCGTTTATCTGTTTTCTTCTTATACATTAAACACTAATAACCTGATATTCTTCTTTCAATCCCTCGTTTATCTGTTTTCTTCCTATATATTAAACACTAATTACCTGATATTCTTCTTTCAATCCCTCGTTTATCTGTTTTCTTCCTATATATTAAACACTAATTACCTGATATTCTTCTTTCAATCCCTCGTTTATCTGTTTTCTTCCTATATATTAAACACTAATTACCTGATATTCTTCTTTCAATCCCTCGTTTATCTGTTTTCTTCTTATACATTAAACACTAATAACCTGATATTCTTCTTTCAATCCCTCGTTTATCTTTTTTCTTCCTATATATTAAACACTAATTACCTGATATTCTTCTTTCAATCCCTCGTTTATCTGTTTTCTTCCTATATATTAAACACTAATTACCTGATATTCTTCTTTCAATCCCTCGTTTATCTGTTTTCTTCCTATATATTAAACACTAATTACCTGATATTCTTCTTTCAATCCCTCGCTTATCTTTTTTCTTCCTATATATTAAACACTAATTACCTGATATTCTTCTTTCAATCCCTCGTTTATCTGTTTTCTTCCTATACATTAAACACTAATTACCTGATATTCTTCTTTCAATCCCTCGTTTATCTGTTTTCTTCCTATATATTAAACACTAATAACCTGATATTCTTCTTTCAATCCCTCGTTTATCTGTTTTCTTCCTATATATTACACATTAATTACCTGATATTCTTCTTTCAATCCCTCGTTTATCTGTTTTCTTCCTATATATTAAAGACTAATTACCTGATATTCTTCTTTCAATCCCTCGTTTATCTGTTTTCTTCCTATACATTAAACACTAATTACCTGATATTCTTCTTTCAATCCCTCGTTTATCTGTTTTCTTCCTATACATTAAACACTAATAACCTGATATTCTTCTTTCAATCCCTCGTTTATCTGTTTTCTTCCTATATATTAAACACTAATTACCTGATATTCTTCTTTCAATCCCTCGTTTATCTGTTTTCTTCCTATATATTAAACACTAATTACCTGATATTCTTCTTTCAATCCCTCGTTTATCTGTTTTCTTCCTATACATTAAACACTAATTACCTGATATTCTTCTTTCAATCCCTCGTTTATCTGTTTTCTTCCTATATATTAAACACTAATTACCTGATATTCTTCTTTCAATCCCTCGTTTATCTGTTTTCTTCCTATATATTAAACACTACTTACCTGATATTCTTCTTTCAATCCCTCGTTTATCTTTTTTCTTCCTATATATTAAACACTAATTACCTGATATTCTTCTTTCAATCCCTCGTTTATCTTTTTTCTTCCTATATATTAAACACTAATTACCTGATATTCTTCTTTCAATCCCTCGTTTATCTGTTTTCTTCCTATATATTAAACACTAATTACCTGATATTCTTCTTTCAATCCCTCGTTTATCTGTTTTCTTCCTATATATTAAACACTAATTACCTGATATTCTTCTTTCAATCCCTCGCTTATCTTTTTTCTTCCTATATATTAAACACTAATTACCTGATATTCTTCTTTCAATCCCTCGTTAATCTGTTTTCTACCTATATATCTCTTCAAATCGTCCACTTTAACACAAGAATTCACATCTCTTATGTTTTCATAAGTCATATTTGTATTTGGGCTCTTATTTAATGTTGATGATATTGGTAATATGCCATCATCTGTGTCAGTAGAAGATGTACGATTAGGTATGCTGATATTGATGTACATTTGGTCATCTCTGCCTTCTGAAAAACAATATGATCCGTTAACACTTACCATGCAGATATAAATTCAATGTTATGCGTAGTATCGTATAACACGGTAACATATACATTTTAACAGTCCATTTTCCTTACAAAGTGATATTCCACTGAATAATAACACAGCTGGATCAAAAACAATGTTACTTAAATGGCATTTTCAAATGAAAAAAAAGCCAAATGCGCATGGGACATAAATGTAAGAGAAAACAAAAGAAAAATTGAAGACTTGACAATCGAAAGGCAGAGACAACATAAGCACAAGACGCAGAACGAAGATAAACAAGTCAAACTTCAGAACCAATAAACTAAAAAGAAGAGCAACAAGGACTCCACCAAAACAAGAGTGATCCCAGATTTTCACAGCTATTTGTCTTGTACCTAAGACAGGTGTTTAGTTATTATGTATTAGTTCATTACATCTTACTAACAGAAATTGGGACATTATAGAAAATAACTTCGCATTCCTATCAACATCCGGAATGTTTGTGACATAGATGGCAACGGATATGCTTCCATTTGTTTAAATCCTACCCTTTCCATTGTCATGACTTATCATCGGATTTTTCACATAATACGGCGGGTGTAACGAGTGGAGCGGGAACTGGTACCCTTCCGTACCATCTGATGTCAACTTCCTTTTCTTTTCATTTTTTGCTGATATCTGTGTCTGGGTTGGAAGTCCGATAAATCGGTTTAACCTCGCCACATTTTTGTTCAGGACTTGTATTTCAGGCGAGAAGAACAATTAGTAGTTGTTCGAATGTCGCAAAATGTTTCATAAGTATCAGTATATCATGATCCATGCATGACACCTTTGTTGTGTGTATTTATAACAACGACACGTACATCGGGGTTTTAACGTGGAAGCAAATTTAGTTTTTTAGCATCTGATGTAATCATCAATTTGGTGATGACGGTACATATTTGGTATTATTAAAAGATGGATTTTTCTTTAATGTCAAGCCAACAGACATTCAACTAGTAGTATATCAATTAGGATATAAACGAAATACATAATATAGCCAAAAGGTAGCACCGAGATTGGCCTATGGGCTCCTGGTACTAACTTCCATAAGTTGAAAGGGGTTGATGATGTACAGGGACGATAATTTTTGCCTTGCAAGGGACTGACATGTTTTCTTATTTCTAATAAACAAGACACTTATTGCATAATGAATTTTGTGTTTGATTTGTCCCACCAAACTAGAGGATCCATCTTTCGGAGGGGTAATACCCCGTAGCGGCAAAAACAGATGTCATACCATGAAGTATTGTGAAGGGCAACCTAATCCGCCAATGAAAATCTGAAACATAAAGTTTGACATACAAATGAACATGGCTATATAACAAAGTAAAACATTTAAAATGTTTATAATGTAGATCTCTTAAAATTGTCTACTTAAACAAACGGTTCAAGATCCAGTACAGTACCTGTTCGTAACGTTACATCTTCTTCGTTGTCGTTTAATTTGTTATTTATAACTTCAGTGGTTTCTTTAACATGAGGTTTTTGTCTTCTCCTAATAACAATTACAAGGTTAATTATCAGAAAGTTCAGCATTCACGTTCTAATCAATAGCTACATGTACAATAAACAAATATATAGCGTTATATATATAAATGTGTGTGCATGTGTGAGTAATATTCAATACTGAAAGGATAAACCAATCGTTTTCTCACAAAAATAAACCATGTAAGTAAACATGTGGTAAAATATGGGCATATGACAAAATTTTTTTTTGGTACGGGTTATGGGAAAATTAGTGATTTTGGCTGGCCGATTTTGCCTTTTCAAACACCGTTAGGAATTACTACATATATATACTTTTACCAGCATTGAACGTGGCATTCAGTTAAATCCCGTAAATACCCTCCATTCGGAAGAGTTGTGCTCTACCCAATAGTAGTGTCACCAGTAGTTCCTATTTGCTATCTATAGATCCATCCAAGGTTAAGTATTTCTATTGATTTCTTTTTAAATAATACCGGCATTGACATTGAGTATGTTGCAACCTTTCTATGTTATCAGAGCGAATATTTTCCTCAAACACGGTTGGAGATTTAAAAGAAACTGAGAGAGAATTAAAAATATTTTCTCAAATTTTCAATTTTACCTTTTAACACACACGAGTACAATTACTATGACAACCAGTAACAAGAGAACTGCTGAAGCACCACCATCAATAAGACCTGCATCAGGTGAAGACGTCAGTGCCTCTGTAAGACATTCAGCAAAGTAAACATAACATGCTGTTAATGTTATGTCTGCTACATTATTATACATCTTTGAATAGTAAAACAGAAATTATAATACACTAGAAACACATTTCACAAATAACTGAATTGATTCCTTCTTAGCGTAAGCAGTTTCGTGGCAATTTTCATGACGAAAACATTTGTAGACACCAGTGATCATAAATACAATAGACAGTGCTTAGATGGATTGAGATATGGACGGATGCTATGATTTCTAAAACGAAAAAAGGATATGATAGTTAGGTTCGGAACATATTGATTTATTGCGAGCCAACTACGATCACGATATGCAAACTATTGCTCACATAGCAAGTTGCATTTTATGTACAAATACAATGGCATTTTCCTACAACGAAACCTTTTAACCATTTTGTTCATTTGACTCGAATCTCAAGCGGGCGCCCATGTCAGTGGAATTGTTCTCCACAGCGGACAAAATAAGGATACCCTCATTGGTCATACAACATGTATGTCCACACTGACCAGCAATCATGAGAGAATGATAGCATCTTACACGTTTTCTATCTACAAGTTTGAAATTCAGATCACCCTGGGGATACAAATGAAGCTATTGCAGGTAAAATATTCATAATATAGTATTTTGTTAACCTTTACTGATGCTAAAAAATAAACAAGCTAATTGCCTTTCAGTAAATTTCGGGAAAAAAAATAAAAACTAAAGGAATTGGATATATTTGTTTTTAAATAATAAAAATAAAAACAGATACAAGCATATACAGACAGACAGATCGAATGGCGATATAGCAGTAATTAAATGAACTTTTAAAAAAAATTATGCTGTAAATACATTTTGATATAGCCCCGTGCAATTTACCTGTCGGTGTCGTTGTAGACGTAGTCGTAGATAGTTATTGAAAATGTCATAATAAGACGTTAATTACCTTTTATTCCTGTGGCACAGGTTAACTGAACTAGTTTATTATCCACAATAAACTTTTGACAGGATGCTTGAGATTATTTGATACATTTTTAAGATGTGTTAATACACGTAATAATGCTTACTACATGAATAAGACTGAATGATTATTTAAAAAGGGAAACTCTAATTGCTGTCTCAATTTTGCATTGCATTATAACAGTAAATACTTAATTGGAATTATACCCGTGGTATTTTGAACCCCTTACCCATGGTATTTTGACCCCCTACACTTGGAACCCCCTTTCTATGGTATGTTGACCCCATACTCTTGGAACACCCTTTCTATGGTATTTTGAGCCTCCTATCCATGGTATTTTGAACCCCTATCCATGGTATCTTAATCCCCTACACAAGGTATTTGGACACCCCTACCCATGGTATTTTGACCCCCTACCCATGGTATATCGAACCCCCTATCCATGGCATATTGAATCCCCTACCCATGGTATGTTGACCCCCGTACCCATGGTATATCGAACCCCATATCCATGGTATATCGAACCAGCATGGGTAGAGGGTCAAATTACCATGGTTAGGGGTTCAATATACCATGGGTAGGGGGTCAAAATACCATGGGTATGGGGTTCAATATACCATGGGTGGAGAGTCAAAATACCATGGGTAAGGGGTTCAATATACAATGGATAGGGTGTTCGATATACCATGGGCAGGTGGTCAAAATACCATGGGTAGGGGGTTCGATATACCATAGATATGTGGTTTGATATACCATGGATAGGCGGTTCGATACACCATGGGTAGGGGGGTCAAAATACCATGGGTAGGGTGTTCGATATTCCATGGGTAGGCCCGGGGTTAATGTACCATGGATAAGGGTTTCGATAAACCATGGGTAGGAGCAGTGCCGGATTTAGGACAAATGAGGACCTGTGGTAGTTAATTTATGAGGCCCCTTACTTGGGCCCTGAAGGAGGTAGACCCGGTAGTCCTACACAGGCGGTCAGGCATATATGCTCAAGAATTTTAGAAATAGTTAAAATATTACGTTATATTAGGTCAGACATGTAAACAAAATATTGGCAGGAAGATATGTCCCCCTGGCCAACGTGACCCTGTGCTTAAACACACCTAAGCACAATGGTAAATCCGGCATTGGGTAGGGAGTTCAATATACCATGGGTAAGGGGGTCATAATACCATGGGTAGGGGATCAAATTAACATGGTTAGGGGTTCGATATACCATGGGTAGGGGTCAAAATAACATGGGTAGGGGGTTCAATATACCATGGGTACGGAATTCAATATACCATGGGTGGGGGTCAAAATACCATAGGTAAGGGGTTCAATTTACAATGGATAGGATGTTCAATATACCATGGGCAGGGGGTCAAAATACCATGGGTAGGGGGTTCGATATGCTATAGATAGGTGGTTTGATATACCATGGGAAGGGGGTCAAAATACCATGGGTAGGGGGTTCGATATACCATAGATATGTGGTTTGATATACCATGGATAGGCGGTTCGATATACCATAGGTAGGGGGGTCAAAATACCATGGGTAGGAAATCGATATACCATGGGTATGGGTGATCAAAATACCATGGGTAGAATTCCAATACAGTATTTACTGTTATAATGCAATGCAAAATTGAGACAGCAATTAGAGCTTCCTTCTAATATTCATCCAGTCTTATACATGTAGTAAACATTATTGCATGTATTAACCGATCTTGAAATGTATCAAATAATCTCAAACTTCCTGTCAAAAGTGTATTGTGGATATTAATATATATGTAGTTCAGTTAACCTATGCCACAGGTATTAATGGTAAATAATACATTTCTCTGACATCACTCTATTGTTCGAACAGTGAATATATGATCTTTAACCTTTTACTGTCATAGGTTTAAAAACGTGTTACACATATTGTGGGACTTTGGGGTATCGAACCACTGCTGAGATTTTTAAAGTCTACTTTGACTTTCAAAACTTCCATCTAACTACTCGGCTATGGTGACCACACTACAATACTCTATAATTAGTATATATGACTCTTGATAGTAAGCGTTGTTAGCATAAAAATCAACAATTTGCTTAAAGAAGCAATTGATCAATATATACAAGACACGAGACAAGTATTTCAGTTCTGGCATAATTTATGTTCAGAACTAACGATGTGAGCTTTTAAAATGTATTCTCGCAATACAAAAACAACTAACGAACCGACCGCAAGTAATAACAAATCAGACAGACCACAAGTGAACATTTGGGATAATTGAAAGACCTTGAAATATCTAAATATAAACGATTCTATTCACTTCAAAGACCTTGCAATATCTAAATATAAACGAGAATCGAAAGCACGGATGCCGATACAATTTTGTTGTTTATTTTTTGCTAATTGTGGCTTATTTAGCTTTCTGAATATTAAAAAGGTAAAAATATCAAATGAAAATACTGTTGCAGATAGAAATGTATTATGCAAGAGAATACACTCCACTACTTAAGGTCTTATGACACCAATAACTACCAGTTCTACTTTCATACCTTTTCGATGGATTAATCTGTTATCAGTGAAAGTAAAATGTGTGTAATGAAAGCATATAGATACAAAAAAGATTTGAATTTAATCTTGTAATGTCTTTCTTCTTTAAAGCCCCACTGCCTAAGATACAACCGTTTTTTTAATGAGCTGCATTCTCCAAAAAATGTACTATACATGCTTTATATTTAATAAAATAATGTTTTAACTCATTTTCATGTTGATATATGTGAGAAAGAATGGGTGAGAGAACGATATTTGTTGACGAATTCCAGGATGCTGCATCAAAAGATGGCGACTGATTAATTATCGACAAATTTACGGAGTCTGTCGAAAGATCCAATCGTAACTACTCGGTCGTATACGATTGCCGAATGATCGTGTTGTTCCAACTATAAATAAACAGCGATGGAAGAGGTAAGCACATGTACACTTTTCTCACTATATTATTCTTTTAATTCAAATGTTTTCCCGATGAAAAGTGGTCATTTCGCATGGTTTTAAAAAAGAAAAGTACGTTAGTAATTTGTGCATAGCTCGAGGGAGGAGAAATAAAGTTAATTGTAAAAAAAAACGTATTTTGACAAAATTGGGGTACGATAAGGGAAATACCAAGTGAACAATAAATATGTTGTATTCGTAAAAAAAATCAGAATGAATCCGCATTATTCAGTAAATAATGTTCGCAAATTAAATATTTTAGGATTTTATCTTTATTATATTTGCTATCAGTATGAAGAACTTGCAAAGTGTAACCGTCCTAACGGAAATCTTACCGTATAGGCTCTTTTATTTCTCTGTTAGGCCTCTAAATTCTTTGATTTTCTGTTTTCTAAATGTTTTGATTCTAAGTGTATCGAGGTTACATAAATTGTCGAAGTTACCCTATACAACAATAAATTTTACTGTAATTTCTGTACTACAGTTATCTGTCAAAAGTATTGGGAAATGTAAAAAAAAAAATCCCTGCATAATCAACCAAAACATTTTTTGTTTTTTTTTTATTTACGCATTATGTTGTTATGAGTGATTTTTATTTGTACATAATTTAACACAACAAATAAAAATTGACTGATTTTCCTATATATTTCAACTAAAAATTTAAATCATGGAAAAAGTATGTACAAATAAAAACCACTCATATAAACATAATGAACAAATAAACAAACAAAATATAGACAATTTTGAATGTTTTGGTGTAAAATTTGTTAAAAATCTATCCAGAAATGACTTCACAATAATTTTCAACCAAAACCATACTTTTTCCAAAAATTATTGTGAAGTCATTATGGATTTTTTTGACATTTTCCAGATGACTGTATTTTGTTTGGTCCTCATTTTTGGTTGCCATAAAAGATAGATCTTTTGATTTATTCATACAAGATGATAAAAAAATTCTATTTATTTTAGAATTCAGATCAATCACGCAGCCTTCATTTGTCTTCAATTTATTGGAGCAAGAAAATGAAAGAAATCCAGATCCATCCTGCTGCTCAGCCTGGTCAACCTGACTGGTGCACCTGCACCTATTGCAGGGAGATGCCGGAGGGAGAGAAAGTGTGTTGCAAGGAGAACAGTGAGAGGTGCCACTCAAGAATGCCTGTAAATATTATTTTTTTCATATGCCTTTACTATTCTGTTGCATGATTTTATTTTTGACAGTTTTGTGGTTACACCAGTATTGACTTTGCCATCACCATGTAATCTGTTGTTTGTATGCAACATACCATCTAATGTTTAAACATGTATTTACCATTTAAATAAAATGAGATATGGGGTAAACAACCAACAAATCACACAAGAATAATCCTCAGAATTAAATACAAGACAGGTTACCATACAGCCCTCAACAAGCAAAAACCCACATCTCATGACAAACTGTTGATGGCCCCTCAAATAAAGCATAACTGAGAAAGTATTCATTCAGCACCACATCTTTTTCAAACTAGCTTATCTGAATGAAGTGGTGTATTACAACGGAAAACTATGGATTGTTTCTCATCTATATTTTCCCTTTCTTTTCAGGATTTCTATACCAGTTTTGGGTGAACTTGTTTTGGAGGTTGTTGCTCGCCATAGAGATGATATTCTGGCACAACCTCCAGATCAAGATTACAACAGAGACAGAAGACACACTGCGTACAGACAGTACATTTTGTGGCGACATGGCTATTTGGGAGCAGGAAACAGGCGTGTTGTACCAAGTTGCTGTGTATGGCGGATAAGGAGAAAATATCCAGACCCACTTGGACAATATGTTGGCTTCATGCCTGGAAAACTCGGATAGATAATCCAAAATAAAATTATTTTCTGTGCCAAATTTATTTACACACTTTGTTTGTTTACAATTTTGTACATCTGTTTTGCAGTGAAGGCAAGTAGTCAACAACAGTATGAAGCAACATTATTGATGTGATGGTTTCTCATTGACACTTCCCCCATATACACATGTATATCTTGTCATACATATATTAATAAAACTGCTGGATTTGTCAAATGCTTTTTTAGTGGAATATTTGCTGACAGCAATGCCCGACATTTCAACTTCTGTCCTAAAACAAAAAAATATATATAATTGACATGTGTAGCTGTTACACAATAGCCTGGCTTTGTAAATTACAAAAAGGGTGTACTCGACTCGCAGCCGCAAGTGATAAAGTTTACCAATTGCTTGCCCATGGTCGGTGGTTCTCTCCGGGTACTCCGGCTTCCTCCACCACTAAAACTGGTCGTCATGATATAGCTGAAAATATTGTAGAAAATGGCGTTAAAACACAAAAAATCAAAATCATGTTACACAATACTTGCATTTTACTCGAGTAAATCTCTATTTTATTCAATGTAATGAAATATTGTCAGATTTGTCAAAACTAAAGTGCATATGTGAAAATTAAAAGCATCATTCATGGTGTAAATATATAGATTACACAACAAGACCCTGTTGATTTATACCGTATTTTATTAACACAAAAATGTATAATTATCTCCCGTGAGCAAAGCTTTGTACTTAGCTAAATTTGGCATTACTTTTCAGGCCCTTAATTGTTCTCTCTGAGTCTCAGTCTTTCAACTGCTTTTTTTCTTCTTCAATTTTTCAAATGTTTTCATTCTAGCTGTACGAAAGTGACATAAATTGTTTAAAATACAATAAACAGCAATACAATTTATATATACTTTCACTACTATGTTGTTTTATTAAACTTACATTCTACCAATCTCATGTTCTGATGCTGAAATCTCAGAAACCTCTGCAACAGTAATGTTGGGCTTCTGATGGGCACGTTCTGGAGTGGACGTAAATGCAGCACATGCTGTATTATCAGACAATGGCACACTTGTGGTAAACACACTATCATCGTGTAATCTAAGTTGTTTTGCTGATTGTGTCTCTTGAGTTTTCTCATCATAGCTGAAATTGACAATAGCCTAGAAATATTGCAAAATTGTAAAATGACAAATGTAATGAAGATCTGTGATAGATATATAGTGTAACTACTAGTACAGTTAGGGGCAGAAGCCCATTTCCGGGATGCCTTGATTGTGGAGCAAATACTTTACTTTACACTAATTTGGGACTTACATTGTACTCTGTTACTGATTATATACACAACAATACCCCCCCCCCCCCCCATGTTTGCCACAAAGGTTGTTAGAATATATACTTAATTAAAATACTTTAGAATTAAAGCAAAATTCGATACAAAACACTAAAGAACATTGTTTGCAATTTAGGACGCCGTATTAAAAGCGATAATTTGCATTTTAAAAAATCCCTTTGACTGGCCTCAATATTTTCGTCTCGATTTTACCTTTGGTATTTGACAGGTTTTATCACCTATTTCGAAGTAAATAACATACATTTAAGATATAGATGATAAATAAATATCTATTTCCTTCAATATTTTCACCTACGGAATAAATTTATAACTTCTATCAGCCACAATGTACGATTTATTTTCATCGTTAAAATGTAAACATTGCACTTACCAGTCCAAAAGTATTTTCGCCACTTCAGCGTTGGTTTTCACTCGTAGAACTGATCTGAGCTCATTCCAACGATCACACTAGTCTCCAATCCATATCCTGCTCAGATTACTCAATTTAGCATTCGATTCTCTTTTCCGATGTTTTCTTTCTCAATCTGTAAATCTTCTCTTTGGACCACGCTTCGAACTAGATTCTGACATGTTTCTTTCATAGACAACAATCTCAATACGCATACGTAGCGTTCAAGTTCAACAGAGGTTGTATGAATACGGAAAATCTTCGATGGGAATTATTGCATGACAGGACTTAATTCTCGCTACTTGTTTCCCCCTTTATTATATAGTAATGCGAGCTGAAAGACCAATTTTATTGCGCTTTTTAAATGTTTTAACAAGTTTAAATGATTTTATTATTAAAAGAATTGTGTTTTTATTTTTTGTCAAATATATAGCCAGTGGGACTTTAATATTAAGCAAACAATTATGTGGAAAGGAGATACCATTAATGAAATTTTGAAAGTTGTCTTATGATAAGACAATGTATGATTTTGAAAGAATGTTGTTTTAGTCTTAAAACTGTTTTCACTGAAATTTTGAAAACTTGAAAATTGAAATGATGATATTATTTGTGTTTACAAATGTATATCAAGTCATATGAAGCCATTATTTTTTACAACAGTATAGTTTTTATTTAAATTAAGATTAGAAAACTGTAGAATAATTTCATAACATCATTCTGTGATTGAAATGAAGAGTAATATTTTAGTCAAAAATAATCTTACTTTTTTAACAATTGAATAGTAAACATATCTTTATTTCTTATTTATATTTATAAACCTTTCTACATTATTTTTTAATAAATTTTATTAAAAGCATTTTTTGCATAAATATATATTATACAATGAATATATATATATATATCAGTTAAGAAAAATATATGCAAAAATAGTGAAAAGGTATTCTAAATGTAATCATGAATTAAGAATCAAAATCAATGTTTTTGCTATATTACGATTACATGTATTCTAAAACTAAAGGCTCACCTGAGCCTGTATCGATGACCCGATCTTTCATAATGTTCAATCAAGTCTAGATTTCCAGAGAAAATGGTATATCGAACACCCTATCCATGGTATTTTGACCCCCACCATACCCATGTTACATCGAAAACCCTACCCATGGTATTTTGACCCCCCTATCCACGGTATTTTGACCCACATACCATGGTATTTTGACCCCTTACCCGTGGGATATCGAAACCTCTACCCATGGTATTTTAATCCCATATAAATGGTATTTTGACCCCCCTACCCATGGTATTTTGACCCCCCTACGCGTGGTATATTTAACCCTCTACTCATGGTATTTTGACCCCGCCTACCCATGGTATTTTGACCCACCCTTCCCATGGTATTTTGACCCCCTTACCCATGGTATATTGAATCCCTATCCATGTTGTTTTAACCCCCCTACCCATGGTATATCAAACCCAATATCCATAGTATTTTGACCCCCCTACCCATGGTAATATTGAATCCCCTGCCCATGGTATTTTGACCCTTGTTCCCATGGTATTTTGACTCCCTCTCCATGGTATATCGAACCCCATTTCCATGCTATATTAACCCCCCTTCCCATGACATATCGAACCCCTACCCATGGTATTTTGACACCCCTTTCCATGGTATTTTGACCCGCCTTCCCATGGTATTTTGACCCCTGTGCCAATGGAATATTGAAGTTACTATCCACGGTATTTTGACCCCTGTACCAATGGAATATTGAAGTCACTATCCACGGTATTTTGACCCCTTATCCATGGTATTTTGACCACTCTACCCATGGTATTTTGAACCATCTACCCATGGTATGTTGAACCCCCTATCCATGGTATTTTGAACCCCATACCCATGGTATATGGAACCCGCTATCCATGTTATATCAAATCCCATATCCATGGTATATTGAACAACCTATCCACGGTATTTTGATCCCCCTACCCATGTTATATAGAACTCCCTATCCACGGTATATCGACTCCCTTATCCATAGTATTTTAACTCCCTACCAATGGTATTTCGAACCACCTACCACCTACCACTAGGTATTTTAGCCCCCTATACATGGTATCTTGTATTCTAAAACTAAAGGCTCACCTGAGCCTGTATCGATGACCTGATCTTTCATAATGTTCAACCAAGTCTAGATTTCCAGAGAAAATGGTGAATCGAACACCCTTTCCATGGTATTTTGAACCCCCTAACCATGGATATCGAAACCCCTACCCATGGTATATCGAACCCCCTATCCATGGTATATCAAACCCAATATCCATGGTATTTTGCCCCCCTACCCATGGTATTTTGAGCCCTTACTCATGGTTATATTGAACCCACTGTCCATGGTATTTTACCCTTGTTCCCATGGTATTTTGACTTCCTCTCCATAGTATATCGAACCCCTTTTCCATGCTAATTTAACCCCCCTTTCCATGGTATATGGAACCCCTACCTATGGTATTTTGACACCCCTATCCATGGTATTTTGACCCGCCTTCCCATGGTATTTTGACCCCTGTATCCATGGAATATTGAAGTCACTATCCATGGTATTTTGCCCCTTATGCATGGTATTTTGACCACTCTAACCATGGTATTTTGAACCCCCTACCCATGGTATGTTGAACCCCCTATCCATGGTATGTTGACCCCCTACCAATGGTATATGGATCCCATATCCATGGTATATTGATCCCCCTACCCATTTTATATCCACGGTATATCGAATCCCCTATCCATAGTAGTTTGACTCCCTACCCATGGTATATCGAACCACCTACCACCTACCACTAGTATTTTAGCCCCCTATGCATGGCATCTTGTATTCTAAAACTACAGGCTCTTCTCAGCCTGTATCGATAACCTGATCTTTCATAATGTTCAATCAAGTCTAGATTTCCAGAGAAAATGGTATATCGAACACCCTATCCATGGTATTTTGACCACACCCTACCCATGGTATATCGAAAACCCTACCCATGGTATTTTGACCCCTCTATCCACGGTATTTTGACCCACATACCCATGGTATTTTGACCCCCCTTCACATGGTATTTGGACCCCTCTACCCATGGTATTTTGACCCCCTACCCATGGTTATATTGAACCTCCTGCCCATGGTATTTTGACCCTTTGTTCCCATGGTATTTTGACTCCCTCTCCATAGTATATCGAACCCCTTTCCATGGTATTTTAACCCCCCTTCCCATGGAATATCGAACCCCTATCCATGGTATTTTGACACCCCTAACCACGGTATGTTGACCCGCCTACCCATGGTATTTTGATCCCTGTACCCATGCAATATTGAAGCCCCTATCCACGATATTGTGACCCCTTATCCATGGTATTTTGAACCCCCTACCCATGGTATTTTGACCCCCTACCAATGGAATATTGAACCCCCTATCCATGGTATATCAAATCCCATACCCATGGTATGTTGAGAAATCTACCCACGGTATTTTAATCCCCCTACCCATGTTATATCGAACTCCCTATCCACGGTATATCAAATCCCCTATCCATGGTATTTTGACTCCCTTCCCATGGTATATCGAACCACCTACCACCTACCACTAGTATTTTAACCCCCTATACATGGTATTTTGACCCCCCTACCCGTGGTGTTTTGACTCTCCCTACGGATGGCATATTTAACCCTCTACCCATGGTATTTTCAACCACCTACCCATGGTATTTTGACCCCCCTACCCATGGTATTTTGACACCCCTACCCATGGTATTTTGACCCCCTTACCCAAGGTATTTTGACCCCCCTACCAATTGTATATCTATGGTATATCAAACCCCATATCCATTGTATATTGAACCCCTATCTATGGTATTTTAACACCCCTACCCATGGAATATCAAACCCCCTATCCATGGTATATCGAACCCCTATCCATGGTATTTTGACCCCCCTACCCATGGTATATGGAACCTCCCACCCATAGTATTTTGAGTACCCTACCCATGGTTATATTGAACCCCCTACCCATGGTATTTTGACACCCTATCCATGGTATTTGAACCGCTCTACCCATGGTATTTTGACCCCCCTACCCAGGGTATATTGAACCCCCTACTCATGGTATTTTGACCCCCGTTTCCATGGTATTTTGACTCCCTATCCATGGTATATCGAACCCCCTTTCCATGGTATTTTGACACCTCTATCCATGCTAGTTAAGATAAGGTGTCATGTATATACACTGAAAGATTAAGGTTATTCCATTTCCTCACTGCAGCTGGAAAAAATAATCTCTGGTTAACAAGTGTACAAAATTGAATAATGATGTTGTTGCCATCATTGAAAGGTATAAACGGTCACATTTTGAATTGTTTGAAGAAATAAGATCAAGGAAATATGAGGGTGTACTGTCGTTATAGATATTGTAGAATAATTGATGCTTTTTCTTAGTTCTCCTCTCTTCCAATCTCTCACAGCAAGTGTCTCAATATAAATACAATGTATTCGTAAATATTGGATGTCTAGGCACAACCAAGGTTGCCTCCAACTGTACAATCTCCAATATGCATGAATAAGAAACGCAAGAGTTGTCCCAAACCTCACACACATACTCATATATTATTAACTAAATCTAATTTTTCTACTCTATCATTGTGTTTGAATTAGACTATTACCATGTCCAACTTTTTTAGAAGTTATAAAACAAATTATACCTGCCTTGCTATCCTCTACCTGTAATTACACAAGTAAACATTTGTCGATGACACCGTCAGGACCACCTATCTATATCCTGTCTCACACTATTATGAATACATAGTGTTCGTTATTTAAGAGCTCACGGTGACATATATCTTTATTTCTCATAACAAAATTGCATGGTAAAGAGATAAATATCAAAAATACAAACATGTTTCTTCAACTCCCGAAAGGAAGTAAACAAATCAATATCAAATCAATGTAGGTGACAGAACTGAAGGTGACAGAACTGAAGGTGAAGGTGACAGAACTGAAGGTGACAGAACTGAAGGTGAAGGTGACAGAACTGAAGGTGACAGAACTGAAGGTGAAGGTGACAGAACTGAAGGTGACAGAACTGAAGGTGAAGGTGACAGAACTGAAGGTGACAGAACTGAGGGTGACAGAACTGAAGGTGACAGAACTGAGGGTGACAGAACTGAAGGTGACAGAACTGAAGGTGACAGAACTGAGGGTGACAGAACTGAAGGTGACAGAACTGAAGGTGACAGAACTGAAGGTGACAGAACTGAAGGTGACAGAACTGAAGGTGACAGAACTGAGGGTGACAGAACTGAAGGTGACAGAACTGAAGGTGACAGAACTGAAGCAGATAAATAAGTGGGTTGTTTCTTTACATCTGAATGATTCCTTATATATCGCTCACTTCATTGTTAAAACACTGTATTGTTGTTGTTATAATGTATTATTGCATAGCAGAATAAAAATCATACATTTAATTGGCTGAACACTATCAACGTGACCTTCACTACGTATTCCGCGATATAGACTGGAATGCTGATATAGACCGGTACAAAAACCGTGTATAGACTGGTACTACTGGTCTATGCACGGACATTTGTTTGTTTACGTTTTAATAAATTACAATGTTACTTATAATCTCATTTTATTTCACATTATAAATTGAACACCATTCAAACAATTGCTGTAGTCAATTCAAATTAGATAATAACGAAGGTGATAACGCCAAGAGAAACCTTCAATAATCCTGATTAAAAATGTCTTTGCATTTATATTAAATATGTCAGATTCTAGTCTTCAATGCAATAAACACTATAGTTACTGATATGGAGTGCATTATCAGGATAGACAGATTGCCCTTGGGTCATGGTACGCACCAGTGGAAATGATATTGCCCTCACCTCCGGCTCGGACAATATCATTTCCACAGGTCCGTACCACGACCCTTGGGCAGTCTGTATATCTTGATGTTGCCCTCCATATCAGTAACTATTATATAAATATGCTTGCGTGTGGGTGGGGTGGGGTGGGGGGAGGGGTGAGGGCAATGTTGGTTAACGCTACTTTCAACAATAGTTCAGTTAATAGTTTTGATTAGTTCTATAAGTTACAAAGTACTTTTCTTTCTAAATAACCACTTACCAGCGTTTGATGAACAAATTTTTAAAACCAGTAACAAAATTAGTCCCAACATTTTAATATTTTAATAAATTCTGAAAGTTAAACACGGAAGTAGAAGTATGTGTATAATTTAAATACTTGTCTACTAGACCATGCAGTTGCACACAATGTATAGACTATATTCAACCGATTATGTTTTTCCTTTAGAACATAGTATAACCTGTTTGTTTATGTATTCGTGTCGTGATAGGGTACAATTACCACTCCCCCTTTTGGTATCTCTTTACGTTTTGTTTCTCTAATGTTGGGTTTATCTAATACACTTTCTTTGTTGCTTTTCTCTGTCAAATGATATACTATATAGCTGGGGCTGATCCCCCCCCCCCCCCCGCCATTTTTGGTTGTTTCAATGTGTATAATTGTTATTTGTAATGTTGGACATTGATTACAATATCGCTTTACTCAAATCCAACTGACATTTATTTCATGAATTACTAACTAATTATCTGTATGCTTTCTTTTTCATATCTGTCATTACATTTTAATAGAAAAATAGGAACAGTCGTGGTCGTGATCGTATGGTAGTTGGATTTAGAACTACCTTATCACCACAAAAGTTGTGAATTCGAATCCCGCTAATGGCGAGGTGTACTCGATGCACCATTATGTGATAAAGATTTTTAGTGGCTTGCAGCATGTTGATGTCTAAACACCATAACCCTAACCCTAGCCCTAATAGAAATAAATTAATAACGTAGATATATATTCTGTGATCTGCTATTCAAAAGGATTATGTTGGCACTCTTTTATTGTATATTTTTTAGTCAGATACGCTGATTTTCAGAAGCCACAGAGTTGTTTCAAGTGATATCCATGATAATGTGCTACCTCAAAAATACACTAAAAATACTATTCCAGTTATTCCCCTTTGATCAAGTTTTGATAAATTAATAGAAGTTTAGAAAGAAAAACAATATGACCGCTTGGTATTAGTCTTTTTGAAAGAAACAGGGAGATGGAGAAGAAGAAAGTGATGACATCTAATTTTGATTAGATAGATTTATCCCCGAAATGGATATAACATAATCTCCCGTTCCTTTACATCTGGATAAAAACCGTTATTTTATTTTTATAATACTAGTAGATATAAAAAATAAATTAGTTCAAGTCTAATAATAGTTAAAAATATATATTGATATTTGAAAACAAATTTAAATAAATAGCTATTATGTAATAAATAATATTTTTTTCTGTTTTCCAACATATTACACAGAAACAAAATATTTAGTTATGAAGAAGTAATACACCGATACGGAGGTGTAACGGTCAGCGTACTCGCATCAACGTGGTATATCATGGGACCGGTCCACCATCGGGTCAAACCAAAGATTATAAAATTGATATAAGCAAATAGCGTCAAAGAATAAAGGCAAAGACTGATTGGTTCGGAGTAGGAATAATACACCCTTTAGAGCGACATGTGTGTACGTGTATTATAGTTCTAATGAGTCAGCGCTATTAACATCCAGCTTTGTTCATCATCTCAAAAAGTTATCTGTTCTTCCCACGAAATAGCTGGAATAAAAGTCACTTGGTGTTAAACAGCAAATACTCATTCACTAACGTTTTTGAAACGATTCAGTGGAATAAATGCTTAAAAACACTGGGTGACGGTATATTGGTATTTAAACAAAGTTTTTTTTTTAGATTCAAGGGCGTTTTTTTTTTTGGCTTTATTTAATTCTAGCTACAAACTTGTTATAAGTGTTATAAATATTGCCGTATTGCGCTTCATTAGATACCTAGGTAACTCTGTCGCCCTGCCAAGATGGTTGCCGTTACTTACAATGTCTTGATATGACCAAATCTATTCTAACTAAAGCTTGAGTTCACCCCTGGTATTTTCGTTGGGTCCGTGTTGCTCATCATTTTGGTTTTCAGTATTGTGGCTTTTTTTAATTCTTCGCTCTCTTTCTCATGCCGAATACTGCTTATATCTCTGGCTTATCCGTTCTTGATTGTCTCTTCTGTTTCTCTAACGTGTTTTGCAACATGGACGACGACTTCCATGGAATTCGAACCTACAACTATTCACATTCAATGCGTTAAATATCATACATAATCAAATGAAAACTGAATGTTTTTGGTTCTTTTCGTTTTTTATTTTATACATTAACGCCTAACTACATCTCACATGGAGTTATATCAGATGTCATGCTTCAACCGACCAATGAAATGAATTCCTTTAAATGCATCAATACTGAAACAAAAAACATGATAATATTATATAACACTGTTTAAAATGAATATATAGTGTATGTATTTGCTTAATCCAGATCACTATGGAACATATGTATTTGTTTAATCCAGATCAATATGGAACATGGGGTCAATGGTCACAATGGACTCCTTGCTCAACGACATGTGGTATTGGAATATCGACAAGAGGCCGTGTTTGCCCAAGTTATTGTATAGGAAATGGGGTTGAAGAGGTTGATTGTTCAACTGTTGCCTGTCCAGGTATTATTTAAAGGGGCATTATTTGCCAAAATCATAAATTTGTGTTACCCATAAGAACTATGAGATATGATTGATGCCTTAATAAAGCGTGTTTCTGTAACTTATAAATGTTATGAAATGTACGCGCATCGGGGGAAAAAGGTGCAACTGCTCGTGTTTTGAGATCGATCAAGAAATGGACGCCATCTTAATAATTATCGGCATTGCATACGGAGTTTGCCGAATCGTCATTAAATCAGTACAACTATGCACTTATTTCTTATTTTCTGTGAATCTGCTTTTAGGCGGCGTTAAATACGGACAAAGAACCATGCAAGTTTGCAGTTAATAAGCGACAAAATACAAATTATTCGTTTTTACCTGTCACTAGTAAGGTCAGTTGCATACGGAGAAAGCGAGGTCAAATTATTTGCTTGCAAGGAAATAATAAATCGATGGTAATTTTCGTTCTCAAAAGGCGAAAAGTGGTACGATAAGCTGTTTAATGTGAAATATTTACCTTTATTTCTTCATTTTAAAGCTATTTACCAATTTCCAAAACATATAATTGTTTTGGTCAAAATCGTAGCTAATGCCTCTTTAAAGGATTTATTTTATAATATATTCATTTTTCGAACAAATAAATAAATCTTTATATATACGTCTAGACAGAAGTTAATGCTTATCATTACGTAGGCGTTTGATCGCAGTAAAACGACACAGTACACAGATAATAAATAATGGCCCGCGTAAAATGTTTACAAAAACACCACAAATATAGAAAAATACATAAAACATGCAATGTAAAAACTAAAAAAAACCAATAGATATTTTGGATTACAGATATGTTTTATTTTCAGTATAATGATGCAAGTACCAATTTGAGATCGTTTGTTTGTAAAAACCTTTTTTTCGTAAGTTAAAAACAACTTGGTTAAAAAACGTTTCATTGCAACGGAACAATATCTTAAAACAGAAGCTATAGAAAGTTGTCCTGTATATATAGAGAACATTGTAATCTCAAGAAAAATACAATGATAAAAGCCGGATTAAATCTTGAAAAATATAATAACATAGCACAAGATCACAGAAAAGCAGTGAATGATATAAATAAGGTGTAATCTTAAAACAAAATTAATATATATACAAGACATACTAATATTTCTGAATGAAAACGGAAATATACCTTTTCTCATGTATTCCAAATGGAGAAAAACTCCTCATATTTCTATTCAAACCCTTCCACGACCTGCCCTCTCAGATTTCTCACATAGAATTACTAATTATGAAAATAATGTTCAAAAAGCGATAGACAACAATTCCACCAATATCACAATATGAATACTCACCTCTTATCTTACTTAACCCATTGAACACAAAAGACAACAATTCCACCAATATCACAATATGAACCCTCACCTCTTATCTTACTTAACCCATTGAACACAAAAGACAACAATTCCACCAATATCACAATATGAACCCTCACCTCTTATCTTACTTAACCCATTGAACTCAAAAGACAACAATTCCACCAATATCACAATATGAACACTCACCTCTTATCTTACTTAACCCATTGAACACAAAAGACAACAATTCCACCAATATCACAATATGAACACTCACCTCTTATCTTACTTAACCCATTAAACACAAAAGACAACAATTCCACCAATATCACAATATGAACACTCACCTCTTATCTTACTTAACTCAATGAACACAAAAGACAACAATTCCACCAATATCACAATATCAACACTCACCTCTTATCTTACTTAACCCATTAAACACAAAAGACAACAATTCCACCAATATCACAATATGAACCCTCACCTCTTATCTTACTTAACCCATTGAACACAAACGACAACAATTCCACCAATATCACAATATGAACACTCATCTCTTATCTTACTTAACCCATTGGACACAAAAGACAACAATTCCACCAATATCACAATATGAACACTCACCTCTTATCTTACTTAACCCATTGAACTCAAAAGACAACAATTCCACCAATATCACAATATGAACCCTCACCTCTTATCTTACTCAACCCATTGAACTCAAAAGACACCAATTCCACCAATATCACAATATGAACACTCACCTCTTATCTTACTTAACCCATTGAACTCAAAAGACAACAATTCCACCAATATCATAATATGAACACTCACTTCTTATCTTACTTAACCCATTGAACACAAACGACAAAAATTCCACCAATATCACAATATGAACACTCACCTCTTATCTTACTTAACCCATTGAACTCAAAAGACAACAATTCCACCAATATCACAATATCAACACTCACCTCTTATCTTACTTAACCCATTGAACACAAACGACAACAATTCCACCAATATCACAATATGAACCCTCACCTCTTATCTTACTTAACCCATTGAACACAAAAGACAACAATTCCACCAATATCACAATATCAACACTCACCTCTTATCTTACTTAACCCATTGAACTCAAAAGACAACAATTCCACCAATATCACAATATGAACACTCACCTCTTATCTTACTTAACCCATTGAACACAAAAGACAACAATTCCACCAATATCACAATATGAACCCTCACCTCTTATCTTACTTAACCCATTGAACACAAAAGACAAAAATTCCACCAATATCACAATATCAACACTCACCTCTTATCTTACTTAACCCATTGAACACAAAAGACAACAATTCCACCAATATCACAATATGAACCCTCACCTCTTATCTTACTTAACCCATTGAACACAAAAGACAACAATTCCACCAATATCACAATATGAACCCTCACCTCTTATCTTACTTAACCCATTGAACACAAAAGACAACAATTCCACCAATATCACAATATGAACTCATCTCTTATCTTACTTAACCCATTGGACACAAAAGACAACAATTCCACCAATATCACAATATGAACACTCACCTCTTATCTTACTTAACCCATTGAACTCAAAAGACAACAATTCCACCAATATCACAATATCAACAATCACCTCTTATCTTACTTAACCCATTGAACACAAAAGACAACAATTCCACCAATATCACAATATGAACCCTCACCTTTTATCTTACTTAACCCATTGTACACAAAAGACAACAATTCCACCAATATCACAATATCAACACTCATCTCTTATCTTACTTAACTCATTGAACTCAAAAGACAACAATTCCACCAATATCACAATATGAACCCTCACCTCTTATCTTACTTAACCCATTGAACATAAAAGACAACAATTCCACCAATATCACAATATGAACCCTCACCTCTTATCGTACTTAACCCATTGAACACAAAAGACAACAATTCCACCAATATCACAATATGAACACTCACCTCTTATCGTACTTAACCCATTGAACACAAAAGACAACAATTCCACCAATATCACAATATGAACCCTCACCTCTTATCTTACTTAACCCATTGAACTCAAAAGACACCAATTCCACCAATATCACAATATGAACACTCACCTCTTATCTTACTTAACCCATTGAACTCAAAAGACAACAATTCCACCAATATCACAATATCAACACTCACCTCTTATCTTACTTAACCCATTGAACACAAACGACAACAATTCCACCAATATCACAATATGAACCCTCACCTCTTATCTTACTTAACCCATTGAACTCAAAAGACACCAATTCCACCAATATCACAATATGAACACTCACCTCTTATCTTACTTAACCCATTGAACTCAAAAGACAACAATTCCACCAATATCACAATATCAACACTCACCTCTTATCTTACTTAACCCATTGAACACAAACGACAACAATTCCACCAATATCACAATATGAACCCTCACCTCTTATCTTACTTAACCCATTGAACTCAAAAGACAACAATTCCACCAATATCACAATATGAACCCTCACCTCTTATCTTACTTAACCCATTGAACACAAAAGACAACAATTCCACCAATATCACAATATGAACCCTCACCTCTTATCTTACTTAACCCATTGAACACAAAAGACAACAAGTCCACCAATATCACAATATGAACACTCACCTCTTATCTTACTTAACCCATTGAACACAAAAGAAAAGGTCACTACACAAGACGTTGGAATACAGTTTCTATATTTGGAAGAGCACACCACTGTGGCGGGGTTAACCAGATGAATGGGATCCTTTCTCTCTTGATAATTATATCAACAAAGGCAATACATATATAAACTATATAAATATGGCAATTTACTAAAAATTTAAACTTTGTTATTCAACAAATCTTAAGTCCTGACTTAGAATAGTTATACAATGTTGCCGGATCAATGGATCCCAACTTTCCTCTCTTGTTAGCTTGATCTCCAACGGCAATACATATATAAACAAACGACAATGAAAAACCTGCATAAAACCACATACTATCACAAAAATTAATGACAATATAAACATGGGCAGTACAATAGCAGGGTCAATGCATTCTCGTAGTTGAATGGCTACTATCTAGGAAGGTAGACTGCCAAAGTGAACACAATTCAGTGTGAAAGGGAAACAAATCAAGTTTAGCATAATAATTTTTGCTTATGATTTGCCATGAAAATGTAACGATTATGTATATAGTATTCCATACCACAATAGATATTAAAACATTTTTTAAATTGTATAAACAGGTATATCACAAGATGTGCTTAATTAATGTGTCATAGAATCATTACATTTGTTGAATAATAAAGGTATCCGATAAATAAGAATAATTCCCCTTTTATTCGTGGTACTTATCCGTGTAGTGTATAATAGATATTCAAGTGTTTGCAAATAAAGACACCATCAGGTATCGTTTAATAAAAACGTGGTTTTGTTTGTTTGTTTGTTTGTTTGTTTGTTTGTTTTTTGTTTTTGTTTTTTGTTTTCTTGTTTATTTTTTCCCCTTTTGTTTTTATATAAATACATTTGTGACATATAGCCGTGATATATTACTGATAAAAAGATTCAATACAAAGCACATATGCAACCAGTAGTAGAGGAGGGCCTGCATTCCTAACTAATTACATTTTAAAATTGATGTAATTGTAATGTAATGTAATGAAATGTAATCATGAAAATTGAAAAGTAATTATAATGTAATCAAGTACATCATGTTTTCAGTTCCCGGTCTGGTCAAACCAAAGACTATAAAATAGGAATCCGTAGCTTGTTCGCTAAGTACACATCACTAAAGAGTAACAGCAAAGACTGGTTGGCTCGGAATCAGAATAATATGTCCGAGCGGAGACATACGTCTACCCGCGGACTGTTGCTACAGTGAGCTAGAACTATGCAAATTATTTTTTTTCCTTTGTGTACATTAATTTTATAAGCGGGAAATACATTTTACACATGTTTTATTTTCAGAAAATATCAGTCTGTTCAAAATGACAAAGATTTTGTTTACATAGTTTTGACACTTGTATACATATATATCCTAATGTATAATACAAGTCAATTTTGTAGTAATACATGGAAACTGGGGTATATGGGGGACACCAGAATTCATGTCCAGTGATGTCTGTATATAAGGTAATAAAATCAAAAAATTGAATGACGTTACAAAAATACTAAGATCTAGAACTCAACATCTCCAGCAAGTCTTTTGTCTAATTTATCATACCTATCGTTTTTGTAGTAATAAATGGAAACTGGGGAGGCTGGAATTCATGTTCAGTGACATGTGGTGGTGGAACAAGGATCCATCACCTTCAAATGGTGGTTTAGATTGCCCAGGACAGAACAATGAATCTGGATCCTGTTCTACGGCACAATGTTCAGGTATTTGTTAGAATTGGCTGTGTCTTTATTAACTACACATTCGAACTCGGTAAATGTTGTGTTATAAAGATATATTTAATAATGTTGTTGGCGGAAGGTAGCGTGATGCAAACGTTTACGAGTCTATTTATAATTCCTGACCTGTTGGGGAAGGAAATCAGTAATTAGACAAAGGAATTTGTGTCTGTCGTTTTATAAGAGAGTCTTTATAGTATTATATCAAATGTCATCACTAAAAATATTACTACAAAAACTTACACAAATCATACATAATTTACAATAATACACTACATCTATCTAGATGAGAATTTACACAATTCGGTTGTGTCCAAATATTATGTTTCGATTATAGAATCAATAATAATAAAAAAAGAAAGACGTATTCTACAATAATTCTATGACCGCGTATTTTTTTTAAATTTATTTACTCTCTTATTTTATGTATATTTGACAAACGTGAGATCCCAAACATTTCCTATAGTAAACTAGATTACCAACAACAACAGAGTAACTACCTATCTAAATATTATTACAGTATAGGTATGATTAAATCATCACAGGAACATGTATTATTGATAGTCAATTACCAACCTTCCATGATGGAAACATTGTCTAGTTGGAGATGATTATTTGGTGCATTAGAAATTTAAACTTGATAGCTAAAATATATTTAACTCCAGTAAATCATGCCCATCTACAGAGTTAATTCAACAAGTATATGTACTATAAAAATGTGGTAGTGTACTCAAAATTTATTATTTAATAGATAATAAAATCAAACTTGTATCCAACCTAGTGGAAAAAACAAAATATGCCGTATACATTCATGGACATCAATATTCAGTGAATCCACGATATGTGTTGGTACAACAGCGCTTCATTGAGCTATCCAGAGGGTGGAACTATGTTTTTGGAATGTCATTTTAGATCATGGCTAATGCTGGACCCATTTTTACCAACGTTGTCGGCAGATTTGGCAAATTTCGTAAGCGTCGTCCCATTTCATCCATTACGTCGTCAATTGGTAAGAGATTTGGCGACACCATTGGAGTACATTGACATTCTGCTGCGCTAGAAAGTCCATCACAAAACGTGAAACATGTGGTTGACCATTTTCCTGCTGAAATGTGATGGCATGTCTCCATTTCAGAATGAAAGGAACAACATGTTGCTGCAGGATAGAATGCAATTCAAATGTCCATCGATGATAACTACAGGTGTCCGTCCACAAGCATCACACTATCAAGTTGAAATCACCAACTATTAGACGATGAACAACACATGGTCCCGTGTAAATCTTTCCTATGTGGAGATAAACCGCAACTCGAATATCGCTACTGTTCAATTGCATTCCGTGCTCGTCTTGTAAGAAGATATTAACCCAGTTCTATAGTCGGAATCTCATATGTTCAGAAAGCCGATTGCGTCTTGATGACGTGACGTTATGCGTGGTCGTCCGGATGTATACCGGTCTTGAATGTAACTAGACTGTTTAAAATGTCTCCAAGGTGATCCGATAGTATTTTGATGCACACCGGAACGTCTAGCGACAATCATTGTGCGAGACCAGTTTGAAATATCACAATAGCTCAGGTAGTTCATGTTCGTTCAGTCTTGTTAATAATCTGAGTCAAGCAACGTTTGTTTGTTCGTATACAATGTAAGCAAATAGAGGAGATAGTCGACAAGTGGACAAATCCAGCTAAATAAGTTATTCTGAAAAATGTATAAAAAAACCCAACAAAAGTAACCAAAAAAAACACAAACAAACAAACACACACACAAAACAGCAACAACAAACAACCCTACATTTGGTGGTGCACATTTATTCTTTTCCACTGCATGCATTTATATGCATAATATGCAATACTAACACTATTAGGTGGTCCCGTCACCCATATACAATAATAGATTCATTGAATAGTTTGTTATATATGCTCTAATTGTCATGCATCAGTAAGCTTGATAGTCGCTATGTAGCTGTAATGATACTGAAAGTGACGATTAAATATACATTATACCTACATTTAAATATAAAATTTATTTGCACGAGCTTTAGAAACAGGTAGAAAAGCGACTGTTTGACGAAATTTTCTAGCCTGTTTCGTAGCGAGTACAAATTAATTGTATATCTAATGACAATGTACGTATATTGTGTTTTATCCTGCAATATCAAAAAGTCCAAAACACCTGCCAAATTGTCTGAAAATAACTGATACAAAATAATACTCAAAATGACGCAGTTGCATGATAAATATCAAAGACAACAACATTGGCCATCAATATAGATATTAATGACAATCCACAGGCACAACATATTGATACGTATAATATGGATATTGTGTTGGTACAGCTTTAATAATATTATGTCGATTCAGTTGTGTAAACAGTATCACTAGGAGATGTTGAGTGGTGATGTGAAGTGAAAACTTGGACTCATCGGGATATTATAAACAGTATACACATGTCAAGCGAATTGTTAGGGAAGACTGTATTATGATAAATCACATAGAGAAAGAAAGAAAATCAATTAAACAATATTCAGAAATGTATATAGCAAAGCTTTATTAAAATATTTTTTTTATTTATAGATAACAACAAACGTAGGTTACAAAACAATTTGAAAATTTACTTAAAATAGCAAATTTTCTAAAATCACAAATTAAGAATCAAACATTAAAGATAAAAGACAATTATATTTTAATGCAAAAAGAAGGATATGTTTAAAAATAATCAGCGAAAATAATCTCTTCCCAGTAAATGATACAACTGAAGATGAAAAAGATTTTCTTCTTTTCTGTATTGCTTATTAAGCTTAATATAAACTCACAGAAAGAGGTTAAATCAATACCCCCTATACACATATACATGGCCGCTCACTTTCCTGGATTGGTAGAGGCAATTCAACAAAGGGTGGATGGGTTAAGCTAGTCTTAGCCCCCCCCCCCCCCCCCCCCCCCCCCATTCTAAATGAATTAATGTGGTCATGCAGATATAAGAAATATTTTCGATATTGGAAAATGTTTGTATCAACTATAATAACTTTGAGTAAAATGAAAACGAAAATACATCGTGAATCCACTAACCCCCATATGCTTATTTATTAATAACTCTGTCCAAAATAACAACTGTACTTGCCACAAGATCTAGAATAACACACCAGTTGTGGAATGTTAACTCCATACGCTAGTGATGCTGGAATATTTTTACTGATGAAAGGAAAGTTGACTATTGGAAAAGTGGCATCATCACGTTTGTCTTAGAGTTTGTTTTTTAAAACATCCTCCGTTGTCGATCGATTTCAAGGTGAAGGTCAAGGTCAGAAGCAGACATTAGAGTGTCTGTAGCATCCTTTATTTCAAGCTTATTTGGATAGATGAGATGTAGATAATTACCGAATCAAGAACTGTTCAGTAACAGAACATCATTTACATAGCGGATGCTTGGATTAAATGCATGGGCTAATTTTATATCTTTATTCCAGAGAAACCCTGGAAGAAAGTCTGCCACGTAAGCGCTAATAAACAAATGGGCGTGTAGCGGAGCACAATTCGTACCCATTAGAATATAAATCGTCCATCAAACAGGACAAATATGTTGTCTATGAAAAATTATAACATTTAAATGATCTCGTCCTATGTATATTTTTTACTAGATTATGAATGACTTTTGACAAAGTAAGATTTGTCATCTACCAATAACAAGATACTGATATTTTTAATTCTAGATTTTAGGTACGTATGTGGAAAAGCTGTATATAAGGTAGTAAAATCAAACATTTTAATGATATTACAAAAATACTAAGATCTAGAACTCTCCAGAAAGTCTTTTGTCTAATTTATCATACCTATCGTTTTTGTAGTATATGGAAACTGGAGTGCATGGGAAGGCTGGAATTCATGTCCAGTGACGTGTGGTAATGGAACAAGGACACGATCTAGAATATGTGATAATCCATCACCTTCAAATGGTGGATTACATTGCTCAGGGCAGATCAATGCAATAGAAGTATGTTCTACAACAGCATGTCCAGGCATTTATAGGAAGTGTTTGTCTGATGTTTCACTTATTTCATAATGTTGTCGATTTTGACTGTATGTCTTATAAAGTAATCAAATTCATACATGAGTGTGGCCGTTAGCAGTATTGTTTTTCAACTATCGTCCATTTATTCTTTACTTTCATTTACCCTCTTTGTTAGCTTAGTATCCATTATATTTGTACTATCGAAAACAGTTCAAAGATGTCAAAGGATCAATTAAATACTGCGAATCGAAGAAGATCAAAACAACACAATGTCAAAAGAAACCGGACCAAAGAATCCAGCAATGGTCCACAAAACACTACACAGAAAACGAACAACAACGTAAACCCACACAAAACCAGGACTCAGATGCTCCAGAAGAGAAAGAAGTGCCTGCTCCGCTAGTGTCACTTGCCATGTCACTCATGGTTAATAATCAGGTGATAAGTCATGAATGAAGAAAGGAGGACCTCTAGCAAATGCACGTCTCAGATAATTAAGAACAATCTCAGAAGAAGAAAGATAGCTGACAAAGCAATACATGTAAATGCAAGGATTATAAAACTAAATAAAACAGCAAATTCTTAAAATGGGTGTTTTATTCTTCTCCTAGATCATCAACAGTCTTAGGATAGTAATATTAGAAATGTTTTATGTCCCCTCCACTAAGTGGCCGGGACATATAGTGTTACCAATGTCCTTCATTCAGTAATTCCGAAATAAAACAGTTGTCACCATTTTTTTCACTATGCATCGAGATATTGACTTGATATTTGGCATGTAGGTGTATAATGATAAGTTACAGATCAAGTGTACGCTTAGTTTTGGTCCAATGATTTTTGGCCGAGTTATGGCCCTTGGACTTTGAAATTTTGCCAAATATTTAGTTGTCACTACTTTTTTTCGCTATGATTGGGGAAATTGACTTGATTTTTGGCATGAGAGTGTATAGTCATAAGTCACAGATCAACTTTGAAATTAGTTCCTGTTGAATGTTTTTTGGCCAACTTACAGCCGTTGGACTTTGAAATTTGGCCAAATATTCAGTTGTCATCATTTTATTTCACTATGCTTTGATATATTGACTTGATTTTTGGTATTTTGGAATTACAATGATGAGTTACAGATCCAGATTAGCTTTTGTTTCACTGAATAATTTTGGCCAAATTACTGTCCTTGGATATTATAATTTTACATATTATTCAAATTGTTGTTCCCACTTAATGCAACTGTGCTTTTAGATATTTGATTTGGTTTGTGAGATGTTAGTGTATTATTAAGTAGAGGTTGAGCTTACGGTTTATTTCGGGTTGACCTACAACAGTGTGTGACCAACCCCACCACAATCTACTGATCAACATTGGACCTTGTTTTTACTGGAGGACATTTGCCATCAATAATTGACAATGGCTGTTATTACTCAGACCACATGACACTTTTAATTCAGAAAAAAAATCAATGACTATTAAAAGGTAATGTTTTATAGGTATAGGACTTCTTATTTATATGCAAGTGTTGTAATAAAGTTGGTCAGTGACTTGCGACAGGTTGATGGTTTTCACCGGCTACTCCGCCAATAAATCTGACCACCACGATATAGCTGAAATATTGTTGAAAGTGGCGTTAAAGACCATAAACCACCCAACCAATCATAATACTATGACTGAAATTTTAACCCGGGGTTGTATCAATTATTGTCGCAATCAATCATGAAATTATATCGTCACATGATATTGGCATGCTATGCGCGTGTCTATGCGAACAATAGAAACGGATGTATATACCAACGATACATTCATACGTCTATTCGAATTAGCATAGCGTGTGTCGATATGAACCATATATACGAAGACCAAATAGATAAGTGTGGCTATCCGAAATATAGGAGTAAACGCCAATATGGTGCACCTGTACGGTATTGTCCGTCGCTTGTGCATTCCAAAGATTGAATTTCAATTCGTTTTTCGTCCTCTCGCTTTTCACATTGCAGTCGACCGGGATTGGTTCGTCAGAGAATCGTATAAATGTATCAGTGTCTGTACATATCAAACTGTATACAATGCATTGAAATAATACACTATAAACATATCTTTTGAGGAAAACCGCTCGTAGCCATTGGCTGTTGGCAATCCTCGTTAAACAAATAAAGAATTAAATGAAACATATCTTTACTGTGTGTAAAAGTGACATTTTCCAGAAACAAAGCTAGAATGATGTGAATACCATTTTAACATTTAACCAATAACTTGTTTCTGTGGTGGGTCAAAGATAATCTTATAATTACATATCATCCACTATATAGCTATTCACGTGATGATTAAATAGATTGCATAAACCATATCTACCAAGGAATATTGTCAGAGGTGGTAATTTACCTTGCTGATGGTGCAACCGTTGCATAAGTAAATACAAATCTAATTAACATACGATCACAACAACATTGGCCGCTCTACACAAAATAACATACGACAACGGTAATACTATTTCATTATCAACTTCCTGTCTTACAGTAGCATCGGAGGAAGACAACAGTTCGGCAGCTATTGGTATTGGAGCAGGCATTGGATCAACAGCTGTGGTTGTAGGATTACTTATTGTATATATATATATTTATAAGCGATATAGATTTAGAAAACCAGGTATAAATATACAACTGTACATAGATCTAAATATATACAGTGGAACTTGTGCAATCCGACACCTGAGTTTTCCGACGTCTTGTGACAACCGACACAAATCTATGGTTCCCAAAGTATTTCTATCAACTAAAATAAAACCTGAGTTTCCCGACATCCTGCACAATCCGACATATTTCCCCTCGTCCATTTTGTATCGGATTAGACAGGTTACACTGTACATGAGTGAATTGACGAAACAATGAAGATTTATCATGTTAAAAATCCGGGGAGGGATGATAAGTTATATTATGGGTGATATTGGAGAATTGGAAGCACAAATACATGTACAACAAGACTTCAGTGTAATCAATAGTGTCTTGTATCTTACAGTAAAACGGGGATAAGGTGTAAACCAGCAATTATTTTTTTCTCAGATTGTCTACTAAATTTGTGCTTTTTCGAGATTACCTTGGCATTGTGTCTGAAGTTTAACCTTTCCAACAACTTATAGTTTCAGTTATATGACTCCTCTACGTTCTGGCAGACTATCATGGGGTGTTTATATCTTGCAGTGAAATGTCATGCTCTGGGATATCACCTACTCTAAAAATAGCAATGTCATTCCCAGAAATTCAGTATTTATAGGTCATGCATCAAGACCTCCATAAAGGATAAAAATACAACTAAACCCAACCAAATTTGGACTGAAGATAATCTGTATACAATAAATCTATATTGACCTTCAATTACCAAGTTTATTTATGCCATTTCATCTTTTTTTCAAAATACAACAAAGCTAACGGATCTTTGAAAATGACTACTTTTGTATATTTTCTAAGACCTGATTTGTCAGTTAGTGTTAATTTACCATAAGGTAGAAATTATTAGCATACATAAACTTTAACCTATAAGTCGATATGTAACCCTAACCCTAACCCTAATCCTAACTCTAAACCTAATCCTAACCCTAACCCTAACCCTAAACCTAACCCTAACCCTAACCGGAAATTCTACACGCCGAAATAAAAGTACGCTTACAGATATACATGTAATGTCACATTTTATAAGATTATCACTGCTTAACTCTATATTGTTTAAACGTTCATTTGAACACACAACTCAACTCAATATTTAATTATTATATGTCAAGCAAATATATCTGTATCCATTAAAAATCAACATCTATTACATAAACTGTACATATGTTTTTTAGTGTCATGCACATTGAAGAACATTCATGAATGATTTTGAGATAGGAGTGTATGTTATTCCCTTTTATTCATGGGACAAAAAATATCCATGGGAAATCTGATAAAAAACAAAGCAAAACAAAAAACAAGACAAAAATAAAAACAAATAAAAAAGATAGCAACAACAAGCATATGAAGAAGAATTAGGTAATACGTCAAACATGAAGAACTACATACCAATGTTAGACTAAGGCAACATCTGTCACATTTATCACACTCGGACACATAACCCTGATTTCAAGCCAACCGTCCTTGTTCTTACCCCTGAATACAGCGTACATCGTAGAGAAGCAGCAAATACCAACGTATAGCCTTCAGTTTGAACCGAACAGGAATTGAAGCTACAATCTACTGAAATAGTCCACAATTGCTTTCAAATTTGAAAACGTGATATAAACGTGATGTATGTATTCGTGTAATACGTGATGTATGTATTCGTGTAATACGTGATGTATGTATTCGTGTAATACGATTAAATTCAACTTGAACATTATTGCTAGAAAAAAATGCACAAATATTGATTGATTGGTTGGTGTTTAACGCCAACGTTAGCAGCATTTCTGCTATCGTGTGACGTAACAATTTTAATTACTTAGTATTAACTTAGACACAGACCCTTAGAAATAGAACATTATTGTCTAAAATAACAACCGGTTGCAAACATAAATATATATCGTTGACGTTAGGTCTGAAGTTTATAAGGACTACACAAGAACACGACTTTTTCATGTTGCATTGGCATGTACTATGCAAATTCACACTCGCCAGATGTGTATTTCCATGACGCTAAGATTTAAATATTTCTAATACGGAAAGATTTCAGTAACAAAACGTTAAAACACATTGTTTTTCTCCTGTATTCTAACAATTGTTTTTCTCCTGTATTCTAACAATTGTTTTTCTCCTGTATTCTAACAATTGTTTTTCTCCTGTATTCTAACAATTGTTTTTCTCCTGTATTCTAACAATTGTTTTTCTCCTGTATTCTAACAATTGTTTTTCTCCTGTATTCTAACAATTGTTTTTCTCCTGTATTCTAACAATTCAATCAACACCAATTTATTTCCAAAATGTTCATGATTGTGGCCGTGATCATTTAGTAGTTGGATTTGCAACTACCTGTGTAATCAGTACCTATCACCACTAAAGTTGTGAGATCGAACCCTGTTTCATGGCGAGGTGTACTCGATACAACATTATGTGATAAAGTTTGTCCGTGACATGCTACAGGTCGGTGGTTTTCTGTGGGTACTCCGGTATCCTCTATCAGTAAAACTGATCGTCACGATATAAAAACTGAAATATTGATAAGTGGAAATAGACAAAACAACCATACCCCTCTAATTGAATCATTTTATTTAAAAAATAGTGACCGACAGAATTTATCATAGAATTGTTAGTCAATGTCACATATACCATTTGTAATTTATTAAATATATGTACAGATCTGATGAAATAATAACAATCAATTGTAGAGATAGTGACTTGTCATTTTTCAACAGTAGTACGCATGCCTAATACACAATGTAATTACAAGCACGACCTTACGTGCCATCCATAAACGGAGAGAGAGGAGCTTACTAGCCCCACTAGATTGGTACTTCTCAATCATTATTCACTCGTCAACAGAGACAAAACAACATTCACTCTGAGGTAGTCTTTGGTTGAATAACAAAATATTTTATTTTCATTTTGTCATTACTCGTCGGTAACTGGAAGATTATGATTTCTTCAGATCATCATGTTTGCATACATGACATCATTATTTCTCTGCGTCGGTGGTTCTGTAGCAATGAATAAATATTTTGAATTATGGTAATATATAACTGGGTTTGAAACAAGAGTAGCACGACGGGTGTCAAATGTGGAGCAGAAACTTTTTAGTTGGATTCGTGTTGTTCGATCTTTAGTTTTTTGTGTAAAGTTTTGTGGGTCATTGTTTTGTCCTTTTGGCCTTTGTCTGCTGCTTGTCCTTCTTCGATTGGCATGTCCAAATTGATTAGTTTAATAGTTTGTCTCCTCGAATTTTCCAGCTTCTCTAATATTCGGGTGGAAAATATACCTCTGCTGGTGGACTAGTATTCCTAGGGGTATCCTCCAGCCGCCAGTATTCGCTGTTTCGGCACTGACATAGTTTATTATATATATGTATTATTGGCATTTACAGTTCCTATATATTGTAATTACTGTTAAAATTATGGTTATACTCCTCAGGCATATGTTACCTTAGCCGATGTTGACTACCCTGTTGAAGCTCTTTGGATTGTGTGCTCCTAAGTAATTTTAGATTATTTGACTCTCCGATCTTTTGATATTGGATGTGTCTCATGAAGTTTGTTCCATAGACGCGTGATATATATGTTTATTGATACTGCCATACTTATCTAACCGAAACTGTGACCGTTGAGTACATATAAGACATATAGCTAATTTGCTCGAGTCAGGACAGCGTACATATGGTGACATTGTTGTTACGGTTACGAATGGGCATTATAGTTGTCTTGTTTTAAATTGATTTATAGATCACGAAGCTCAAAACAATATGTGAAGAAAGTTTAAACAGAGATGGTCAACAATTCCACCAATATCAACAAAATTCATTAACTACTAGCCAAGAAGGTAGAATCAGTTGGCTAAGGAGCATTACTCTTAGAATAATGAATACACATTGTGGTGCGCTTAGCTACGTTTATGCTTAAACATTTACCGCAATCATTCTGCAGACTTGTATCATGTTCCAATCCACTATATACATGTGTATCTGAGTTGGTGGATCTACAAAACAAGATACATGTACATAAACAATATTATTCTGAAATGTACATAGCTGTTTTTTTATTAGATGCAATGTGCAAATTATGTATTTGTTGTGATTGAGAGATCAACGCCTACCAAGACAAAACCAATCATGATTTCTTGTTCTATCTACCTCAATATCTCGAATATAAATGGTATCCGCCATAATAATGTAAATATTGCTATGTAGCGCTTTATCCATCTACCAAAAAGACCACTAAACAGCGGGAAAGGGGATGTTAACATTTTATCATCGGATTATACAATATTACATGGTGATCCAGAAAATGAATATCGTCTGCTTCTTTACATTATTATGACTTTAAATATAAGAAGAGATTGTTTTGCATGCTCGTTGACATTCATGTACGCAATGCTTTGTTACTTTAAGTTATTAAATATCAAGAAACGGCAACAGTTATTAACCTGTCTAACGCTAATTCGGTTTTACTTCCTATGGTTCCTCTATTCTATCAAACATTTCTTACCTCCTTTATTTTTTTTTTCTCAATCTGTCCTACATTTGTACTATTCAATCATATTAGAATCTACTGGTAAAGTGTTTTATGGTTGTATACGGTATGTTGCCGATCATTACTGTTCAAATTTATACTTTCAAAAAGTAATTAGTACATTACCTTCATATTCTTTATTTACACACACGTGCAATTATTTAAATTATCCATTTTGAAGCTTTTACTTTTAATGTCATATGTTTTAAGCACTTACCTACTGGCGTCTGTTGTGTCATATAGTGTGCATGTGTTTTCGTCTACAAATAGAAATAAAGCTTTGTTGCATAAATTCACTTTTAGATTTGTAGAATTACTGTTATCATTTACAAATTTCAAAACTCTAACTTGTATTGTTCCTTGACTACTTGGTAAAGATATTCTCACTTCTGCACAATGATATCATATCATAATTATTGAATTGATAATGAGTCAGGCAGAACACAGTGCCATACTTATCAGCTTCATCGATTGCTTACAGCGAATCAGCCACAATTCAGTACCAGTATTTTGTTTTTTCGTTTTCCCCGAGAAGAGTTAGTTTTTAGCAAGATCCATATTGAAGCATATAGTCTTTGCTGTTTCAATATGATCTTAAGATTCTCTATTTCTTTGAATAAATTCGGAAAATATGACTTTACCAGGGCTGCCATTGATACTGACCTTTCCAGTTAAATTATCTCATTACCGGTTTTGTACGTGGTTTGTGGTGTTCGAGGCTTAATTTATATCTGGTTATACTCTTTGTTTTATCAGAAACAGATTTGCAATTGCATTTCTGTTGAAACAAATATTCCTATCACAAAATCGTTCATTTATATCGGTCAATGTACATGACACTACAAATATCATTGGACGAACGCTGTGAGTTCGAATCCTGCTCAGGCGGGGTGTACACGAAATAACATTATGTAATAAAGTTTGTCAGTGACTTGCGGCAGGTAGGTGGTTTCTACCGGACACTCTGCTTTCCTCCACCAATAAAACTCACGATATAACTGAAATATTGTTGAAAGTGGCGTTAACTCCTAGCCCTAGCAAATAACATTTGGATTGGCTAATGCATAGAAATATTAATTTTTCATAGATACATGAATGTGTAACTTCTTAAACTATTGAGAGGTTAAGCGCTATTGGACGTGCATAAGGAGATAATTAAACAGTGACAAACTCGCGAAATGTGACCATACATCGCATTCTACTTTTTTGTTAAGTAAACGCTTGAGAAAACCAATGGGGCAACCAAGAATGGAGAATCCAGAGATACAGACAACATCTTGCACAATACACAGAACACAACCCTAGAATGGAGAATCCAGAGATACAGGCAACATCGTGTAAAATACACAGAACACAACCCTAGAATGGATAATCCAGAGATACAGGCAACATCGTGTACAATACACAGAACATAAACCAAGAATGGAGAATTCAGAGATACAGGCACCATCGTACACAATGCACAGAACACAAACCAAGAATGGAGACTACAGAGATACAGGCACCATCGTACACAATGCACAGAACACAAACCAAGAATGGAGAATCCAGAGATACAGGCAACATCGTACACAATGCACAGAACATAAACCAAGAATGGAGACTACAGAGATACAGGCACCATCGTACACAATGCACAGAACACAAACCAAGAATGGAGACTCCAGAGATACAGGCAACATCATGCACAATACACAGAACACAAACCAAGAATGGAGAATCCAGAGATACAGGAAACATCGTGCGCAATCCACAGAACACAAACCAAGAATGGTGAATCCAGAGGTACAGGCGACATCGTGCACAATACACAGAACACGAACCAAGAATGAGGAATCCAGAGATACAGGCAACATCGTGCACAATACACATAACACAAACCAAGAATGGAGAATCCAGAGATACAGGCACCATCGTACACAATACACAAAACACAAACCAAGAATGGAGAATTCAGAGATACAGGCACCATCGTGCACAATACACAGAACACAAACCAAGAATGGAAAATCCAGAGATACAGGCAACATCGTGCACAATACACAGAACACAAACCATAAATGGAGAATCCACAGATACAGGCAACATCGTGCACAATACACAAAACACAAACCAAGAATGGAGAATTCAGAGATACAGGCACCATCGTGCACAATACACAGAACACAAACCAAGAATGGAAAATCCAGAGATACAGGCAACATCGTGCACCATGCACAGAACACAAACCAAGAAAGGATAATCCAGAGATACAGGCAACATCGTGCACAGTACACAGAACGAACAAAAACCAAGAATGGAGAATCCAGAGATACAGGCAACATCGTGCACAATACACAGAACACAAACCAAAAATGGAGAATCCAGAAATACAGGCAACATCGTGCACAATACACAGAACACAAACCAAGAATGGAGAATCCAGAGATACAGGCAGCATCGTGCACAATACACAGAACGAACACAAACCAAGAATGGAAAATTCAGAGATACAGGCAACATCGTGCACAATACACAGAACACAAACCACGAATGGAGAATCCAGAGGTACAGGCAGCATCGTGCACAATACACAGAACACAAACCAAGAATGGAGAATCCAGAGATACAGGCAGCATCGTGCACAATACACAGAACGAACACAAACCAAGAATGGAAAATTCAGAGATACAGGCAACATCGTGCACAATACACAGAACACAAACCAAGAATGGAGAATCCAGAGATACAGGCAACATCGTGCACAATACACAGAACACAAACCATGAATGGAGAATCCAGAGGTACAGGCAACATCGTGCACAGTACACAGAACGAACACAAACCAAGAATGGAGAATCCAGAGATACAGGCAACATCGTGCACAATACACAGAACGAACACAAACCAAAAATGGAGAATCCAGAGGTACAGGCAACATCGTGCACAGTACACAGAACAAACACAAACCAAGAATGGAGAATCCAGAGATACAGGCAACATCGTGCACAGTACACAGAACGAACACAAACCAAGAATGGAGAATCCAGAGGTACAGGCAACATCGTGCACAGTACACAGAACGAACACAAACCAAGAATGGAGAATTCAGAGATACAGGCAACATCGTGCACAGTACACAGAACGAACACAAACCAAGAATGGAGAATCCAGAGGTACAGGCAACATCGTGCACAATACACAGAACGAACACAAACCAAGAATGGAGAATCCAGAGGTACAGGCAACATCGTGCACAGTACACAGAACGAACACAAACCAAGAATGGAGAATCCAGAGATACAGGCAACATCGTGCACAGTACACAGAAAGAACACGAACCAAGAATGGAGAATCCAGAGGTACAGGCAACATCGTGCACAGTACACAGAACGAACACAAACCAAGAATGGAGAATCCAGAGATACAGACAACATCGTGCACAATACACAGAACACAAACCAAAAATGGAGAATCCAGAAATACAGGCAACATCGTGCACAATACACAGAACACAAACCAAGAATGGAGAATCCAGAGATACAGGCAGCATCGTGCACAATACACAGAACGAACACAAACCAAGAATGGAAAATTCAGAGATACAGGCAACATCGTGCACAATACACAGAACACAAACCACGAATGGAGAATCCAGAGGTACAGGCAGCATCGTGCACAATACACAGAACACAAACCAAGAATGGAGAATCCAGAGATACAGGCAGCATCGTGCACAATACACAGAACTAACACAAACCAAGAATGGAAAATTCAGAGATACAGGCAACATCGTGCACAATACACAGAACACAAACCAAGAATGGAGAATCCAGAGATACAGGCAACATCGTGCACAATACACAGAACACAAACCATGAATGGAGAATCCAGAGGTACAGGCAACATCGTGCACAGTACACAGAACGAACACAAACCAAGAATGGAGAATCCAGAGATACAGGCAACATCGTGCACAATACACAGAACGAACACAAACCAAGAATGGAGAATCCAGAGGTACAGGCAACATCGTGCACAGTACACAGAACAAACACAAACCAAGAATGGAGAATCCAGAGATACAGGCAACATCGTGCACAGTACACAGAACGAACACAAACCAAGAATGGAGAATCCAGAGGTACAGGCAACATCGTGCACAGTACACAGAACGAACACAAACCAAGAATGGAGAATTCAGAGATACAGGCAACATCGTGCACAGTACACAGAACGAACAAAAACCAAGAATGGAGAATCCAGAGGTACAGGCAACATCGTGCACAATACACAGAACGAACACAAACCAAGAATGGAGAATCCAGAGGTACAGGCAACATCGTGCACAGTACACAGAACGAACACAAACCAAGAATGGAGAATCCAGAGATACAGGCAACATCGTGCACAATACACATAACACAAACCAAGAATGGAGAATCCAGAGATACAGGCACCATCGTACACAATACACAAAACACAAACCAAGAATGGAGAATTCAGAGATACAGGCACCATCGTGCACAATACACAGAACACAAACCAAGAATGGAAAATCCAGAGATACAGGCAACATCGTGCACAATACACAGAACACAAACCATGAATGGAGAATCCACAGATACAGGCAACATCGTGCACAATACACAAAACACAAACCAAGAATGGAGAATTCAGAGATACAGGCACCATCGTGCACAATACACAGAACACAAACCAAGAATGGAAAATCCAGAGATACAGGCAACATCGTGCACCATGCACAGAACACAAACCAAGAAAGGATAATCCAGAGATACAGGCAACATCGTGCACAGTACACAGAACGAACAAAAACCAAGAATGGAGAATCCAGAGATACAGGCAACATCGTGCACAATACACAGAACACAAACCAAAAATGGAGAATCCAGAAATACAGGCAACATCGTGCACAATACACAGAACACGAACCAAGAATGGAGAATCCAGAGATACAGGCAGCATCGTGCACAATACACAGAACGAACACAAACCAAGAATGGAAAATTCAGAGATACAGGCAACATCGTGCACAATACACAGAACACAAACCACGAATGGAGAATCCAGAGGTACAGGCAGCATCGTGCACAATACACAGAACACAAACCAAGAATGGAGAATCCAGAGATACAGGCAGCATCGTGCACAATACACAGAACGAACACAAACCAAGAATGGAAAATTCAGAGATACAGGCAACATCGTGCACAATACACAGAACACAAACCAAGAATGGAGAATCCAGAGATACAGGCAACATCGTGCACAATACACAGAACACAAACCATGAATGGAGAATCCAGAGGTACAGGCAACATCGTGCACAGTACACAGAACGAACACAAACCAAGAATGGAGAATCCAGAGATACAGGCAACATCGTGCACAATACACAGAACGAACACAAACCAAGAATGGAGAATCCAGAGGTACAGGCAACATCGTGCACAGTACACAGAACAAACACAAACCAAGAATGGAGAATCCAGAGATACAGGCAACATCGTGCACAGTACACAGAACGAACACAAACCAAGAATGGAGAATCCAGAGGTACAGGCAACATCGTGCACAGTACACAGAACGAACACAAACCAAGAATGGAGAATTCAGAGATACAGGCAACATCGTGCACAGTACACAGAACGAACACAAACCAAGAATGGAGAATCCAGAGGTACAGGCAACATCGTGCACAATACACAGAACGAACACAAACCAAGAATGGAGAATCCAGAGGTACAGGCAACATCGTGCACAGTACACAGAACGAACACAAACCAAGAATGGAGAATCCAGAGATACAGGCAACATCGTGCACAGTACACAGAAAGAACACGAACCAAGAATGGAGAATCCAGAGGTACAGGCAACATCGTGCACAGTACACAGAACGAACACAAACCAAGAATGGAGAATCCAGAGATACAGGCAACATCGTGCACAATACACAGAACGAACACAAACCAAGAATGGAAATTCCAGAGATACAGGCAGCATCGTGCGCAATACACAGAACGAACACAAACCAAAGGTTAACATATGTTTAACAACTAATTACGTAGAAATCATTGGCAAGTATTTATTACAATTTCCCGATTCCAGGAAAAATATGGCATATCACCGGCTTGCTTACATGAGTAACAAAACTGGTGTCACTAGTAGAACTGGAATCTTTCTTGTCATTGTCACGCCTGCGGCACATTAATGTGGCATACGGTTACAAATGAGTATTATAGTGTCTTTTTTAAATTGTTCACGAAACTCAAAACAATATGAGAGGAAAGTTGAAACATTGATAGTCAACAATTCCACCAATATCAACAACACTTAATTAATTACTAGCTAATAAGGTAGAATCGGTTGGTTGAAGATCCTTACTCTTAGAATAAGGGATGCTCAACCAAAATTTGATGCGTTTAGCTAATTTTATGCTTAAGTATTTACCACAATCATTCTGCGGACTTGTGTCATGTTCCAATCCACTATAAACATGTAAATCGAAATTGGTGGATCTACAAAGCAAGATAAATGTACATAATCACTTTTATATTGAAAAGTACATAGCTGGGTTATTTTTTTATAAGATGCCATGTTCAAATAATGTATTCGTTCTGTTTGAGAGTTCAACACCTGCCAGGACGATCATCATGATTTCTTGTTTCATCTTCCTCACTGTCTCGAATATAAATTGTATGCATCATAATAATGTAAATATCGGTATGTAGAGGTTTATCTATAGCACTTATCAGAGGGGACAACATTTTATTATCAGATTAGACGATATCCTGTTGTGATCCTGAAAATGAATACAATCTCCTCCTTTACATTATTATGACTAAATATAAAAATATAAAAAATATATTGTCTTGCATGCTCATTGACATTCATGTACGTTTTTCTTTGTTAATTTAAGTTATTAAGTATCACGAAGCGGTAACAGTTATTCATCGGTCTAACACTATTTCGGTTTTGCGTGTTAAGGGTTATGTTGGGTTCATTCTATCAAATATTTTGAACATTCTTTTGTCAAACATATGTAAACGTTCAGTTATATTATTCATTCGATGTTAGAATATACTGGTAACAATTTTTTTTATAGTTGGCTATGTCGAACATTATTGCTTAAAAGTATATTTTCATATTTACTAAGTACAATACCGTTATTTTCTTTCTTTAGAGGCACATGTACTTATTTTGATTATCCAATTTAAATCTTTTATTTTTAATGTCATATGTTTTCAACACTTACCTACCGGCTTGTGTTGTGTCACATATTGCACATGCGTTTTCTTCTATCAATAGAAATAAAGCTTTATAACGGAAACAAAAGTTAGAGCATATTGAAGGGGCAATCAAAAACGGAGAATATAGATAGACTGGGAGCATATGGTACACAAGAGGAAGACAAACAACACAAAAAGCTAACACAATATGAATAAGGCACTAATATGTGCATTCAAACACAAATAATGTACATAAGACATGAGCCTTCCTACAAACAACTGGAGGTAAATTCACTTTTAAATTCGTAGCATTACTATTATCATTTACATATCATAATTATCTAAGTGATAATGAGTCCGTCAAAGCACAGTTTCATAATTATCAGGCTTGTCGATTGTTGATGGAAACTCAGCCACGATTCAGTACCAGTATTTCCCCTCGAGAGAGTTATTTGCCGATAATAGTCATATTGAAGCATAGAGTCTTAAATGTTTTGTAGACTTGTTTTCAATATGATGTTAAGGACTCTCTATTGTCCGATATCATTTCGGGAACTATATCTCTATGAAGGTTGCAATTAATGTGACAGTTGATGCCTACCCTTCCAGAGAACCTCATCGCAATACCGGTTTGTAGGCGGTTGATGGTGTTCGATTCTTTATGTTATGCCTGTTTATACTCTTTGTTTTATCCGAATATTCCTATCACAACATCGTTCAATGTACATAACACTACAAATAACATGTTGACTGGTTAATGTGTATTTCTTATCTGGATGTAACTTGATTGATACCGAAAATATCAGCCTGCCAAGCCAGGATATGAAGTTTGTTTCCAAGTGAGCGAACCGAACGAGCCACAATTTTCATTTTCTGTCGTGCAGGCTGATATTTTTTAGAATCAATCATATTCACATTCAGATCTTTAAATCAAACAAAAACACGGATATATGGTACATCTATAGGTTTCGATATTTGTATTTTCGCGGGAAAGATAACATGATCCAAAATATTGATGTTTGTTGATATTGCCGACACGCCAGTTCCTAATTAGATTTATATTTAAAAAATGAAATGTTAACTAGCTATTGGTGTTGACGAATTGTATTTATTTTTTTTTGTCATCTTCACAGAAATTATTATTTAAATGTTGGGAGAATTCGGTGACAACTCCCGCTGAATGTTGATAAGTCCTGCCTGCTCAGCTCACGTGAACTTTGATGCACGTTTTGCTTATGCAGTCAGCAGGTAGATATAGCGGGAAGGAAGGATAATAAATATAAATATTGATCTTTCATAGATGCATCAATGTGTGCCTTGTTAAAATATTGAGAGGTGAAGCACTATTGGACGTTTATAAAGAGAGGATTAAACAGTGACAGACTCACGAAATGTGAACATACCTCGCATTCTTATTGTTTTGCTAAGTAAACTTTTGAGAAAGCCAAAGGGACAACCAAGAAACACATGCAACATTGTCCACAATACACAGAACGAAGACAAACAAAAGGTTTATATATGTTTAACAACTAATTACGTAGAAATCTTTGGCAAGTGTTTATTACAATTTCCCGATTTCAGGAAGAATATGGCATATCATCGGCTTGCTTACATGAGTAACACAACTAGTGTCACTAGTCGAACTGCAACCTTTCTTGTCACACCATTTCACTCATGTGTCTAATTAGATTTACTCATATTTATACCTTTTTTTTTTAGCTTATACCATTTCAAAACTTCAATAGATAAAATCAGCAACCCTATCAACACAGCTGTTGATCCAATACCAGCTCCAATACCAATAGCCATAGATCCGGTGTTATCTGTTGACACTATTAAAAGATATGACGATTACTAGTCTCAGTGTGTAGAACCTGATAGCTAAAGTATAGTTATTAGAAGGGGAGAATGTCATTACCTCATTCATGACTTATCACCCGATGTGTAAGAAGAGCTTGAGGATACCAAACGGGTAATAGGAATCTGTAAATCTAAGAGGAACAGAAAACACGATGACCAAAAAAGGACAAACAACTATCTACAAAACATACACATACAACTTACAATCGAGTAACACGAACGTATTAAAAACCGGGGGTGAACTCCGGAAGGATAAGCAGTTCCTGCTCCAATAGTGGCTTCCGTCTTGTTAATCTAGTTACAAACCCGGTGATTAGTCATGAATGAGGCAAGGACCGGGATTTGATTACGACAAATGGAACATATCCATGTTCATTTGCGACACAGATATTCCATAGCGGTCAACCAAGTCATGATGGCGACGGTAAAACTTTCGAAGTGATGACTGCAACTTAACCAATTGGAACCCTTGTTTCGTTCTTAACAGCCACTATCAATTTCGAGGTGTATATCTAGGTATGAAGCAGACCTATCTGTATCTGTGGTGTCCTTTATTTCAAGCTCATTGGGATAGATGCGATCAACGAACTCACCAAACCTAGAATTATTCGATGAAAGGACATCATCTATATAGCGGAACGTGAAATTAAAGGACCTGCTAGTTTATTTTCCTTTTTCTTGAGAAGCCCATGTATGAAATCTGCCTCATACGTGTAAAAGAACAAGTCGGCGAAAGGAGGAGCACAGTTTGTACCCATAGATATGCCGACTGTCTGTTGAAAAACACATCCACCAAGTATAACAAATATGTTGTCAATCAAAAACTCGAGCTTGTTGATGATATCAGTTTAAGAGAACTTTTTCCTATAATCAGAGTAGTTTTTTGTTTTACAAAATAAGATATGTCTCTGCCTAGCACAAGGTATCTGTATCTACGTTGGTCATTATTTTTTTCGTGAAACACAGTTGGACCAAATCCAGTGATCTGTCTTACAGCTTAGAGTGAGGAATAGCTGCGTAGAGGGCATAGACAGACGTCAACTGTTCATAAGAATCCACTTTAAATAACACTTACATAGTTGAAATTATGTGCATATATAATATGCTTTGGTTAGAATTGTGCATGTGAGCTAGATGTATATATGAAAAATGAGTTCATCATAAAACGTTGATATCAAATTTATCAGGTATACGCAAAGCCAAATAACCTAAATGTCTTCGGGGGCAAGAAAACCAAATTATACTAGAGTGTATGTGCGATTTTGTTATGTTTCGTTATTTTTTAATTAAGAAGATAAATTATTGTCAAAGAAAGCCATACCTGGACATGCTAATGTAGAGCAGGATTCCTTTTCATAAGCCCGTCCTAAACAATACAAACCAGCATTTTCAGGTGGTGGATTGTTACATGGTCTATATCGTATCAATAGTCCACCACCACATGTCGTTGTACATGGCGACCAGTCTCCCCATGTTCCCCACTTTCCGTTTACTGCTACAAATACGATATGAGGGGTAAAGTAGAATATATATAAAAATATAAGACCTAGTGTCTACGCGATAGAACATTTCTGTGTGGCTTTTCTACCTGACTATATATCTCTACAAAAATTCAAGAAGGAGACACATTGTTTAATGAAATTTTCGAAATGAATTACGATGCTTTATTTTCTTTGTTTTTGTTAGTTATTCACTGAATACGTTTTGCAAGCTACTAAGAAGAGTTTGAAGATGCCAAAGGGATAATCAGAATCCGTATATCGAAGAACAGGCAACAGAGTGGCCAAAAGAAAAAGTACAAAAGGATAAACAACGATCTACACATAAAATTAAGCAGATAAAAAAATAAAGTTATATACATATTTCAATGCTGTGTCAAATTAACCATTTCCCCAAAATATTGTATTTATTTTATATGACCATTCGTTACCTCTTTTGAATTAAAACTTAAGTACTATACTCCAACACAAGGTAAATTGTCCATGTATATTTATTCTTCATTGCTTTGCATTTCCTGCCAATCTTTCGGCGTTCAGCTACCTACCGGTTTACATTAGGAACATTTCCAATGACTTTCGACCAAATGGACCCATGTGTCACTTCCAGCATGAGCAATGACAGAAAAGGACATGTTGTATTTTCTGTGATTGGCGAATAAACATGTCTTTCAAAACGAATGAAATAAAGGACAAGACACAATTCATGCTGCACAACAAATTCTATCATAAATGAACTTTAGTTTGACGCAACGTACAAAGTAGTTTTCATTTCCCACCGCTTCAACAGGTTACTGAACTAGGTGATAAAGGGCATAGGCATATGATTGTTGTAGATCGTAATTTTTCTTGGATGGTGCTAATTGAAACATCCTTTTCTTGACACACACAATATTAAGCAAATCAATATTTAGCAATAAAGATATAATTCTACTGTACAAGTACCCGGGCATGTTGTATAGCATGTTGTCGTTGCATTTGTGGATCCTTGGCAATCGGAACCACCATGTGCAGGTGCTGGATTGTCACATGATCTATACCGTTTCCATATTCCATCATCACATGTCGTTGTACATGAACCCCATGCTCCCCATAAACCCCACGTTCCATTTACTACAAACAAAAAACAATGTTTGGTATATAAATTTATACACAATGTTTGGTACAAATCTTATATATATTTCTGAATAAAAAATTCTTTCGAATGAGTCTACTGGACATGCAGAAATGTGAGATTTGTCTTTTCCATCCCGAGTACATATAAATGTATTTCGAGACCATGTATGTATATTCTGTTTATCATGAAGCATCAAATGATATATCGAAAATGAAAGAAAATGTTGAATTTACAGCTAATGTATTTATTTGAGATTTAAGGTTCATTCCCTCTCGGGATAGGTAGTTTTTATGTCATTCACTTCCGGGATAGGTAGTTTTTATGTCATTCACTTCCGGGGTAGGTAGTATTTATGTCATTCACTTCCGGGGTAGGTAGTTGTTATGTCATTCACTTCCGGGGTAGGTGGTTTTTTATGTCATTCACTTCCGGGGTAGGTAGTTTTTTATGTCATTTGTGTTTCTTGCTTACAAAGATTTAAAAGCTATTCTGTTTTTCAGTTCTATAATTGACGTTGATCGTACCGAATGAGAGTATTCCACAAATGTGAGTTAATTAGATATATACGTTTTTACTGAAAACTACAAAACAATAGGGCGATGTCAAAACACCGCACATCATATCCTGATTTTATGTAATTAATGAAATACTAAAGGGGCTTATTGTGAGGTCATATACAAAGTATTATACAGCCATTAAGTGCATAAACCCCAAAAAAGTTTATAAGGTCAATGAATGTTGACAATTGAAAACTAAGACCTGCAGGATGAACGAAAATAGCTATATGGCAGTATTGTTTGTCTGTACGATCTGGCTGATACAAAGGACAAAGTTGAGTTATGACGTTCTAAGTTGAATCATGCGGTTTACTTATTCAATAAAATCTCACTTTTGCGTAGTGAATATATCTGGTGAATGCCTTATTTTGTCACTACATGGTATATAATATAATATCCATAATTTTATAGTAATTCGCCTCTATCTGTAATTGACCATGTTTTAACTATAATTGTGATTTCGCTTATTTTCGTTGTGTTAAATTTCATGGATTGGCACAAACTGAGATGTTCGTTAATATCTGAATTCATGGTTTTGATTCTTGCAAATTGCTTCTCTTATTATTCTCGCCTTTCGTTGTTCACTTAATTTCGTGGTTTGTTTGAACCAAAGAAAATCGGGAAAATTGGTTTTCAACGAATAAAAATGTTTCACAGTATCATGTTTTATATCCTTCTCTATGAAAAGTGACAGCTAAAAGCAGAACTGAGAATAGGGAAGAAACAAAATACACTCAATTCAAACACATACCTATTTCCTCCAACTAGTTCTCCTGCTCTAAACACGAGGTGACACATCCGAATGAATAACAATAATAATAATAGATATAATAATTAACTAATTTTTTATTTTTTTTTATTTATATATGGTATGTGATAAGTATTTAATATTATATATAATTATTTACTATATAATTGTGAGAAATGCAATTAGCAGATGGGGTGTGTCAGAAGCACCGTCCCTTGGTGTTTTTAGCAGGTTTACTGCTTGTTAAGGAATATGCAACATATGTAAAGTTTCACACTGGATCTGAGATATAGGGGACAAACCAGAACATGATCCACTAAATAATTATAATTATATTTATATTTTTAGAAATATAAAACCCCAAACTATGTCCTTTTTCTTTTGTGTGTATGTCTCATTTATCAATCATGAACGTTTGTATTGTTAATGATGCCTCATGTGGGCCCTATGATTAAGCAATAAAATATATTCTATTCTATTTTATTCATACCTGGGCATGGTATTATAAAACATGATGTCGTTTCATTCTTGTTTCCTTGGCAATCGGCACCTCCATGTGCAGGAGCTGGATTATCACATAATCTATATCGTGTCCGTATACCATTATTGCACGTCTTAGAACATGTACTCCATGCTCTCCATACACCCCAGGTTCCATTTACTATGACAAATAAACGATATGTATAGATATACACATATATTGCAACAATATGAACATTTTGATTGTCAATAACTTCAAAAACAACATTTGTTATTAGATAACAATGAACAGGGCAAAGTTGTTTTGATGCATATTCTTGTTTTTTTAATAACATTTTTAGTAAATGTTTCTTTTGACAAAGTAAATGTATATGACACGCTTGAAGATTCCTATTGGATAATCAGATGCTGCAAATTGAAGAAAGACAGGACAAATAATGTCTAATACAGGATAGACAAACAATAGTCAATAAAACACTACACAAACACTATAAAACTCATAGATATTTGAACCTTGTAAAATAACAGAAGATAATCTTATAGCAAATAAAAAAAAATCACAAGTTATTACAATATTTAAATTGTATACATAGTATAAGATAAATATATGTCATTTTCGTTGAACATTTTTAGAAATTGACATTGTTGTCTGGCTTAAAATTAAACAACTACAACAAAAACGTGAAAAAACATATCAACTCAGAATCAAGTAAGAAACTGACAAATAATCTATTATAATGGAAACACCATTTTCAAGATACAAATGAAATTCAAGAATAAATAGTATTTATTATTAAGGAAACAGTTATGCAGTATATTCTTATGGCGAAATTTAATTGTAAAAGATACAATTTCTATGCTACTTTTCTGTAGGACATAAAATGGAAATTTGAAGAAGTAAGAGGATGTGAGAAAATTATACACTTAATTCTAACAAATACCTGGGCATTGTGTCGTAACACATGACGTCGTTTCCGTGTCCTCGTAGTTTCCTGAGCAAGCACATGATCTAGAGCGTGTCCACATGCCACTTCCACATGTCCTGGAACATGTATTCCATGATCCCCATGCACCCCATGCTCCACTTACTATAGCAAATAAATGAAATGTATGATACATAAGTATAGATATACATAAATATCACAACAATGTTGACATTTTATTTGTCATTTTAACCTGACTGTTATTATCGTAAGCCATCCGTTGAGGTCAGGGTAATGGTATTTAGCGCTACTTTAATTGTATAACTATGAAGAATGCATTTTCTACTTGAAAACACAATGTTTCTTTTCTTCCAGTAAATCGTTGCTTCTACAATATCATGCGTATTATGTATTATGCTATGTTGTAATAATTCGTATTAATACAGCTATGTCTGTGGATGAACATGGTTAGCTGGAGTTAACTCAGTTTTAAATTCAAGTAAGATTTCCTAGTCCATCAAATAGTCATCTACCAATGTAACATGATCATGTGAAGAATTATTTATGAATATTCAGTCATAATATGTGTTTTTGCATTGACATTTGTCATCGTAGCTTTGTTGTTGATTTAAGGAATATTTGAAATTGTTGAACAGGTTATACGATATAACCTGGCTTGGGTCAGTTTACGCTTATTAAACCGCGAAGCGGTTTATGAAAAGCGTAAACAGACCCAAACCAGGTTATACTTGCAAGTATAACCTGTTCAACAATTTCAAATATTCCTTACAATTTAATTTTCACAGCAAAATTTAATGATTCCTCGATTTTATTTACGATTATTTCATGTGACTATTTGAATTTGTCGTTGGCGGATGAACACGCTGGTGACATCACAATACCAACCCAGGTTATCGAGTATAACCAAAATATTATCCAGGCGGATTAGCCAATCAGATTGCAGTATTCAAATCAAATTAAATTATATCTAGTTATCCATAATAAATGTTTGATATCATAAATGTATTGGATGCGAGAACAAATAAGAGAGCAAACATTGTAATGAAAAAACACAACTTTATTCTATAAATATATCTGGCCACAGGATTATAGCCGAGCATGATTTCATTTTTTTGGATAATTTTTGATAGAAACATCATTTTCTAGAGGATATTTAAAAGAGAAATGCCGCTAATAATGATAGCTGCAACTATTTCGTCTTTCTAAATGACCACTTACCAGCGTTTGGTGAACAAACTTTCAAAGCTAAAAAGAAAATTAGTCCAAACATATCAATGGTGAAATCATTTCTAAACCTCAACACGGAAGTTAGACTATTCTTCTATATACAGTTTAAATACTTGCCTACCCGACCGTACATTCACATACAATGAATATGCATACTGTATTCAACTATTTGTTACTTATCTAAAATTAGCATTTGCTTTTGTCTCTTATGATCGTTGTACTTAAAACACATGTCGTGTTGCTTTATGCTATAAAATGATCTTATTTAATCTAAAATTGTATCAGTTGTCCTGTTGTTGAGTATTGAAAGCAATTTTACCTAACTTCCGCGTCTAACTGTTAGACGCGGAAGTTAGGTAAGATTAGACGCGGAAGTTAGGTAAAATTGCTTTCAATACTCAACAACAGGACAACTGATAACATTTTAGATTAGATAAACATCTGCGAACGTTTCACTAAAGGTCGTAAGTCGTAAACGTAGACGTAAGTGTACTCTTAAGAGCTACGACCGTTTCACTAATAGGACTTACGATAAAAAGTGATCGCAAAGTTAAGAGTGGTGGTAGGTACTCGTAAGTCGTAAATCGTAAACCTATTTTTGAAGAGAAGAATTGCTTTCTGTATTTTTTTAATATGAACAATGATCAAATGCAGCGAGCAATACATATTAGATGCACGCAACAATTTTTTATATTTCGAGAGCTATAAAAAATCATTAAAACAGCTATGTACACATTATTGTTTGTTTCAGTGTACTTTCTATCAGTTCAGCATTTACAATATCAACATATTTTATTAACGAGGGTACATAAAAGAAATTTCAAGAAATGAACGATATCGGGTACATGTACAAACAATGGCTCAAAAAAATAAAGTTAAGCACAAACAGAGGGCGCATTACATTTGCGTGAATTTGGGGATTAACAGGTATTACATTTGCACGGAGAAAGGGCGTTACAATTGCCCGTAAAATATACCTTCAGGAGAGGTTTTTTTTTTGTTTTTTTTTTACATTTGCGCGGATTGCCTGTTATTTAGAATATATTTAATTTATTCATAACATTTTCTGCATTCTGCAGCACGACTGACGATGCAATATGGATTATTCACCACTTTCGTCAGCCTTCAAAATGAAAAAAAAAATATAAGAATAACACACAAATAATTTAAAAAAAAGATTAATTTGTAACATACATGTATAAAAAAAAAAAAACAAAAAAACAACAATAATTTTGAAGGCAACAGATATTTGTGCAGTCCAAATATTAAAACTCATTGGTAGTTTTTATTGATTATATAAAGCGTTAAAACACTCATTATGAATATAAATCAGCAGTACATGTACATGTTAAGGTTTAATATTGCAAGATGTGTATTTTTGTTGTTTTATGTGTTGATGAAGCATATTATTTTATATGTGTGAATATAGTGATGCAATAAAACTACCCAAATCCTACTCACCCTCCACCCCCCCCCCCCCCCCCCCCCCCCTCCTTGGTGGACAGGGGTTACAGAACAAGTCATTTCTGGCTGGCAAAAGAGGAGATATAGAGGTAAAAAAGAAGTTGCAGCAACTGTGCTTATGAAAACCATAAAATATTATGAAAATACGAAATATACTTTAAAGAGATGTATAAAAAAAATCCGCACAATTGTGATGTGTTTAAGTTCTTCACGTATAGTAAATGTAAGATTTTTAACGCGCAATTGAAATGCACCGCAAACGGAATATCGGTGCAGAATGTGAATGTATTGCCAAATCAATGGTCACATTTTTGAAATTTCCCCTTACATATAGCATGAAATTTATTAAAATATATTCCATAAAATAGATTTCTTCTCAAATTTCGGTAAAATTTCACACTTAACAATTTTTTTCTAATAGCTTTGGTTTATTCATTTCAAAAATCACTTTAGAGTTTTGAATTAGTTAAATATTAAAAATGTATTTTAACACATTTAAAATGTGATTATTAATGTAATCAGCTTCCGAGCTGTTGGGTATTATTTATACAATGTAGGCAGGCTATGGAAACGATTATCTTCTTGGCTATATACTCAGCCATTACAAAATATAGGGGGGTGCTAATGTGTGTATCGTGTTAGGTAAATGAGTTGCCAGACATTTATTTATGGATATATTGTGACAAAATATGGATGTAATTGTTTGAAATATATATTTCCCAATGAGGTTTGTATTATTTTACATTCAACCTACGTCTTCATGTAAAATTTTGGATGTGAAGTCAAATACAATCAAAATTTGGGCCAAATGTTACCAGCGAGCTGGTGGTAAGATCAGGATCAGAATCAGAAAGAGTTTTAGTTTGACAATTTTTTCTGAATGGCTTTTTGTTCTTTTGTAATGTAGTTTTACCTTAATAATTATATATAAAAACAGAAAATATAGGTTATATATTTTTATGAAATAAATTAATTAAAAGAAACACGTGTTTTATTAGAATATGGTAAATCCGAGGATGATATGCAAAGCAGATGTTTGTTTACAAACAATAATTATATATATAAGTGTATTTTGTAAGCAACTAATGGTACGTAGATACAATGTATCTAACATAGTTAACACTTAATCCAAATTTTACTTAGCATACATATGCATTTTGATTATTTTATTTTATGAATATAAATTGTTATTAAAAACAGAGGATCTATTTAGATCATAGATGGGTTTCACACTCCTACAGGAGTACAGACAGTATTGTAAAATATTTATTTCATATTTTTTTTAAATATAAACTTATAGACAAAATGTGTTAATCACTTGGTTCAATTTTGTTTTACAAAAAGTTTTTCAGTAGTAATTTTATAATACTATACAGTACTATGATTATCTCCCTTTATTTATATTCCTTAAAAAGCATTTTCCCCAATAATTATTGTTAATTCAACTTTTTGCATTTAATTGTTATATTTTGAAATTGTTATCAATATTAAACAATAAAAAAATGTATGTTCATATTTATATGAATATTATAGTTGCAATTATTTAAATTAAATATACCTACCTTGAAGAACTTTAGATTTATTTATATAATCAACGCCCACTTTATTGTAAATATATTGCCGAATTACCTTCGATATTTTCCGTATATTACAATTATACTTCAGTATTTTCCGATTTATTTCCGTCGATTCTAAATTTGCATAGACACTTCAAATGCGTCAAAAAATTATCCAATGAAAAGTTTCTCGATATACGAGAACTAGACGAGAATTTCATTACTTATTATAAAATCCAGAGATACATCGAATGGTAAAATCGGCCATTTTCTAGCATCATTATTTGCTGATTCCATCCCCTTTCCCTATGACATCCCCTGATGTAGGATACAATATATCTTTTACCTCCATTATAGGAGATGTTACTTGTCGCAAGTCGTAAGTCGTAACTCTTAAGCACCCATTGACAATCCCATTGACAATCCATCGGCTTTGCTGCGTGTTTGCAGTACTGATTGGCTGTTGTCTGACGAGCCTTTTAAGGATTCTATCTTCTCTTGGGGTCGTTTTCAGATGCCTACCTGTCCATTGGCGTTCTTTTATACTCCCGGTTTGGTTCACGCGCTGCTTCAAGTGAACAATGACCGAGTATCTTACATTGAATCGTTCATCAGTTTGTCTGTAGGACATACCTCCCCTTACCATTCCAACCGCTTGCTATCTCTCTGCATCTGACAGTTTTCGACGTGCCATGTTGAGATAAAGATTAGAAAGTTGAAAGTTTTACATGTACTTCGCGGGCAGATACTGATTTTATTTTATCGCACGTTCTTGTTCTTGAACAGTTCCTGAACACGTCTCCTCATTCCGTGAATCAAGCGTCTCAGTCTGTGTTGAGGGTACTGTTGCCATTCCTGAGCCAAAGTAGTCACTAATTCCTGAATTGTTTTACAATTTGGGGTACATGCGTTAACTTTTCGTCCTAGATAGTCCCATACATGTTCTATTGGATTCATTTCCGGTAACATGGCTGGACAAGACAGTAGCTCTATCGCCTGCTGTTGCAGATATTCTTGTACTATGCGGACCATATGTCATCCATTAGAATTGATCGATTAGCTCATGGGTGACGATCAAAATGATGCACAACTAATGGGCACATGATCCGATCACGATATGTTTGTCCTGTTAAAGTCCCACCAAGGACAAACAAGTCAAGCTTAAAGTTTAGAGAAAAGGATCCCCAAAGAATAATACCATTCCCACCAAACGCAGTTGCGCCCACAATATGTTTCTGTTGATATGCTGTGTTTCTCGATCTCCATACGGCCATCAACTGGATTCAACAAAAACAACTGTCATCCGACCAATGCACTATTTGCCACTACCTGATATTCTTTCCCATATGGTCACGTACCCATTGAATCCTGGCTGAAATATTGTTGAAAAGGGCGTAAAACACCATAACCCTAACCACCGCGTACAATATTTTGTCTTTTGACCATGCTATCGTCTGTCCTTTTATTTACTATTCCTAATGACCCCTTTGGGTTTCCTTAAGCATGTTTGTACAGTATTATACATTTAGTCCAAAATTCTATGCACAAATACTTTAGTGTCCTTGTTCAAACATTTCAAACTAAATAATACAGTCATACATAATTTATGCGTTTTCTTAAGTAAAGCAGACCTTCTTTAGTTAAATCATCCATGTCTGCACCTAAAGGTAAAGTATCAGTTTAAAAGATTAACAAATACTATCTTACATTTGTATATAAAGCTATTTAATAAAATTATATACAAAGAAACCTAGTATTGTTGCAATCTAGACAGAAACCAATCACCGGAAGTTTCACTATTGAGTTAAAACACACAGGCTTTCTTCTCCAATTACGACGTGATCATGTGGTAGTTGGATTTACAACTACCTATGCAATTAGTGCCTATCATGACTGATGCTGTGAGTTTGAATCTCTATCAGGGTTAGGCGTATAGCATTATGTGATAACGTTTGTCAATGACTTGCGACAGGTCGATGGTATTCTCCGGTTTCCTCCACCAATAAAACTGACCGCCACGATATAACTGATATATTGTTGAAAGTGGCGTTAAACATTATCAAACAAACAAATCAAATTACGACTATTAGAGTTTCAAAAAAGGTCAAAGTATTTATTGTCTATGAACTCAGTATACCAAGATACTATATGTACATGTACTCACAACTTAGCAAACCATCTAAGCCAATAAATAAATAATTATCACTAGGTAGATACTTCTGATGGTGTATTTTTACTCCCCAAAGAAACATCCACTCAATAACCTCTGCTTCAGCACTGACATGATTTATAAGACATATTTTGTTATGCTAAAGTAATATTACACCACAATATCATGAAATGTTTGGATTAAATATTTTTACTTAAGCGCCACTTAATTTAACTAAAATCAGCTGCATAACATTAAAAATCCGCTCAAAAGCAGAATTTATAAGCAAATCGCAAAATATTTGACAGCAGATAATTCTGTTCTCCAGGCGACCGTTTCACTAATGTGATCGTAAATCGTAAGTCTAAAATCACTCTTAAGATTTCCTTACGTGCACGTATACGTGCGTTTCACTAAACTAAAGAGTTACGACTTACGACTTGCGACAAGTAACATCTCCTATAATGGAGGTAAACAAATATATTACATCATAAACAGCTCGGAAACCGATTACATTAATAATCACATTTTAAATGTGTTAAAATACATTTTTAATATTTAACTAATTCTAAAACTCTAAAGTGATTTTTGAAATGAATAAACCAAAGCTATTAGAAAAAAATTGTTAAGTGTAAAATTTTACCGAAATTTGAGACGAAATTTATCTTATGGAATATATTTTAATAAATTTCATGCTATTTGTAAGGGGAAATTTCAAAAATGTGACCATATATATTTGGCAATACATTCACATTCTGCACTGATATTCCGTTTGCGGTGCATTTCAATTGCGCGGAAAAAATCCTACATTTACGTGAAGAACTTAACCACATGACAATTGTGCGGATATTTTTTTTACCTTTCTTTAAAGCATATTTTGTATTTTCATAATATTTTATCGTTTTTATAAGCACTGTTGATGCAACTTCTTTTTTACCTCTTTATTTACCTCTTTTGCCAGCCAGAAATGACTTAATCTGTAACCCCTGCCCAACACGGGGTGGGGGAGGGGGTGTGAGTAGGATTTGGGTAGTTTAATTGCATCACTGTATTCATACATATAAAATAATGTTTCATCAACACATAAAACAACAAAAATACACATCTTACAATATTAAACCTTAACATGTAGTGTTGATTTATATTCATAAAGAGTGTTTTAACGCTTTATATAATCAATAAAAACTACCAATGAATTTTAACATTTGGACTGCAGAAATATCTGTTGCCTTCAAAATTATTGTGGTTTTTTTTATACATGTATGTTACAAATTAATCTTTTTAAAATTAATATTTCATATATGTATGTTATTCTTATATTTTTTGTTTTCATTTTAAAGGCTGACGAAAGTGGTAAATAATCCATATTGCATCGTCAGTCATGCTGCAAAATGCAGAAAATGCTATGAATAAATTAAATATATTCTAAATAACAGGCAATCCGCGCAAATGTAAAAAAAGCAAACTCTCATGTATATTTTAAGAGCAATTGTAATGCTCTTTCTCCGTGCAAATGTAATACTTGTTAATCCCCAAATACACGCAAATGTAACTTAATGCGCCCTCTGTTTGTGTTTAACTATATTTTTGAGCCATTGTTTGTACATGTATCGTTCATTTCTTGAAATTTCTTCTAAGTACCCTCGTTAATCAAATATGTTGATATTGTAAATGCGGAACTGATTGAAAGTACACTGAAACAAACAATAATGTGTACATAGCTGTTTTAATGATTGTTTATGGCTCTCGAAATATACAAATTGTTGAGTGCATCTAATATGTATTGCTCGCTTCATTTGATTAATGTTCATATCAAAAAAATACAGATAGCAATTCTTCTCTTCAAAAATAGGTTTACGATTTACGACTTACGAGTAGTCGTAAATCCTAACTTTTGGTGAAACGATCGTAACTCTTAAGAGTACACTTACGTCTACGTTTACGACTTACGACCTTCAGTGAAACGGTCGCCTGAATAGTAATGCAAATGATATGCGCGTGACCCAAGATTTGAACTCTTTCGGGGAGATTAATCTTTTTAATTTTAATCCAATATCACATTCACAGTTAAAGTTTCATTTTAGGAAATCAAATTACTAATAGTTAGGATTTACGACTTACGATAAAAAGTGATTTTTTTTTAATATGAACATTAATTAAAATGAAAACAAAAATTATAAGAATAACATCTATACAAATATATGAAATATAAATTAAAAAAAAATAGTGGAACATACATGTATAAAAAAAACAATAATTTTGATTTTAGCAGTTCAAATGTTAAAATTCATTAGTAGTTTTTATTGATTATATAATTTGAATTTCGTTCCGATTGAATGATTTTGGGCTAATTTATGCACCTTGGACTTTTAATTTGGCCAAATATTTAGTTGTCACCACTTTATTTCACTATGCTTTGAGATATTGACTTGATTTTTGGTATTTGGAATTACAATGATGAGTTACAGATCATGTTTAGCTTTTGTTATTCTTAGCCTATTACTGAGGGAATTAAAAAAGGGTGAAACATTTGCGAGTCTCCTTAATATTCACGGCGGGGACATTCGTGTCATTCCGACACATCTATTTTATTTTGCAGGAGGGATGCCCCTTTATAAACAAGAACAATGTGTGTCGCTCTTTTTTCAGACCGGAAAATCACATGTTTGAAATTTGGCCAAATATTTAGTTGTCACCACTTTTTTTTCACTATGATTTGAGATATTGAATTGATTTTTGGTGTGCGAGTGTATAGTGAGTGATGAGTTACCGATCAATGGTGAAACTGCTGGTGATTGTTCTCTATCTAGAGTTCCGTCAATCATTTTACCGTTATATGCCACTATTAATCCTTATCATTGTAAACAGACAGTCGGCATACATATGGGTACACACTGTGCTCCTCTTCTCACCGACTTGTTCCTTTATTCGTATGAGGCAGATTTCATACAGGAACTTCTCAAGAAAAACGAAAAGAAGCTAGCCCGATCCTTTAATTTCACGTTCCGCTATATAGTTGATGGCCTTTCACTGAATAATTCTAGGTTTGGTGATTTCGTTGATCGCATCTATCCCATTGAGCTTGAAATAAAAGATACCACAGATACAGATAGGTCTGCTTCATACCTTGACCTACACCTTGAAATTGACAGTGAGTGGCGGTTAAGAACGAAAGGGTACAACAAAAGAGATGATTTAGATTTTCCCATCGTGAACTTTTCATTTATATGTAGCAGCATTCCAGCAGCAACTGCACATGGAGTATATATCTCTCAATTGATACGATATTCCAGAGCTTGTGGTTCCTATCAGGATTCCCTTGATAGAGTGTTGCTGCTAACAAGGAAGCTACTGAACCAAGGGTTCTTCTTTGCTAAGTTGGAGTCATCACTTCGAAAGTTTTACTGTTGCCACCATGACTTGGTTGACCGTTATGGAATATATGTGTCACAAATGATAACGGATATGTTCCACGTGTCGTAAGCACTTCCCGGTCCTTTTCTCGTTCATGATTTATCACCGGGTTTGTGGCTAGAATAACACGACTTGTGTCACTAGAGGAGCAGGAACTGCTTACCCTTCCTGAGCACCCGAGTTCACCCCCGGTTTTTAGTAAGGTTCGTGGTACTCGATCTTTAGTTTTATATGTATGTTTAGTAGATCGTTGTTTCTCCTTTTGTACTTTTTCTTTTGACCATTGTGTTGTCTGTTCTTCTTCGATATACGGATTCTGATTACCCCTTTGGTATCCTCAAACTCTTCTTATAGGCAACAACATACTCAGCATATCTTGTAAGCTCATATTAGGCGTACCCAAGCAAGCGATAGCATGCATAGTTGTAATTAAGTTTTCATGGTACGCTTTCGAATGACATTCATACGGTACACTCATACATCTGTAGTCAACAGATAAGAAAGCTAAATACTGTGAAATCATTATTAATCGTGGAGTTTTAATTTTTGTGGATTTCGTGGCTCACTTAAACCACGAAAATTAAAATCCAACGAAATACAATCGAATAAAAGTACGTTCACGGTAATCAAAACGTCTTTGGGATCAAGATAATAAAAAAAGATCAAGCGGGATAGCAAAATAGGATAGCAACGACCTACATATGACTGAGAGGAGTGTGTTGTACGTTAGTTTTAATGGTTATTATATTGTTTTGGGATTATTTTGAATAAATAATTGAAAAGACGTGTATGCTTGGTCGTTCTTTGCAGATGTTTGAACAAGGTGATTCTAATATGACGTCTATAAAACGGCACACACGAGAATACTCAACAACTCTATATTTAGCAAAAGTGCAGTAAACAACAAATCTGGCTGTTCCGATGTGACTTCCGTTGTGAAATTACCGTGACGACCGAGTGTAAACAAACAAAACACCGGAATATAACGTATTTTTAAAGTCCTTAAAATAAAAATTTCCCTTCTGTTATAAATAAATATTCTGTAACTAAGTATTTTTTTATCATTTGTTTTGAAAATTTGCATTTGGGGATCCCCAGTACGCACACATACATTCCATTGATATGTGTCGGCCATGAATAACAAAAGGCACTAACCTTGTTTTCCTACGAATACATTGATAACTAGACGTGATGTAATTAAGTTACTGATATTTTCCAATTTGATGGCATTTTGAATTTTGCTACTCAAACAAGTAAAATGCTCACAAAATCGTAAAATAAATCAGTAACTAGCTTGTGTCAATCAGCGTCCCTTGTAAACAACGTCACAGGATGACGATATATTATTACAAAGTCGATAGATGGTTGTCTTAAGTATTTTTTCCGGAATTTTTTTTCATGTCAACAATACAAGCTTTTTTTTTCATTGGCATTTATTTTTTTTATTTCATATCTAACAATAATTGTCGATTATTAACAACTGTTCAAGTGTTCGATATTATGTTTGACAACTCCGCTCCGCCATCTTGTTAGCGCTCGAAATGATGAACGAATGAAATCCGACTTTTTTTTTAATATTTTTACGCAGGAATTGTTCAATCGAATCTATGTTGGAAAATACACAATAAATATGTTTTTCATGCTAACATCCATATCTTTGTTTTAAAATATCTCGTTCAAATACAAATAATTCAAAATTTCCGAAGGAGGTAAATGGAACAGCCACCAAATGCCGTGTGTATACAGTTCACGAATGGTTAAAAATTACAGTATTTGTCCTATTAGAATCGAAATAATTCATGGCAGGCATAGAGTTGTGCAAATTTACACATGGGCTGGGCCTTTATATTCTTAGATTTTACCCCTCGCTTTCGCTCGGGGTAAAATTCGAATATAAAGGCCCAACCCATGTGTAGATTTGCACAACTCTATGCCTGCCATGAATTATTTCTTAATTCTATCATGGCAGATAGAGGAATTATGGTATAGGATTTTCTATAATTAATATATTTTATAAATATTGTCAGTGAAGAACCACAGACTATCTAATAGTTCATCATCGATCCAGTTATAAAAAAATAAATGTATAAAAAACGAAGATATCTAGATCAGTGACCACGGCGCATTTCTGTACTAACATTTCTGTACTAACATTTATCAAGTATGTTTATGTTAAATAGTTAGAAAACCAAATAATTTAAAGGTATCTGGAATCATCATTTCTGTACTAACATTTCTGTACTAACATTTATCAAGTATGTTTATGTCAAATAGTTAGAAAACCAAATAATTTAAAGGTATCTGGAATCATCATTTCTGTACTAACATTTCTGTACTAACATTGCTGTACTAACGTTGCTGTACTAACATTTATCAAGTATGTTTATGTCAAATAGTTAGAAAACCAAATAATTTAAAGGTATCTGGAATCATTATTTCTGTACTAACATTTCTGTACTAACATTTATCAAGTATGTCTATGCCAAATAGTTAGAAAACCAAATAATTTAAAGGTATCTGGAATCATCATTTCTGTACTAACATTTATCAAGTATGGCTATGCCAAATAGTTAGAAAACCAAATAATTTAAAGGTATCTGGAATCATGTCTTAAACAATGACTAATAAGCAATGGTTGGTTCTTAATTATGACATGGCTAAATTGATCATTTTCTGCATGTATATTTGTGTAAGCAATAGGAAATCTGGGGATTATTCACCAACTGTTTACCGTACATAATAATAGTTATAAAAGTATATGCATTACCATATTCCCCTGTCAGTCCTATCAATTCAGTTATTATGTGTCGGAGGAGTTGTCGGATTATGGCTTTAACGCCACTTTCAACAATATTTCAGCAATATCGTGGAGGTCAGTTCTATTCGTGGAGGAAACCGGAGTACACGTAGAACACTACCGCCTTGCCGCAAGTCACTGACAGACTATATCACATAATGTTGTATAGAGTACACTTCGTCATGAACGAGACTCGAACTCACAATTTTAGTAGTGATAGGCACTTATTGGTACTTGTGAATCCAACTAACATACGATTACGACCACATCGCACCCTAGTCCAACACAGTAATAATAATAAATACAGTCGAACTTGCTATCTCGAATTCGGATAATTCGTTTTTATTAGAATACTAAATATTTGGTTTATTCGTGATAGCTTTGACTTAATATTCCCCGGATAATTCGAACACTTGGTAATTTCGAAGTAATATGATCGTTCCTTTCGACTAGAAGAAAACTAGGTTCGTGTTTTTTTTAAATAATTTTATTTAATATTTATTTTAAATAACATTTTATTTGTTAATCTTTTTAATCAATATGTTATCAGTAGCCGCAGACATGGATGAATTAAATAAGGACGATATGCAGTACTTCAATAGTGTGTTTAAAGAATGGTAAGTTAATGAACGCGTTTCATTTTATTTTCTTTGTTATCTTTAGAATATTTCACTTACATTTAATGACTCCAACACCAGTTAAAAACATATTATCTTATATTTAAGCTACATATCCGTACTTTCACGCCATAATTGACACAATTTTCATAACGATGGTTAAATCTACCGCTACATAGTTTTAATCAATTCGTTTCTTGAACAGAAAGAGTGAATCTATTTTTTCTATTGTAATATTAGGATTTTGTCAGGTTTTTATGGAAGCGTATTAGGGACATTCAAATAAAAAAATTAAAGTCGAAATTTTGAGATTATAAAATTCGAAAATGTTACTTTAATTTGTTTATGAATGTCCCCGATACGCTTCCGTAGGTTTTGAATTTTCCGATGATTTTACTCCATCCAATTATACATTTTAAGTCTACATGCAATATCTACACTAGGATTCTCGAAGGCAGAAATATTCGTGCCAAAATCTTTTCGATTTACGGAAAGCATTAAAGATTAATTGTGTATTTGTGCACGTAAATTTAGTATTACTAAAATAGTATTCATATTGAGATGTTTGATCAAGGACACTTATGAACTTATGTATGCATTCCTGGGATATATGTATAATATTATACACAACATATTATATGAAACCTATGGAGTAATCAGAAGCCGTAAGTCAAAGGACAGACGACGACACTGTCAAAAGACAAAAAGAACCACATTTTCAAAGATGGACGCCACTGTAGTAATGCTTGTTTGTTTTAGAAAAAAACATGTCAGTTTAGCATAAGAGCAGAATGGGTTACATAATAAAAAAACAGTCATATATATTGTGAAGCTGCAAAGGTGCACAGGGCCGAATTACTCTAGAGGCTAGTATAGGCTGCAGGTGTCCTGCTGAAAGATTTTCAAATAGATATTCTAATTTCTGTAAAAAAATGTATAATAGTTTACTTCAGCTATGTAAATATCACTGAAATATATCACGAATAAAAAATATGCAAGACGAGTGCGGGCGATTTAGCGGGTGGCTCCGTCTTAAGGAAGCATACTTTCATTAGCCTAGGGATCCCAAAATATCATAATCCAGCCCTGAATATACGACTTTACTCTTGTAGTTAAGACAATTGTCTCTTCTATATTTGTGTAATACGGTTGTTTCGAATCATGTCAATTCCGATCATGTTCCATCTTTTTCGTGTCTTGACGTCTGCAATGTTAGGCAAACGACTTACGGTGTTTACGCTATTACTGTGACGTCAACATATCATAGTAGTAGTATTATGAGAGTTTTACGTCCGACTCACCTAATGAGGTATTGCAGACAGATTTTTCTTCTTTTTGCAAGCCTTTCGCTTGCTGTTTTAATCCCGTTGTTGTGTGGTTGTGTGTGGTGGTCTATCACCAAGGTCTGTTTCTGTGGTGTAATCTGGGAAGCGATCTATTAATGCTGGGTCGTCCGGGTCGAATGATTCTGAGAAGGACATCGATCCGTCTTTAAATTCAATCTTATAGGTTAGTTTACCTCTGATGTACGGACTTCGTACAGCTGTACATTTATTCCATGGTGTTCGGGATTCTTCCGTATTGAGGTATTTTGTAGGCGTTAATTGCCTGCCAATAAAATTACTTCTTGTCTGGGTCGATCACTCCCTTATTTGTGTCAATGTTGTTGGTTTGTGGAGGGCTTGTTCGTCGCTCTGTAGTTGCTCGGTTTGTGTAGTTTCGTCTGTTATGGAATTACTGTCGTCTGTCTGTGTTTCAGCACATGTTTTACCGTCATCAACGGCTTCATTCCTTTTTGCCTTCCACTGGTTGATGCGTTGAGCATTTCTTTTCCTGGTGGAAGGAGAGAGGTGTTTCTTTTTCTGGGCCTGGCTGGTAACTTGTCCTGTTTTCTCAACGGGTTTCTCTGCCTTGATCCACATCAGCTTGACTGATATAGCGCTGGAATTAACCTGTAGGTCCCAAGTTAATTTTTTCCCATCTATCCCTGCGTGCTTGAGTAATCCAACCAATTCAACAGGTAAGTCCATTGTTGAGTAGTTTTGTTGATTTCTGTTCACTGTAGGGATGTATCCGCTAGTCAAATCGCAGATGCGGTAGATTATAAGTAATCGTAATATCAATGCTCCAAGAAAACGGCTGGGTGGGTGGGTGTGGGTGTGTTTATTTACTGAACACATTTAACAAATGGCACTTTTTATGTCAGACCCCAAAGATTATCCTGATTGTAGTTGAAATAGTTACTTAACAATGCAAAAATACAATAGGATCAATACATGTACAGTCGTCTATCATAAATGGAAGCGATGAACGATAAATACAGAGTAACCGAGTAGGATGCGATGTTTGGTTAATTGTGTTAAAAATTAGTTAAAAATCTATATACACAAATAAGTAACAGTACAAGCAAAAATGTAAAACGACACATGAACTCCCACACACACCGGGGGTGGGAACAGTTGATCTAGACAGATTAAGTTCTCCTCTACAGTGTCATTCCAGTAGTGTAGGGATGGTACGACCTCACTATACACATAAATCGTGATTGACGCCACAAGAATTCAATAATCACATCAACATGATGAATGGAATAAACTTTTAAAATTATATTCAATATACTGTTAGAGTATATGAAACTTCAGTTCATAAATAGTTGAAAGTAATTAGAATATTTTATCATTGTGGCATGTACCATAAGGTTATGTTTTGCAAAGTGTTTAACGCCATTTTCAAGCTTTCATCGAGTCAGTTACATTGGTGGAGATGAGATGGCGGAAAACCTAGCGAAAACTACCTACCCTCCGGAAGTCAGTAAAAACGTTAGCACATACCTTTGCATCGAGTAAGCCTCGCCATGAGCGACAATAGAACTCAATTTGGTGGTGATAAAAACAGATGACATATACCGACATAGATATAATTGTTATGCGAACAAGTCGCGGGTGACCACTGTGACAAGGAAGCGACAGTACTTATATGTGATATACGTTATTCTGGATCTTCATCGATGAATCATTTTTATATTACCTGTATAGTACGAATACTCTATTGGATCTTTCCGTAGAAGACAAACATTTCACCATTTATCTCATTAAAATATAGGAAGACAATCTGGCATTAATTATCTGAGGAATAGCAAAATGAAACTAACCTGGTCCTTTAATTTTACATTCCGCTATATAGATAAACTGATTTTAACAAAGTAATAAGTTTTCTGACTGCATCAATCGTATCTACTACATTGAATTTAAAATACATTACACCACAGATACAGCTATCTCTGCTACTTCACTGTCGTCAAAGAGCTCCGATCGAAAATGCTTGGTCAACATCCGGGATATTTTAAAGCGGTATTTTTAAAGAAGACACAGATAATTATCGTAAGTATTTATGAATATACTGTGTATATAATGTTTTGAATTATGATGCTTTATGATTGTTATTATTATTAAATTAATTTTTTGTCCAAATATCATTTATTTTTGCAGTGTAAAATTAGATTTTTCTATAATTTATAAGGAATCCGGCTTCAAAATCATTACAATCAACTGAAATATCGCTATATCTTGCATTTACGAATGAATTAAATGTTGCCCAAAAAGAAAAAAATATTGATGAATGATTGATTTTACTTAAAAATACTATTTTGTTGATGAAAAGTCAATTAGTAACTAGTTATACCCTAAAACATAATGTCAACAGATGTTTTTGAATTCCGGATTGGTCAAAATGTATACATGTATACAAACCGGTTGGGTCATTTAAAAATAGCCGGGTTTGTCAGTATGTAAATACCACTGATCTTATTGTTATTGAGCATTATATTGCAATTTAACGATAGTTATGATTAGGAAATATCTCAAAGGCGATAAATACTGATCAATAGTATGAATATTTGCCATGGCTGCTAATTTCAGCTACTTTGTACAATAAAACAAATCGTTATTTCTATGTTAAATTGCTACTGTCGCGAACACTTGATTTTTTTTATGCTTTTTGTGGCACTGACATCACGGTTGGTGCTCAATACGCTACACTCACTTTAAGTAGCTGTCCAGGCGCATCGATTGAGTAGTGGGAGATTTTTTTTATAAGGCAATATTTTGATTTTATACTCGTTGATAACGAAGTAAGTCACTCTGTGGAAATAGCTTCATGGATACGATATTTAAGTTTCTTCACAGTATAATGTTTACATTAACATTACAGATAAGCAAATTAACAAAGGCTGTAGTATTGAATTCCTTTCCGCACGGACGATTTTGGCAGTTTGTATACAAAGAAAATGTTAGGTGTACTCGATTAATGCAACGTTCGTTACAAGTTGTAATACGACAAAAGTTCGTTCTTTGGATGTTATAGACACCCGCCCATCCACCAATATTAATGCCAAAAGAATTTCAATCACTCGTATATATTTTGCATTTTTTTTCGGGGGGGAAATAGAAATGACAGACTCAATGAATTTGTTATGTTGATATATATTTATAATAAATGCTATGCGATCTTGTAACGAACGCACTATCCTACACTGTCTCGAGTCTTATTTATATTACGTTATTTTAGTTAATAAAAAAATATTTTCTGAGGAGTGAAACGAGAGAAAGAAAAAAATAGACAATATATATATACATTGACGAAAATATAAAATTTATATATACGAGTTTTGACGAGTTTTTCTTACCTGTTTCGCAGCGAGTGGAAATGAATTATATATTTTCCGACAATGTACGTATATTGTATCTATCGCCCCAAAGAAACTGTCAAATTGTCTAAAAAGAGCAGAAACAAGCGTTGTTCTTATCGTTTTTGATTGTGGCCTCTGTGAAGTCCGCGTTTATAAGTTTATAAGCATAAATCCTGTTATTGTTTCTTACCGTCGCTCAACATGAATCAAGTACCAGAAAAAGATATCTTGGTCAGAAACCAAATACAAATGTATAGCAAAAAAATATCTGGTCAATGAAATGTGACTACTCGAATAGAACAAGTGCAGGATAAAAAAAATAACATTAACTGGGCAGCGAAGAAATACTATTAAAACATCTTATGTTTCAATCTTGCGATTATCCTCATTTTATTTGTATAAGCCTCAGACAATTTGATTGCTACATTTATATTATATTGTGAGCGCCATACAGATGTTTGTGTATCTTTACATTCAACATTCACTTACTAGTATCTGCTATACATTAAATTTTCTTTACAGATGAATCCTATCAGTATAATAGCCGTTGAGGAGTCTGTGGCGACCATGTTTGTCAACGGATCGGGATGAAATGAGCAATCTTTATAGAAGACCTTCCATAGTTGCTTCCTACCAAGTTTCGGTTTTTATTGTATCTAGCTTTAGTGAAATAATGTGTACAGATTTTGTCTGTTTATATACTTATGAGTTTTGACTTTCCCTTTGGAAGATTGTTTGGAGTTCGGTAATTTTGTTATTACTCATATTCATTTGGCTAAGCAGTTTGAGAGGAGAAGATTTGATAAAATCGACCAATTAGAAACAAGAACCGCTTGATGCTTCCTACTAAGCTCCACTTCATTTGATTGAGGCGTTTCAGAGGAGAAGATTAAAATGTGAATAGTTAATGGACGAAAGACGACGGACGACGGCGCTAAGTGATGGTAAAAGCTCACATTGTCTTTGGCAAGATGAGCTAATAACAGTCATTGGGTAGATATGTCGCTCCACTCGGACACATTATTCCGATTCCGAGCTAACCAGTCTCTGCTATTTCTCCTTAATGCTGCGTTCTTAGAGGAGAAACAACAAATACCTATTTTATAGACCACGGCTCGTACCCACAATCTATCGCACTCGAGGCGAGCACGCTAACCATTACGCTACCGATGCGGTTCCCTATTTTTATTTAATTTTTATTAATTTTTTTAATCAAATATTTTTTATTGTCCTTCAATATATTATTTGAAAACAAAAATTAATCCACAACAATAAGAGTTACTTGATATCTATATAAACAGTGAGAGTTCCTACTTTTGATCAAACACTCTTTGAATATTGCAATAGTTCAACTGCATAGCAAATAAAGAAAAATAATTAAAAGTTCTATACAAAATCATGACCATTCTGTCGAAGGTGACTTGGCGAATGCCAATTCTGCACAAACCGTTTTGTATTTCTTCCTTTTAATGTTATACAAAACATCCACATGTAAAATATTTTTAATATGTGCTGTTGTTGTTTTTTTTCACAACTTTTATTCATTGAAGACATTTTTTTGTTTTTTTTTCTTTTTATCAATTTGCAAGTCGAACATACCCTTGACAAGTGTTATAATGAACCTTAAATAAATTACAGAAAGAAACATAATTGTGATATTGAGCTGTTTTCGCTATTCTTTCAATTTTTTACATAGACAAAACCGGTTCTACTTAAACACAATTTTTGCGACCCAACCGGAAAGTAGTGGCTGACAGAGCCGGAACGAATGTACGTAAATAATCATCGTGTTTTTTACTGTAGCAAGTCTAAAACTATTCATGGTGGCACGCCAGTGCAAACTATCATGTATATAAGCATTACAAAGGGTTTGTGTACTTTAATTACACATATAAACTACTTTTTATAGCTTTATTTGATGATTTCAATCTCATTATTAGCATTTTTCATTGTTTATGTCCATCATTTTATCTATATCTGAGTAATCGATAAAGATAACTACAGTAATATATAGGTAAAAACAAGCAAAAATAATCGACCGATAACGACATCTTCTGGATTCAAGATATAATAATACTATATGATCATAATACTTACTTTTTGTCGTCGCCTGTATGTCAAACATGCCTATTTGACTTGTACCGGAAGATGACAGAGCATTTCCGACCGGAGCTCTTTGACGACAGTGTACTTAATGGTGCTAAAATCTCGGAACCCATAACGTATGACCAGCTTATCATATATCACTTTAATAAATCACGTGTTTACACTTCCATTTTAGCCGCATCTGGCGACAGTTTCACTAAAGGTCGTAAGTCGTAAACGTAGACGTAAGTGTACTCTTAAGAGTTACGACCGTTTCACTAATAGTTAGGATTTACGACTTGCGACAAAAAGCGATCGCAAAGTTAAGAGTGGTGAAAGGTACTCGCAAGTCGTAAATCGTAAACCTAATTTTGAAGAGAAGAATTGCTATCTGTATTTTTTTTAATATGAACATTAATCAAATGAAGCGAGCAATACATATTAGATGCACGCTACATTTTTTATATTACGAGTCATAAAAAATCATTAAAACAGCTACACGTTATTGTTTGTTTCAGTTCTGCATTTACAATTTATCAACATATTTTATTAACGAATGTGTACCTAGAAGAAATTTTTAGAAAAGAACTATATCGGGTACATGTACAAACAATAGTTCAAAAATAAAATTAAGCACACACAGAGGGCGCATTACATTTGCGTGGATTTGGAGATTAACAGGTATTACTTTTGCACGGAGCATTACAATTGCCCGTAAAATGTACCTGATACTTTTTTTTTGCATTTGCGCGGATTACCTGTTATTTAGAATATATTTAATTTACTCATAACATTTTCTGCATTTTGCAGCATGACTGACGATGCAATATGGATTATTCACCTCTTTCGTCATCCTTTAAGATGAAAACAAAAAATATCAGAATAACATAGATACACATATATGAAATATAAATTAAAACAAAAATTTGTAACATACATGTATACAAAAAACCAATAATTTTGAAGGCAACAGATATTCTAGCAGTCCAAATGTTAATATTCATTGGTAGTTTTCATTGATTATATAAAGGGTTAAAACACACACTATGAATTTAAATCAACAGTACATGTACATGTTAAGGAATAATATTGTAAGATGTGTATTTTCGTTGTTTAATGTAGTGATGCCATAAAACTACCCAAATCCAAACACAACACCCCCCAGCCCACCCCATGGTGGGCATTGGTTACAGATTAAGTAATTTCTGGATGGCGAAAGGACTAAATAAAGAGGTAAGAAAGTTGTACATCAGTACTTATAAAAACCATAAAATATTATGAAAATGCGAAATATACTTTAAAGAAAGGTAAAGAAAATCCGCACAATTGTCATGTGTTTAAGTTCTTCACGTAAATGTAGGATATATCGGTGCAGAATGTGAATGTATTGCCAAATCTATGGTCACATTTGGAAATATCTTTCGAAAATGTTTCCTTATTTATTATAGATAACCAACATGTTTCGAAGTTTTTTTTAGTTTTTTCCCTTATTTTTGAAACTTCAAGTGACTGCATAGCATGAAATTTGTTAAAATATATTCCATAAAATAAATTTCTTCTCAAATTTCGGTAAAATTGTACACTTAACAATTTTTTTCTGATAGCTTTGGTTTATTCATTTAAAAATCACTTTAGAGTTTTATAATTAGTTGAATATTAAAAATGTATTTAAGCACATTTAAAATGTGATTATTAATGTAATCAGCTTCCGATCTGTTGGGTTTATAAATAAAATATAGGGCCCGGGTGGCTCAATGAGTTAGGTAGTTGGATTACCTAGAACAACTCATACAAGCCTATCACCAATACGGCTTGGGTTCGCGCCCGTTTTGTAAATTAAGAAAAGAGTGCACTCGACTCGCAGTCGCAAGTGGTAAAGTTTACCAGTTACTTTCCCATGGTCGGTGGTTCTCTCCGGGTACTCTGGCTTCTTCCACCACTATGATATTGCTGAAATACTGCTTAAAGTGGCGTTAAACACCAACAATCAATCATTATATATGATACAATGTATCTTTTAACCTCCATTATAGGAGATGTTACTTGTCGCAAGTCATAAGTCGTAACTCTTACGATTAGAACTAGTTTAGTGAAACGCACGTATACGTGCACATAAGGAAATCTTAAGAGTGATCTTAGACTTACTATTTACGGTCACTTTAGTGAAACGGTCGCCTGTTGTGTAATGATTAGCGTACTCCAATCGATCGGGTCAAACCAAGCACTATGAAAATTGTATATGTTACCTCTCCTCTAAGCACGCAGCATTAAGGAGAAAGATCAAAGAATGGCTGGTTCGTTATCAGAATGATACATCCGAGTATGTTGACAGATCTATCTGCAGTCTTAAATGAGCTAGCACTATAGAAATCCAACTAAGCGGGTTGGTCTAGTGCAAATGGGACCTCATTATCATCTCATTAAAAATTAACTTTTACTCGCCATGATAGAGCTGAAAAATTGCTGAGTTGGTGTTGAACAACAATCACTTACTTTCAGTTTTTTTTTTTAACTGAATTTTGATAAACATTTACTGCATTATGAGTGGAATAATTTAAACAAAGAATTGCTCATGCTTGTGTTTATTTAGGTTGTATGGTATTAATCACGATTTATGTGTAAAAAAAGTTTTCAGATATCAGAGCGGAAAAAAGAAAAACAATGATCCACATAAACAAACATCAAATATAATGTATCTACATAATTCATTGACCTAAATAGAAACCTTATCTTTAATGATGCAATTAATACTGAAAATAAATCGTTCACCAACCCCGATTTCTCTTCCCCATCCAACCCCACTTCCGGTCGAGGAAAACAACCGTGCATTTCAGCCATATTATCACTATACTCCTACTCTGAGAAAAGTAAATAATCATATATATCGCATTGGTGATGTAATGGATTGCATGCTCTCCTTGAGTGTAGGTTCGACCCCCGGTCGGGTCAAACCAAAGACCATAAAATAAACATTTGCTGCTTCTCCGCTAAGCACGTATTCTGAAGGGATAAATACAAAGACTCGGAATAATGTGTCTGGGTGGAGTTACATGTCTACCCGTGGACTATTGTTCCAGTGAACTAGTTTATTTGTCTAGTACAATGTAGACATCATTATCATTTCATCGAATGAAACTAATTGTCGCCATGGTATTGCTGAATATTTCCTCATTTGGCGTTAAAAAGCAAATCACTCACTCACTAGATAGTCCTATTACGAAATAAAAGTTTAAAAAATATCATGAAAACGAACAATCACATCTCATTAACTCGCCGAACAAATAAAAATACCACGACATGTGACATTTGCAATACAGTTTTTGGATATAAATAAGATTTCATTTTTTAAAGGCATACAGACCGTTATTTTAATAATAAAAAAAAATATGTTTCCCAATACAAGACCCAAACTTTGATTTATAAAACCATAAAGATATATCGCAGTTGAATTTTTTATAATATCATGCGTTAGTAGCCTAGCTCTTTTGATTTTCTTCCATCCAGTAAAGAATTCAATGTTGACCCGCCCAATATTCATACGACCTGACAGTGAACTCATTCGGGAAAGCGTTTGCGCATGTGCTAAATTGTTTGTTGATGAAGAAAATATCGGGCCCCTTTCCACAGTTTGGGTTTGTTTGTTGTTTATTTTTATTGATTTCATCACGTATTTCCCATTTTAAGTGTCATTCTTACGAAATACCATTATATAATATTAACTGATTTCCCGGGATCCAATTTCATAGATATATTTCTTAAATTATATTAATTCTAATGAATTTACATAACATGCTTACCTCATCATCCATCCTCAGTTATTTATAGCAGTTAACACACGCTGCTCGGCAAACTTCTGAACTGCAGCCGATTCATAATTAATCATGTGTTAATGGCGATTCCACCAACAGACGATGTTAAACATTCGAATTTTTTCCCTAATTACGACATTATAAGATATTTTTTAAACCTGGCTCTTTGTTCAGATTAACATTTTATTAGTATAAAACATCGAATATTGGTAACTTTTAATATAAACAAAAAATTCAATTCTGACAGCCTGTATGCCTTTAAGAAAAGGTTGTGGTCGTGATCGTATGGTAGTTGGATTGACAACTACTTGTGCAATCAGTGCCTATCACCACTAACGTTATGAGCTCGAACCCCAATTATGGCGAGGTGTACTCGATAGAACATTATGTGATAAAGTTTGTCAGTGCCTTGTGACAGATCGGTGGTTTTCTCCGCGTATTCCTGTTCCCTCCACCAATAAAACTGACCGCCACGATATAGCTGAACTAGTGTTGTAAGTGGCGTTAATCACTATAGAACAATCAACCTAAACTATTTGTAATTCTAATTCTCTTGGTAAAAACATAATATTTTGTTGACAATGGATTGTGTTATGTTATTTATGGTTTCCTACACCGAGGGTAGCTCAGATTATATCAATGTAGTTCAAGTTCCCGTATGTAAACAAATTATAAAGTTTACATTATTATTTCTGTTTGTATATTGTAAGTTATTTAAAAAAATGACTTAAAATGTCGTCTTTCATCTTTTTTTAATTGAAAACATTGGTTAGAATTATACGAGATTTGTATCTTTTAATAAATAAGACTAATTGTACTAATAAAATTACAATAAAAAATATAAAAGAAAATTAAAACATAATAATAAAATGTAGATATCTAAATTAGAACAAAAAGGTGTTTCTGGAATTAGCTCAATGTCAAGGGATTGAAAAGCCAAATAATTAAAATGTTTAGGATAAGGAATACCAAAGGGTCTCAAGATGGTCATCAAGCCAGAGGGAAGAGAGACTTAGATTTAATAACAAATAAATTATTTCGGGACTGTAAATTTCAGTACTAAATATATCTAATAAACTATATAAGTGCCGAAGCATTGACTAATGGTTGTATTGTACTCGCGTGTACTAATAGCTAACCGTCAGAGGTATCGACCCAGTGATAGTAATACCAGCGTAGCTATCTATTGCAGTGCGCACGAACCGTTTTTGGAATAAGCTATATTAGGTGCGCTCAATGTCAAAGGATTGGAAACTAAATAATTCACAAAATGTTGGGAACAGGAAAGAACATAACCAAACTCGACTATGGTTACATATGACTGGAGGAGGAGAACCTTCGTTTTAATAATAATCATTTAGGAACTGTAAATATCAATAATATATATATATAATAAACCATGTCAGTGCTGAAACACTGAGTACTGGACGGATGATACCATCAGTCACTAATAATCCAGAATCAGAAATATCGAACCAGTAGGAGTAATAAAATATGAATGTAAATGAACATGCGAGACAATCCAATTTAACACTTAGACATAAATTTAAGCAAAGGAACAACTCCTTTAATGCTGTTCTACATTTCACAGTGACGGTACGGTGGTCACTAATGAGCATAACCCATATCCTCAAATCAATGTGAACCCACCCATACTCTTTACTTCTGTGAATAAACTCCAGTGTTTGGACATCTTTACTTGCTGTATATAATATCATTTCCTAGATGTGAAGTTATCAGAATCAGTAAATCGACGAGGGACAGACAACACAATGTCCAAAACAAAAGTACAAAAGGACAAACAACGATCTACAAAACATTAAGCATAGCGCTAAAGATCTATTAACACGAACACCACTATAAACTGGGGATGCACTCAGGTGCTCGGAAAGGTAAGAAGTTCCTGCTCTACTAGTGGTATCCGCCGTGTTACTCGGGTTACAAACACTATGCTACTTGCAATACGCCTATAACTATATAATCTAAGAATATAAAACGTACGCACAGAGGTATTGAATATTTCGAAAATTATATTAAAATAGAAAAAAAAACTCTACCTTTTGGGTATCCCCCACATTATATATTGAAACTTATTTTTGTTCTTGTGTTTTAGTTTGTTTGTATGAAAACCACATATCTTTTTATATATATTATTGTGTGTATTTTTCATCAATAGCGCATGTATTGAACCTGATTTGTATAACTCTTTTTTTCTATTTTTAAGAAAAGAAATTACAACAAAAAAAAACTTAAACCAGGAAAATTTTATACACAATCTGCACTGGACCAACGACAAATGCTGATACTTAATAAATCAGGAAGGCTATGGGTATAAATGAGCATGAGAGACTATGAAATGTTACACTAATACACGCATGAAGTAAAGAAACATCGCTTTTATTGCTGTTTTATACATTTCACGCTCCAATCACGGTAGGGTTTTAATAAGAGTTTGGAGATGCCAAAGGGGCGATCAGAAATCGAAGAAGGACAGACAACACAATGGCCAAAGGAAAACGGACAAAAGGACAAACAACAAAAATCTACAATACACACACACAACCAAATTCCACAGGCGCTCGTGGCACGGACTCACCACCCCCCTTGTTTCTAACTTTCTGTTTACAAATTTATTTTCAATAAAATTTCTTTATTTCTTTATTATTTCATCTCTTTTTCCTTATTTTAACTTGTTCGTGTCAATATTCATAAAATCTTATGTTAACATCAAATTGCATGTGTCGACCCTATATAGATACTAATAATACACAAGGCATGGAACTCGGCAGGTTAAAAAATCGTACGCCTGCTCGCTTCGAGTACATTTATTGCACCTTATTTCCATTATGTCATTCAAACTAGGACATGTATCCATTCCTAAAAGACGCATCTTTTTGCTCCTGTTTTTGTTTTGTGCATACGATAGCTCAGTTCTCCAGAATTTTAAGATTTTCACACATTTATTGCCAAATTTTTCGTATAAGGACCCACGGCTGACGGAAGTGACGTACCACTGCATTAACTTCAACGATAGGGTCGGAAACGTTCCAAACATTTAAATAATATTTTTTTGGAACTTTTCTGACCCTATCGTTGAAGTTAATGCAAAGGTACGTCACTTCCGTCAGCCGTGGGTCCTTATGCGAAATATTTGGCAATAAATGTGTGAAAATCTTAAAATTCTGGAGAACTGAGCTATCGTATGCACAAAACAAAAACAGGGGCAAAAAGATGCGTCTTTTAGGAATGGATACATGTCCTAGTTTGAATGACATAATGGAAATAAGGTGCAATAAATGTACTCGAAGCGAGCAGGGGTACGATTTTTAAACCTGTCGAGTTGCATGCCTTGTGTATTATTAGTATCTATATAGGGTCGACACATGCAATTTGATGTTAACATAAGATTGTATGAATATTGACACGAACAAGTTAAAATAAGGAAAAAGAGATGAAGTAATAAAGAAATAAAGAAATGTTATTGAAAATAAATTTGTAAACAGAAAGTTAGAAAAAAGAGGGGTGGTAAGTCCGTGCCACGAGCGCCTGTGCCAAATTCGAGCAACAAGAACCCCACCAACCCGGGCGTGGACTCCAGAAGGGTAAGCAGTTACTGCTCCACTAGTGGCACCATCGTGTTAATCTAGTTACAAACCCGGTAATAAGTCATGAATGGGGAAAGGATAGGCAAGTATTTACGACAAGTTGAACATATCCGTGGTCAATTGTGACACATATATTCCATAACTGTCAACCAAGTCATGGTGACGACTGTAAAACTTTCGAAGTGATGACTTCAATCTAACTAATAGGAACCCTTGGTTCAGTAGCTTCCTTGTTAGCAGCAACCGTCTATCAAGGAAATCCTAACATTATATATCATACACCGTTTGTTACACTTAGGAGTTAATATAATTTTCTTTGGTGTTTTTCAGTCTTATGCAATGTCTTCATGATATATTACAACACAGCTACCGTTGTCAGATCTTCATGATATATTACAACACAGCTACCGTTGTCAGATCTTCATGATATATTACAACACAGCTACCGTTGTCAGATCTTCATGATATATTACAACACAGCTACCGTTGTCAGATCTTCATGATATATTACAACACATCTACCGTTGTCAGATCTTCATGATATATTACAACACATCTACCGTTGTCAGATCTTCATGATATATTACAACACAGCTACCGTTGTCAGATCTTCATGATATATTACAACACAGCTACCGTGGTCAGATCTTCATGATATATTACAACACAGCTACCGTGGTCAGATCTTCATGATATATTACAACACAGCTACCGTTGTCAGATCTTCATGATATATTACAACACAGCTACCGTTGTCAGATCTTCATGATATATTACAACACAGCTACCGTGGTCAGATCTTCATGATATATTACAACACATCTACTGTTGTCAGATCTTCATGATATATTACAACACTGCTACCGTTGTCAGATCTTCATGATATATTACAACACATCTACCGTTGTCAGATCTTCATGATATATTACAACACAGCTACCGTTGTCAGATCTTCATGATATATTACAACACAGCTACCGTTGTCAGATCTTCATGATATATTACAACACAGCTACCGTTGTCAGATCTTCATGATATATTACAACACATCTACCGTTGTCAGATCTTCATGATATATTACAACACAGCTACCGTTGTCAGATCTTCATGATATATTACAACACAGCTACCGTTGTCAGATCTTCATGATATATTACAACACATCTACCGTTGTCAGATCTTCATGATATATTACAACACAGCTACCGTTGTCAGATCTTCATGATATATTACAACACAGCTACCGTTGTCAGATCTTCATGATATATTACAACAAAGCTACCGTTGTCAGATCTTCATGATATATTACAACACAGCTACCGTTGTCAGATCTTCATGATATATTACAACACAGCTACCGTTGTCAGATCTTCATGATATATTACAACAAAGCTACCGTTGTCAGATCTTCATGATATATTACAACACAGCTACCGTTGTCAGATCTTCATGATATATTACAACACAGCTACCGTTGTCAGATCTTCATGATATATTACAACACAGCTACCGTGGTCAGATGCAACAGTGAATTTCTGGAAAATGATGCGAGATCACAACTCTTCTAATATTGTGTTACTTCTGAACAAAAATTAAGAGGTATTTGCTTAAGAACGTGTACATAAATGACAATGCAGAGACAATGGCAACATTTAGGCACACAAAACCCAGGACGAAGACAAACAAAAACAAAAAACACAATATTGAAAACTAAAATGATGAGCAACACGGACCCCACCAAAACAAAAACAGGGGTGAACCTAGGAACTCGGGAATAGTAAGCAGTTTTATGTTTCTAATAACAGAGTGTCATGTAACAAAGACATAGAAAAACTCATTTTCTCTTATTTGAAATGTTTTATTTTGTAAAAGTCACTTTTCCCCATGTGAAATAAACTCTACTTATTAAATATAAATAAAATACAAAACAATGTCATGGTATAAAATATAATACATATACAGTCAATCCTGTTTTAAGAGGTCACCTTTGGGACATAGAGAAAATTGACCTTATAAGACAGGTGACCTCTTAAAAGAGGTTCAATTCATATAAAATGGTCTATGACAGAACCAGAAAAAGCTGACATTTTAATACAATTAAAATACAATTAAGTTTTTGCAAGCTACACACTAAACACACGCGACAATCTTGATAAAAATTCGTTGCAATTTTCAGCATCATCATCGTTCAACGATCGTCCATTTGTTGTATGTGACATTTATCCCATTGTTGTAGATAGGTTTATTGGAAAATGTATTGTTGTGCCTTTAACATCTGTTGTATATGTAAAGTAATATGGCACTAGAGAAAGGTTTGATGTTTTGATATCATTATATTTACAATCACTTGGCATTATATACACGCATTATTCACTGGATGAAAACCATTGTTTATCTTTACGAAAACATGATGAATCTGTGAAGATGATATAATCCAAAGATTAAAAGTTTGCATACACATTCGACGATTCTAGGTAAACATTCAACGCTTCATAGCATAAACGGTACTCCTCCTGAAGCAGAAAATAATACATTATAACAAATTATTACTACACAAAGGGGACAGTGCATTGTAAATCAAAATATTTCTAGTAAGGTTTAATGTAGTAATGTACATAAGATAGATAATTCGAAAAACCATACTTCTATTTAAATCACATAGTTTGCTGAATAGCAAAGGGGTTGGGGTTATGGTGTTTAACACCACTTTCAACAAGATTTTGGTAATATCGTGGAGGTCAGTGTATTTTATTGGTGGAGGAGAAAGTCACTGACAAGCTTTATCACATAATGTTATATCGAGTACACCTCGCCATGAGCGAGATTCGAGCTCACAACTAACGTGGTGATAGGCTCTTATTGCATAGGAAGTTGTAAATCCACCAACCATATGATAACGACCATGACGGCCCCCGAATAGCAAAGAAAATCAGATATAAGACAGGCATGTATCAACACCATGGCTTTATTGCCACACCATAGTCAACATAGTTTATAAGATATAAGACATACATCTTATATACTACAGCAGTATGTCAATATCGCAGTGTGTTGTGTTGTTATTTTTATAAAGGGGTGGTGGCTAAAATATTAAAATATATGATATTCCGTCAATCAAATTATTCAGCCATAACAAATGCTCTCTCGAAAACATTTTTCTGATAGACAATTAATGACTTTTCATAAGGTGGACACTGTGATTTATCAACCCCGAGGAAGTGATGTTCACCGAAGCCAATATTAAATGACACATTCTAAGTGTAATTGTGGGGTGAAAATTGTGAATTGTTGCTGTTTCTTAGACATTTCCATTTATTCTTTTTTATATGTAGCTGCTTCAAACCAACAAACACCAGTTTCTAAAGCTTGACATTTCTAATGTTTCAAAATAATAAAATTGATTAAGAAAAAACGAATACAATTTCAAAATTTTAACAAATAAAATATTACAGTTTCAGTAACATTTTTAAGCAATTTTTAAAGAACATAGGTAAGCATAATTAATTTATGTTGTAGTTTATGGTAATGTTAGAGCAATTATTTTAGTTTTCCCCTGTTACTATATTTGGGTACGTATTAACTTCTGGTTCTACTGACGAAGCTGCTTCGTTCATTTTTGTTTACTAACAGTCGTCTGCTGATTACCGAAGTTCGTTAACAAGACCGCCTCTGATTGGTTGAGGTTCAAAATGTCGGTCAATCAAATTTATCGATATTAATCAGTCTACTGGTTTTCCCCTGTTACTATATTTGGGTACGTACTAACTGCGACATGAGATTTATTAACTTCACGCGCAAAATTGGGCGGTGGACATGTACTTCTGTTAGAGGAAGCAATGAACCTTCTAAACCAATCAGAATTAAAAAAATTCATAGTCAATTAATAAACAGTCTTGTTTACTTATAATGTAATTTCAGGGAAACAATGCTGTTTAGTAAGTAAGTCAGTAAATTTTATTTAAAGTCGGCAAAAGTATATACAAATCAACATGACAAACATGAGCTCTAAGGAGCTCTTTGACCGACTGATATTTTAAAACAAAACAGCAAAAGTATAACAAAACAATCATATACAGATACAGACATGGTAAAAGACATACATGTTTAAGAAGGATATAATGGATAAAGATAACTACATGTGAAGTTGTTTAATAAATTGTAACGTATATAGATACTTATATTACCCAAACAGAAAATTAGATACAGTGTAGATCCCATGCACGTTTGGCCATACAAGGTAAACGCATCCAAACTGTCCCACACACCCAGAAAAAATAATGTTGGTTAACTTCACATGGAGCATAAAACACACAATACACAAAGCATATTTGGAAATAGCACATGCAGCATAAGATATAAATCATAAATCATAAAAGCAAGCACATATAAAGCATAACTGCAACAAAAGTTATGATCATGCATTAAAATGACATGAAACCATGCATACAAACATAAAAACAATACTTATAGCAAAGCAAAGAAAGTTATTAGCACGGTACTATAAAACAAGGGCAACGCAAAGCGTGGCGTATCCCCTCGCCTAAAAATTAGATCCTGTGACCTTGACCTTTGACCTTGAAAATCAATATGGTTCCAGATTCTCTTAAGGTCTAAGTATGTACCAAGTTTGGTCAAAATCCATTGAAGGATGTTGATTCTGGAGTGTTTACAAGGATGTTACGCAGTAAAACTTTGACCCTGTGACATTGACCTTTGACCCATGACCTTGAAAATCAATAGGGTTCCAGACTCTCCTAAGGACTAAGCATGTACCAAGTTTGGTCAAAATCCATTTAAGGATCTTGATTCTAGATAGTTCACAAGGATGTTATGCGGTAAATATTTGACCCGGTGACCTTGACCTTTGACCTTGAAAAACAATAGCGTTCCAGACTCTCCTAAGAACTAAGCATGTACCAAGTTTGGTAAAAATCCATTGAAGGATGTTGATTCTAGAGTGTTCACAAAGATGTTATGCGGTAAAAATTTGACCCCTTAACCATTGACCTTGAAAATCAATAGTGTTCCGGACTCTCCTAAGGACTATGTATGTACCAAGTTTGGTCAAAATCCAATGAAGGATGTTGATTCTAGAGTGTTCACAAGGATTTTACGCGGTAAAAATTTGACCCGGTGAGATTGACCTTTGACCTATGACCTTGAAAATCAATAGGGTTCCAGACTCTTCTAAGGACTAAGTATGTACCAAGTTTGGTCAAAATCCATTGAAGGATGTTGATCCTAGAGTGTTCACAAGGATGTTACGAAGGACGGAAAGACGGACGGACGGACGCACGGAAGGACGGAAGGAAGGACGAACGGACGGACGGTAACGTTACTATATCC